>CM063505.1:54914814-54917314 GCA_032207245.1 Pardosa pseudoannulata
TCTCCCGAAAATTATTTGAAGATAGACATAATTGTGTTGTTAATTTTTAGAATAAAAATATTATTACACACACAAATACAGGCACACACACACACACACACATATATGTAAGGAAAATTCTCAGGGGGTTTTAAAACTTAAATCAATTACTAAAAATTCCCGCGTCATTTTGAATTTTCCTTTTTAACCCCTAACCTAAATTGACCACCGAGGCTACAGTTTACGCCCTCAGAGAAGGGGCCTGTCCAATTATAATCCTACATGGCCCTAGCGGACAATTTAGGAAATTTCCAAATAAAAAGGAGATACACGCTGTCGGAGACAGATTTTTCTAGAGATTTTTTTCCCACAGATGTTGACTCAGGTGTTACGGATCTTGTACATAGAACTTCATGCTAGCTGACCCTTCAGTTTGTCCTGTCCCCATGATGAAGTGGGAACCCGTCCTCCAACGTTATCTTAATAAAGGTCTTTAGCTGAAACGGTATCATTTTTATGGCCATGACTGCAACCAACCATCGAGAAGTCCGTCTTATTACACACACACACACACACACACACACACACACACACACACACACACATATATATATATATATATATATATATATATATATATATATATATATATATATATATACGTAGAGGTCAATGTTCTTGGTAAAGTAGACAGAGGACTTATTTCTGGTAATTCTAGAATAATGAATCGTCAGAACCTTGTTTTTTGTCCGTTATTTTCCTTAAGAGCTTAACTATTAAACACTATACAACATACGATTATTCAAAATATTAATATCGATAAAATATTAATATTAATATGGATCCTTTCAGTTTCTTCCAATTTACCAAAATATTTTAACAGTAGAGTTATAAACTTCTATTGAATTCTTGTTTTCTTATAACAAGTATAACTGGCTTGTTTTGAAAAATAACTTAATGTAAAAATACATTGTGTAATATTTGTAAAAACATTATTTTAAGAATAAAAGGGGAAAAATCGATGAATTATTTTTAATATGCTACGTGGAATAAAATATTGTTTTTTTCATATTCTATTTTTGCTATAGGCAGTATCAGCAGAATATATTACGTTTCAGGTTTATGTGATGTATGAAAAAAAACCCTGAAAAATTAGAAAACAATTTTAACACAGACGTGTATGCAAATGGAAGACAAGGTCGTAAATATTGTACTGCACGGGAAGGCAGGAGAAGATAAGAAATATTCTTCCGTTTCAGAATTATAGGAGAAATACTTGACTGAAATTCCCTTCCAGACTCCGGTAGGAATATTCAGTAGATTTAGATCCAATTTTCGCTGTGCTAGCCATTGAATATTAAAATGCTGCGGTAATATCTTCATTTACATTTGATGAATGCCTATTTATTTTCCCATGGAATACGATATGTAATATTCATGTCCATGCTGAAAGTTTATTTTTTTAAATTGAAGATATAATTATTAGCTGTTGGTTTGTAAAATGCTTTAGCAGGTGTCCATCGAAAGATATTACCCTCCGTTTAACTTTTCTTAAAAACAAAAAACTTTTTCTGAAAAAATTTCCTTCGCTCAAGATTCTAAATCAAAGGCCAGGATTATAAAATTAAGAATTTAAGTTTTTATTCATGTGGCGTATTACTTGAAATGTAATTAATTTTCATTCTTTCAATTCTTAAATTCAGAAGGAACTACCGTAATGGGTTTTTTAGAGAGATGAAATTACAGAGCATGTATACAAGAAGAAACCAAAATTTGGATTTAGTAAATTAAAATTCCTTGAGTACTATAATATTTTTAAGAGTTAAGGAAATTTTGGTTAGAAAAGCGGTTTGACACCATGTGCATACCTTCTCTCTCTCCCTCCTCCCTCTCTCTCTCTTTCTCCCTCCCCTCCTCCTCCCTCTCTCCCTTCTCTCTTTCTCCCTCCCCTCCTCCTCCCTCTCTCCCTTCTCTCTTTCTCCCTCCCCTCCTCCCTCTCTCTCTCTCACTCCTTCCCTTCCTTCTTTCTCTCGCTACTTCATTCCATCTTTCTCTCGTTCACTCCCCCTCCCTCACGGTTTTTTTTCTAGCTCCCTCCCTCCCACTTTCTCTCTCTCACACCTTCCCCTTTTTCTCTGCATCCCTTCCCCTTTCTCTCTTCTCCTTCCCTCTCTCTTTCCCTCCCTTCCCCCATGCTCTTTTCTCGACCCCTTGCTCCCTCCCTCCCTCTTTCTCTCCTTCCCCCCAATCTCTTTTTCACTCTCCCTCCCTCCCACTTTATCACACACCCTCCCCTTTTCGCTCTCTCCTTACCGCCCCCTCCCTCATTCCTTTTTTCCCTCCCACTCCCTCCTTTCTCTTTTTCTCATCCCCCTCTCTCTATATCTCTTTATCTATCTATCTATAATATATATGTGTGTGTATCTGTGTGTAATGATATTTTTTTCACTTTCGGTTCCAATTCTATCTTTTTAGCATATCTTTCTAGCAACCCTCGTGATAGTCCTTGTTCCGGAATGTT
>CM063505.1:54919814-54922314 GCA_032207245.1 Pardosa pseudoannulata
GCCTTTGTAGGTCGTATCGAAATAAATTTCTCACTCATTTAACTTCCCGCATAACAACAAAAAAACTTTCCCCGAAAATAATTTTCTTCGGTCTCTTTTTTTTCTTCCTTTATTTTCTTTAAATAAAAGCTCGGATTACAAAATTAAAAAAGGAAGTTTTTATTCACGCGGCGTGTGAGTTTCAACGAAATTAATTTCCATTTCTTTCATGTCCTGTGGAATTTAAAAGGAACTCCCGTAATAGTCTCTAAATTATAGTGCACACAAGAGAGACCAAAGTCTGGTTTTAGTTGAATCAAAATCCTTGAGTATTGTTAAGAATTTTTAAGAGTACACGAAATTTTGGAAGGGAACATGTATAGAGAAACCTACGAATGTTTTCACTCTTTATTGCCAAATATCATGCTGCACTAAATTTATCACATATTTTTTGAATATCTGAAAAAATAATAATAAAATTGCTCTGAATTATTTGTTCCGTTCTCTAAACGAATATCTTTGGGAGAGTTTTTTGTAGAGTTTATTGACATACTGATGTGCACACTCATATACACATTTAATAAGGCTTAAATCCGAAGTTGGGTTGAATTTAGATTATAAAGGAAGTGGGTTTTATTCGTGAAATATATATATATATATTATAATAAATAAATAAATAAATATATATATATATATAATATATAATATATATTATATATGTATATGTATATATATACATATATATATATATATATACATACATATATATACACACACACACACACACACACACACACACATATATATATATATATATATATATATATATATATATATATATATATATATATATATATGTAATTACAGCCTTTCCGTAGGTCATACACTTGTACAACACACACACACACACACACACACAGATATACGTAGTAGGAAAGACTTTTTAGATATTTTGATTAGAAGTTGCATATACAGAATTAAAAGAAATAAACAGATAATTCTTTGGCTTACCTTTATAAATTCTGAATCATATTAGAGATTCACAGGGAACCAACTAGTTTTAAGCAAATACATAAAGAATCTGCAAAAAGTTTATTAACATGCTATCTAGATACTATTTGTTTTCTAAATACTATCTTACCCTCTTTACTGTTTTTAATAAAACATACTATTTTCTACACTTGTTTGTAAGGTGCAACAGAAGAATACATTAAAAAATATAAAGAAGCATTTCTTACATAGAAGTATATGTTAATGGCCGACAAGGCGGTAAATATTATACTCGGAAAGGCATGATAAAAATACGAAATATTCTTCCGTTTCAAAAATATAGAAGAAATACTTGACTGAAGTTTTAAAAGAAATTCACTTTAAGACGCCAGCAGGAATATTCGGTAGATTTAGATCCAATTTTCGCAGCGCCCGCCATTGAATACCAAAACTTTGTAGTAATATCTTCATTTACATTTGATGAACACCTATTATTTTCTACATGCAATATTCATGGCCGTGCTGAAAGTTCTTTCTAAAGATGTAATTCTTTGCTCTCGCTTTCTAAAATGCCTTTGTAGGTCGTATCGAAATAAATTTCTCACTCATTTAACTTCCCGCATAACAACAAAAAAACTTTCCCCGAAAATAATTTTCTTCGGTCTCTTTTTTTTCTTCCTTTATTTTCTTTAAATAAAAGCTCGGATTACAAAATTAAAAAAGGAAGTTTTTATTCACGCGGCGTGTGAGTTTCAACGAAATTAATTTCCATTTCTTTCATGTCCTGTGGAATTTAAAAGGAACTCCCGTAATAGTCTCTAAATTATAGTGCACACAAGAGAGACCAAAGTCTGGTTTTAGTTGAATCGAAATCCTTGAGCATTGTTAAGAATTTTTAAGAGTACACGAAATTTTGAAAGGGAATATGTATAGAGAGACCTACGGATGTTTTCACACTTTATTGCCAAATATCATGCTGCACTAAATTTATCACATATTTTTTGAATATCTGAAAAGATAATAATAAAATTTCTCTGTATTATTTGTTCTATTCTCTAAATGAATATCTTTGGGAGAGCTTTTTGTAGAGTTTATTCACATACTGATGTGCACACTCATATACACATTTAATAAGGCTTAAATCCGAAGTTGGGTTGAATGTAGATTATAAAGGAAGTGGGTTTTATTCGTGAAATATATATATGTATATATATATATATATAAATAAATAAATATATATATATATACATATATATATATATGTATATATATGTATATGTATATATATACATATATATATATATATATATATATATATATATATATATATATATATATATACATACATACACACACACACACACACACACACACACACACACACATATATATATATATATATATATATATATATATATATATATATATATATATATATATGTAATTACAGCCTTTCCGTAGGTCATACACTTGTACAACACACACACACACACACAGATATACGTAGTAGGAAAGACTTTTTAGATATTTT
>CM063505.1:54927314-54962314 GCA_032207245.1 Pardosa pseudoannulata
TGAGTTTAAGGATAGCCGTATTTTTGCAGTTCTAATCACAATTGTATATCTGGTGTAACTTTGATTCTATAACAACTACTATTTTTAATACTTTTTTTGGGCATAGATTGTAAAAAAAACTATATGAAGTTTACGAGCATTTGTAATCTACAGAATTATTTACCATTTTGAAATGAACTCAAAATTTTCGGTCTTCCTTAAAAGTGAAAACTAGATTATTTTTATACGAAATGAATATTTTTATTTCCTTTATATAGTTTATTCTCAAGGAGTCTATACTTTTTCTCTGTTGATGAACACACTAGTAGAAATTCCAAAAATGAAGTTCCGTCAGGAAAACAGCCCTTAAGTAAAATATGTAGAAACTTAAAGAATACAAATGTGTTTTTATTCCAAGAAATGACTTCCATTCAAAGCCACTTCTTTGAAATATTAAAGTGTATCACTCTTCCTGAATATAAAATATCATAGAGTTCACATTTAAAAGTTCAAGCCTTATAGTTCAAAAATATGTCACATACAGTACAAAATAATGTTTCTAAAGTAAGCGTAAAAGCAGTGGGCTGTACCCACCCGGCATTCAACCCAAACACAACAGTTTTTCAGGTTAAATGAGGTTTGGAATATAAAGTTATGTTTTGTTTACTTATTGCATTTTATTATGAATTATTTTCTTCAAGTGTATGCTTCATTTTTTAAAATATTCTTCAGAATTTTTATATTTTGTATTAAAGAATTGAGTTTAACCCTCTTGCTTATCTGAACCGAACATAAAGTTCTAAATTTAAATGATAAAAGATTAATATAATATTTCAATAACTTTTTATGTTCAGCAACACCTATTATAAATCTAGGTCTCATATCTAGGTTGCTACATATTGCGCTCGAGATATGTCACAGGAGACTTCGTCATAATGACAGTAAAAGTCACCAGAGATAGGAATTGGATACCGTAAATTTCACTCCCTGACGTCATTATGACGCAAAAGTCTCTTGTGACATATCTCGACCACAATATGGCAGCACACCTAGCTTATAACCGTTGTTGTTGTTTTTGATGCTTTTTAGACAAACCAAGCACGATTGAGCCATACGCTACTCTTATCAAGGCAAAAGGGTGCGCTTATCGTTTTAACGAGTAATTCAAGGGTGTAAATTACAACTTTTGACCAAGTGGGTTCTTGTAGTTTTGAAGCAAGGACCAAGCAGAAGATCCATAGGATTGTGTGTGTGTGTGTGTGTATATATATATATATATATATATATATATATATATATATATATATATGTATATTTATATATCATATATATATTTGTATATATATATATATATATATATATATATATATAATATTAAAATCCCTTATTTACGTATTTTAATATTAATTTAATAACTTTTGTACATAAAGTGAGTTCGGGGTTTGCGCGGTAATTCTGATTTTTCCCTCCAGACACGCTATAGACTTAATTCAGCTCTGTCTGTACTACTTTAGCCAATAGTTAGCTCGTTCTCTTTAAACATGGGTATTTTGTATCACGTGATCAATTGTGCTTAGGGATTATTCGTAGTCTTTTTACCTTAGGAATCTCTCCTTGAAAAGCATATGCGAGGGATCACATTTGTTAAAAGTAAAAGTGTATTGTTTTTATTGGTTTATTTTTAGAATGGCAACACATATGTTTTTTGCATGGTTTCTTTTTTGCTGATGGCAATTTCTGTAGTTGGTAATAAATGAATGTGTTTTTGCAAATTTTGAGTTGTGTATCTAAGTTTTTTATAATTTTTAGAAAGCGGAAGGAACGGTGTTTCCTTAAGCAGCTTTAACATTTTTTGGCGTCCGCGACAGGACTTTTGTGAAAAGTCAAGATGTTTAAAGAAGTAAAAGGTTTCAAAAAAGAAGATTTGAAATATGTGGCGACTGAAATCGGAGAAGATATATCAGGATGTAATACAATCTCAGGATTAAAGGATCTTATTTTGAACAGTAATGAGTATAAGAAAGATCCAGAATTTGTTCAAGAGATTTTAGTAAATGTTGTAACAGAACGTAAAGAACTTGAGAAACTCAAAGTTGAAAAAGATAGAGAATTTGAGAAACTCAGAGTTGAAAAAGATAAAGAATTTGAGAAACTCAAACTTGAAGCTGAAAAAGAGATAGAGTTGGCGAGAATTCAGTGTCAAAATAAAACTGAGTTACTTCCATCTAATTGTACTGTTGATTTGAATAATTCCAAGAGAAAGTTTACATTGCCTAGATTGGAATTCAGACAATTTGGCGATGATATTAAAGATTGGCTCCCATTTTGGAGTCAATTTGAACAGATACATAATGATGACGATATCGCGCGAGAAGATAAATTTCAATATTTAATTCAAGCAACAGTTTCTGGTTCTCGTGCAAGGGAAGTGGTGGAAAGTTTTCCGCCAACTGGCGCCAACTATGAAAAAGCTATTGAGAGTTTAAAATCACGCTTTGGAAGAGAAGATATTTTGGTAGAAGTATATGTTAGAGAGTTATTAAAATTAATTATTTCTGTGCAAACTAAAGAGAAATTTTCATTAACTTCATTGTATGATAAGCTTGAGTCTTATTTACGTGCATTGGAAACGCTAGGAGTAACCACCGATAAATGTGCATCCATTTTATATCCTATGGTTGAATCTTGTTTCCCAGCGGATTTTTTAAAGGCTTGGAATCGTAGTAACATTTCCAATACTAGCACTGACGCTAAAGAAAGGTTGAATAATTTGATGCAATTTCTTAAAAAGGAAGTAGAAGGAGAAGAGAGAATATGTTTAGCTGTAGCCGGTTTTGGTTTAGGAAAGGGGCAAGAGTATAAACCTGTGAAAAAGAAGCAATATTGTTCTGATAATTTGAGAAATAAAGTACCTACTGCTATGGGTTTATTAACGACTTCTACCAATAAAGATATGAAGAAATCTTGCATTTTTTGTGATGGTAAACATTCAAGCTCAGATTGCTTTGCTGCTCAAAATATGAGTCTATTTGAGAGACAGAAAATAGTTAAAGATAAGCATTGTTGCTTTGCATGCTTATCTCCATCTCACCCAGTTAAGAAATGCCGAACAGTTTTAAAGTGTGTGGTGTGTTCTAAAAAGCATTTTCCCTTAATGTGTGAGATGTTGGATTCACAAAAAATGTCTGTACAGAAAAAGGAAGAAAAACCCATAGAAAATGATGTTAACATGTCGAATTTCAATAAACATAGTCCCAAGGTATTTCTTCAAACTGTAAAAGCTAAACTGATATCTGATAGTAAACTGAAAATTGTGAGGTTACTTTTCGATTCTGCATCACACAAGTCTTATATTTTGAAAAGTGTAGCTGAAGAAATGAATTATACACCTCTTCGAAGTGAAAAAATGGTACACTCCCTTTTTGGCGGGGTCGTCACCAACGAGTTCAAGCATAATTGCTATAAAGTGAAATTAAGAAGTCTGTATGGAAATTTTAAATGTAATTTTGAAGTTATGGATCAATCTACGATTTGTGAAAATATTAAACCAGTTTTTAAAGGTCCCTGGATAAAAGAATTAGAAGAAAATGAAATTAATCTAACTGACATTAGCGACAGCTGTGGAAGCATAGATATTCTCATTGGAGCTGACATCATGGGGAAAGTGTTAAGTGGCAAAAGAAAAGTCTTATCGTCGGGTCTTGTGGCGGTAGAAACTTACCTAGGATGGACTTTAATGGGTAAGGTGCCACAGGAAAAATCTTCCGAAGAAAATTTGGCTATGACAGTGTTATCATTGTTTGTAAATGAAAGTGAAATCTCAAATCTATGGAAATTGGATCTGATTGGAATTAATGATCCCGTTGAGAAGAAATCAAAGAGCGATATTGATCTTCAGACGAAGGAACATTTTTTAGAGACAGTGACAATTAATAAAGAGGGCCGATATGAAGTTTGTTTACCTTGGTCTGACGATAAGTCCCCTTTACCTGATAACTTCAACTTGGCGAAGAAAAGGCTCGATTATGCTACTTCAAAGCTTATAGGTATGAATATGTATGAAAAATATGAAAATGTTCTTTTAAACTGGTTAGATGCAGGTATAATAGAGGACGTTCCAAAGAACGAAGTAAGCTCTTATGGTAATTATTTACCTCATCGTGCAGTGATAAAACTAAGTAGCAATACTACTCCTATTAGGCCAGTGTTTGATGCTTCAGCTAGGTTATCAAATAATCCATCTTTGAATCAATGCTTGGAATGTGGTCCTAATCTTATTGAGCTTATACCAGACATTCTTCTACGATTCAGAGAGGGAGAACTTGGTGTAATAGCTGACATTAGAAAGGCTTTTCTGCAAATAAGTATTCGCAAGGAGGATAGAGATTTCCTTCGGTTCTTGTGGTGGGAAAATATGGAAGAAAAGAAACTGAGAGTTTTTCGCCACACAAGAGTTGTTTTTGGCGTGAAATGCAGTCCTTTCCTATTGGCCTCAGTAATTGAGTACCATATTAAACAATGTGATGGATTTAAAGAATCTTTTAAGGAAAAACTTTTGCAGAGTTTTCTATGTTGACAACGTCGTTACAAGTGTGAACAGCAAAAGCCAATTAGATGAGTTTATCTCCAATTCTACAACCTTAATGAAAAAAGGTAGTTTTGATCTTAGAGAATGGGAGTGGTCTGGCGATTATGATACTGATTCAAAGAATGAAACTCAAGTATTAGGTTTGATTTGGAATAAAAATTTGGACACACTGAAAATTAACATGAAATGGTTGGATGACATTAACATGGAAAAAATAACTAAAAGAAATATGTTATCTACCGTACACAAAGTATTTGATCCTTTTGGCTTCACTTCACCAGTAATGCTTTGTCCAAAAATAATGCTGCAAAAGGCATGGAAATTAGGCACTAGTTGGGATGAAGAAATAACTGGTGAACTTCGAAAAGAGTTTTTACAGTGGTTTCAAGAACTGAAGTATTTGGCTGATATACAGATTCCAAGGTCTATCCATGCATCTTCCGAAGATTTAAGTAGCTATACTATTCACACATTTGTGGATGGGAGTAAAGATGCATATGCAGCTGTTACATTCCTTAGAATTGAAAAGAATAATAGCATAGAACTATTTCTGCTTGCAGCAAAGTCTCGAGTGGCTCCTTTAAGAGGCACAACTATTCCACGAATGGAACTTCTAGCAGCTGTGATTGGAACGCGGCTGGCAAACTCTGTTATTGAAGCTCTAGGTTGGAGAAATGTTAGGATGTATTATTGGAGTGATTCTACAACAGTGCTGGCATGGATAATGAGGGAAGAAAATTGGTCTGTCTTCGTCAGGAATAGGGTTCAAGAGATCAAAATGTTGAGTAATCCTACATCATGGAGACACGTACCAGGTGATAGGAATCCAGCCGATTTACCTTCCAGGGGCTGCAAAGCAAAACATCTGATCTCCTCAAAATGGTGGGAGGGCCCACAATGGATGAAAAATGTTTTAGAATTTCAAAACATTATGGTTTCTTCCAACTTTGACTGGAATGAAGAAGAAATTGAAAATGAAAAATCTAAGACGACATATATATTAACAAATAATGAAGCCAGCAGGGATGTAAATTGGTATTATAGATACTTTTCCAACTATGATAGAATTATTCGCCTTGTTGCGTGGATCCTTCGTTTCAAGCACAACTGCAAAAATGTAACTAGAAAGAAGCACAATGAATTGACAGCGTCGGAATTTCAAGAAGCAGAAATGAAGGTTTTGCTTATGATACAGAATGAATATTTTCTTCCAGAAAAAGAGAAAACAGATTAAAAACATTAGAAACGTTTAAAGACGATCTTGGTATCATACGTTTAAAAACCAAAATTATATATCGCAAAGACAGTGAAGATTTTCTTAGACCTATTGTTCTACCATCAAAGCATGAAGTGGTAAAAAGATTAATTTATAATGCTCACGTTAAAAACTGTCATGCAGGAGTCCAGATATTAATGAATATTTTAAGAGAAAAGTACTGGATTCTAAACGGAAGAAAAGCAGTGAAACATGTGGTAGCAAACTGCATTACATGCAAAAGATTTAGTCTAAAGAACATAGAAGTTGAAAGTCCTGCCCTTCCAGGAAATAGAGTGAAAGATGCTGCGGTGTTTCAGGTAACTGGTGTTGACATGGCTGGACCCTTATTTCTCAAAGAAAACAAGAAAGGATGGATTTTAATTTTTACTTGTGCAGTATACCGAGCAGTTCACTTTGAGCTTGTTACTGCTGCGTCGACCGATGCTTTTTTAATGGCATTTAGGAGATTTGTGGCTCGCAGAGGAAGATGTACTACTATATACTGCGATAATGGCTCCAATTTTGTTGGAGCAGCCAATTGTTTAAAACAACTAGACTGGAGTCTTATACAAAGATCTGGAGCTGTCAACTCTATTGAATGGAAGTTTAACCCCCCAACTGCTGCTTGGTGGGGTGGCTGGTGGGAAAGATTAATTAGAATCTTAAAAGATCTTTTGAAAAGAGTTTTAGGACAAGCACGTCTTAATTATGAGGAAATGGTAACGGTTTTGACAGATTGCGAACGGGTAATCAACTCAAGACCTTTAACTTACATCTGTGAAGAGGGGGATGTAAAACCAATTTCTCCTTCGATGTTCATACAGGATATTCATCAGTGCGGTCTTCCTGATTTAGATGCTACTGAACAGAATTCTTTTTGTAAGAGACTCAAGTACAGACAAACAGTACTTAAAGACTTAAGAAATCGTTTCAGAACAGAGTATCTAGGAGCGCTGATTCATAGAAAAAACAAAAAAATCACGAAAGTATTCTGTTACTGTTGGTGAAATTGTAATAGTGGGAGCAGACAATAAAAGGAGAATTCTCTGGCCTTTAGGCCGTATCACCAAACTAATACCGGGTAAAGACGGTCAAGTACGACTCGTCAGAGTGCGAACTTCACAACAAGAACTCCTGCGTCCAATTCAAAGAATATATCCATTAGAGATTACATCGTCGGATAACTTGTCTACCCCAATCATACAAGATAATTTGAACGAGTCAAATGTCGTCACCAAAACTTTGGATTCTGCTTCTGGAGATGAGTTGAAATTTACTAGATCGGGAAGAAGAATTAAAAAGACTAAAAGACTAAATTTGTAAATTATATCAGTCAGTTGAACATTTAAAAAAAAATTTATTTTATTCTTATTTTTATTCTTAAGTTTAATTGGAAAAATTGTTCATCATTGCCATCATTTGAACCTTTTATGTTTGCATTGTTTGTAGCATTATGTTTTGATTATTATGTATAATCAAAAGGTGGGAGGATGTTAAAAGTGTATTGTTTTTATTGGTTTATTTTTAGAATGGCAACACATATGTTTTTTGCATGGTTTCTTTTTTGCTGATGGCAATTTCTGTAGTTGGTAATAAATGAATGTGTTTTTGCAAATTTTGAGTTGTGTATCTAAGTTTTTTATAATTTTTAGAAAGCGGAAGGAACGGTGTTTCCTTAAGCAGCTTTAACAACATTGTCTGTGTGCACGAGGTTGTAAAGGTGTTTGCCTGTTGGACGGATTTCATGTTTATTACCAGAAATAAACTGTGTTGTGATTTTGAATGAGTCTCGCTCATATTGAACACACACACACACACACACACACACACACATATATATATATATATATTATATACAGTAAAACCTCCAAAATTGACCATCTCTCTATGTTGACCGAAATGGTTAAATGGTTTGAATGGTTAAAACTCATTTTCAATGGCGATTTACCTCTCTATGTTGACCACCTACATAAGTTGTATGTTGACCAATTTTTAGTAGGTTTTATCCTCTGTAACTTGACCACTGATGTTTTCTTGAATTAGATTTTTCCTCCCGCTGTTCTCCACCTGGTTTCCAGGAATTTCTTTATCAGTCAATTTGATTATCTGAGCAACACTCGCGACCCCCCCCTCTTTGGTGCTCCATTCATTGTTCACTCCCAGTATGGTACTATGGGCGGGAAATACCAGAGATTACCCAGCCTTTTGTTAAGGAGAAATTATATTCAAGCCCTTTGCATGCTTTCATTTCTTGGATTGGCTGTAAATTGCTGAAGTCAGTCGAAAAAGGTCAGGAGAGTGGGGTATGTGTATAGCGGTGTAGCATTTAACGAACTACGCAGAATTGGAAAACAACGTGTATCGCTCACATGTGAAACACATTCTGTTCTTTTTTTCTGGACATCGCTTCGTGGCAGTACCAGTAGTTTATTTGCGAATTTTTATCAAAATCGGCGCAAAGAAAAGTTCTAAGAGAACTTAAATTAAGGGAGAAAGTGGATCTTCTTAATTTTCTGGACAGCAGCAGTCAAAGAAAGACAGGTGAAAAATTTGGTGTGAGTAAGACAAATGTGAACAACATTTTAAAAAGCAAGGAAGAATACCTGGAAAGATATTCTTCCGAAAACGGGGAACTTCAAAGAAAAAGAAGAAAAACGTGTCTCGACGCTGTGAACGAAGCCACATTTCGTTGGTTTACAGAGATGAGATCAATTAATGCAAGAATTTCGGGGCCTATGATTCAGGAAGTAGCAAAAAAAATTGCAAAAGAATTCGAAATTGAGGACTTCCAAGCGTCAGCTGGTTGGTTTGAAAAATTCAAACTACGATACGAGATTTCTCAAAAAGTTTTGTGTGGGGAATCGATTGAGGTTTCAGCTGAAGTGGTGGAGAAGTTTATTGAAAAAATCCCAGAGTTTGCTAAAGGTTTTAAAGATGAGGATATCTTTAATGCTGCTGAATGCGGTCTCTTCTTTAAATCAATGCCTGAGAGAAGTCTAGTAATGGAGGGTGACTCTTGCAAAAGAGGAAAACTTTCAAAACATCGTTTTGCTGTTCTTCTATGTGCTAGTATGACTGGTGAAAAATTGAAGCCTATAGTGATCGGCAAAAATGCAAAACCCCGTGCATTTAAAAATGTAAAACCTGATGGACTTCCTGTTTTTTGGAGTGCGAATAAATCCGCTTGGATGACCAGTGCTTTATTCGCAGAGTGGGTTAGAGGAATTGACGCAGAAATGAGGAACAAGAAGTGGTCTAGTCTACTTACCGTGGATAACTGCCCCAGCCACCCAAAAGTGAATAATATCACAAATGTGAAGCGTGAATAATATCACAAATGAAAATATCCTAAATATCATAAAAACGCCTGAAATGTTTTTAAAAAATCCTTGAGTTTTTAAAATATACTAGATGATTCGATAAGATTTTTGGCAGACCATACATACAAAGTATTTTATATAGTTAGATAAAAAAAATTCTAGTTTAAAGCACAAAAATAAAACTTTGACTTAATATAAACATAATAATTAGCAAAAGTGCATGACTCAATGAGTGAATACATTTCCAAAAGTGAAATTTACAATGAAAGTTTCCTAAATATCATAAAAATGTTTCCTATAACGTATTTACAAAAGCCTACTAAAAATTATACAAAGGTTTGATAAATTTTTTTGGCAGATGGTATAAACAAATTATTTTATATATAGAGATGTAAGGAAAAACAAACTTAAGTTTAAATAAAAAAAATGAAATCAATAAACGCATTAATGTCTCAATGCATAAATACTCTTCTAGGAATAAAAATTATAATTGATATTTCCTAAGTATCATAAGAAGTGAACTACAAATTTTTTATCCTGGAGTTTTCTGAAATTTATCCGATGATTTGATAAGTTTTTTTGGCAAACTGTATATACAATATTTTTATACATAGAGATAGAAGGAAAAATAAACTTTTGTTTAAATTAAAAATATGGAATTAGTAAAAGCATTAATGACTCAATGCATAATTACTTTTCCAGAAATGAAAATTATAATTGATGCTTCCTAAATATCATAAAAAGTTTACCACAATGTTTTTTTTTTAAATCTAGAGTTTTTAAAATTTACTCGATGGTAGAGTAAGTTATTTTGGCAGACTGTACATACAAAGTATTTTATATAGAGAGATATAAGCAAAAACAAACTTTAGTTGAAATAAAAAAAAAAGTTAAAAGTATACGTAGAAAAACGTACTTTGTTTCAGATTTTGAGTTTTTTAGCATGAACAAATTTCGAATCGAAAGCAGTATTCAACCGTAACTGAGCCAGCACAGAGTTACCCATATTCATAAAATCACAGAAAAAGAATGATGAAGGCTGAATGCTGGAGTGATTACTTTTTGGGAAAAGAAGTTTGCAAATTGATATCTTGTATACAAATCTTCTGACGAATGTTAACTTTTCCAACTGCAGTCTGTTACAACCAAAAGTTTTTTTTTAAACCTTTTTTCTCCTGAAGAATAAATTTTTGAAAGGAAAGTGAATTGAAAGACATCTAGGCATAAAATTTTAGATTATATTTTGGCTGCAGTATATATTTATCTTCGAATAAAAGTATTTCCTATCAGCATTCACTTTTCAGTTTTTGAATTTATTTTCTCGAACAATGCATGTTTCTTACAGGCATGGAAAATAAATTGTAAAACATTTTTTTTCAGCGTGGTGAGTATACGGAATTATTCGTCGAATGCTTATAAGTGATTCGATAAGATATATTTCCATCAGGGTACGGATAGCTTTTTTTATGCTTAAATATTGCTTTTATCTAAAATTTTAAAAGATGAAACAAGACATTTAGCTAGATAAAAAAAACACACCTTTTTGTAAATATATATTATAATGTGTTCATGTGCACGTGTGCATATCCTAGATACGTGTGTGTATAATCCTAGAGTTTTTAAAATTTACTCGATAATTCAATATGCTTTTTGGTAGACTGAACATATTAAGTACTTTATAAAGAAGTATAAGGAAAACGAACACTTTAGTTTAGATTATAAAAGAAGAAATTTTAAACTAATATACACATAATAGTCAATAAAAATATATGACTCACTGAGTGAATAGTCTTTCAAAAAGGAAAATTATAATGAAAATACTCTAAATATCATAAAAAGACCTGAAATGTTTTTTAAAAATCCTAGATTTTTTAAAATTTACTAGATGATTAAATAAGCTTTTTAGCAGTCCTTGCATACAAAGTATTTTATATAGTTACATATAAAAAAACAAATTCTAGTTTAAATCACAAAAATAAAAAATTGAATTAATATACACAATAATTAGCAAAAGTGCATGACTCAATGAGTGAATACCTTTACAAAAGTGAAAATTACAATGAAAGTTTACTAAATATCATAAAAAGGTTTCCTATAACGTATTTACAAAAGCCTACTAAAAATTATACAATGGTTTGATAAATTTTTTTGGCAGATGTTATAAACAAATTATTTTATATATATAGAGATATAAGTAACAATAAACTTAAGTTTAAATTAAAAGAATGAAATCAATAAACGCATTAATGACTCAATGCATAAATATTCTCAAAGAAAAGAAAATTATAATTGATATTTTCTAAATATCATAAGAAGTTAACTACAAATGATTTTAACCTAAAGTTTTTTAAAATTTATCCGATGATTTGATAAGTTTGTTTGGCAAACTGTACATAAAATGTATTTTATATATAGAGATAAAAAGAAAAATAAACTATAGTTTAAATTAAATAAAATGGAATTAATAAACTCATTAATGATTCACTGCATACTTTTCAAGAAATGAACATTACAATTGATATTTCCTAAATATAAGAAGTTAATTACAATGTTTTGTTTAATGTAATATATGTTAAACAAAATATTAATTAAGTAGCAATTACAAGAAATACCAATTATGTGTTTTTTAAAATTTATCAATGATTTGATGATTGTCTTTGGCAGACTGTACACACAATGTATTTTATATATAGAGATAAAAAGAAAAATAAACTTTAGTTTAAATAAAAAAATGGAATTAATAAACGCATTAATGACTCACTGCATACTTTTCAAGAAATGAAAATTACAATTGATATTTCCTAAATATTATAAAAAACTTTACCACAATGTTTTTTTTTTAAATCTAGAGTTTTTAAAATTTACTCGATGGTAGAGTAAGTTATTTTGGCAGACTGTACATACAAAGTATTTTATATAGAGAGATATAAGGGAAAACAAACTTTAGCTGAAATAAAAAAAATAAAAAGTTAAAAGTATACGTACAAAAACGTACTTTGTTTCAGATTTTGAGTTTTTTAGCATGAACAAATTTCGAAAGCAGTATTCAACAGTAACTGAGCCAGCACAGAGTTACCGATATTCATAAAATCGTAGAGAAAGAATGATGAAGGCAGAATGCTGGAGTGATTACTTTTGAGGAAAAGAAGTTAGCAAATTGATATCTTGTATACAAATATTCTGACGAATGTTAACTTTTCCAACTGCAGTCTGTTACAACCAAAAGTTTTTCTTTTTTTGAAACCTTTTTTCTCTTGAAGAACAAATTTTTAAAGGAAAGTGAATTGAAACACATCTAAGCATAAAATTTTAGATTATATTTTGGCTTCAGTATATATTTATCTTCGAATAAAAGTATTTCCTATCAGCATCCACTTTTCAGTTTTTCACCTTTTTTTTAGCGAACAATGCATATTTCTTACACGTAGGGAAAATAAATTGTAAAACATTTTTTTTTCAGGGTGGTGCGTACAAGAAATTATTCGTCGAATGCTTATAAGTGATTCGATAAGATATATTTCCATCAGGGTACGAATAGCTTTTTTTTTGCTTAAATATTGATTTTATCTAAATTTTTAAAAGATGAAACAAGACTTTTAGGCAGAAGCTAGATGAAAAACCTTTTTGGAAATCTATATTAATGTGTGTCCATGTGCTTGAGTGTATGTTCATGTGTACTTATATGTGTATATTTGGCCTGTTTAGACGCTAAAAGTCAATTTTGAGAAACAAGCGAAATTAAGCGAACTACTCAAGCACTCGCCATAAGTCTTGCCTAAATAGCGTAAAACATGGTTTTAGGCTATACTAGAGAGTTTCATTAACGTACTTTAAGTAGTTTCGTTAATATCGTCGAACTTGTATATTTGGCGTGGTTAGACGGTAAAAGTCAATTTTGAGAAACAAGCGAAATTAAGCGAACTACTCAAGCACTCGCCATAAGTCTTGCCTAAATAGCGTAAAACATGGTTTTAGGCTATACTAGAGAGTTTCATTAACGTACTTTAAGTAGTTTCGTTAATATCGTCGAACTTGCATATTTGGTCTGTTTAGACGCTAAAAGTCAATTTTGAGAAACAAGCGAAATTAAACGAACTACTGATGCACTCGCCATTAGTCTTGCCTAAATAGCGTAAAACATGGTTTTAGGCTATACTAGAGAGTTTTATTAGCGTACTTTAAGTAGTTTCGTTAATATCGTCGAACTTGTATATTTGGCCTGGTTACAGGCTAAAAGTCAATTTTGAGAAACAAGCGAAATTAAGCGAACTACTGAAGCACTCGCCATTAGACTTGCCTAAATAGCGTAAAACGTGGTTTTAGCTATACTAGACAGTTTCATTAACGTACTTTAAGTAGTTTCGTTAATATCGTTGAAGTTGTATATTTCTCCTGGTTAGACGCTAAAAGTTAATTTTGAGAAACAAGCGAAATTAAGCGAACTACTGAAGCACTCGCCATTAGACTTGCCTAAATAGCGTAAAACATGGTTTTAATCTATACTAGAGAGTTTCATTAACGTACTTTAAGTAGTTTCGTTAATATCGTCGAACTTGTATATTTGGTCTGTTTAGACGCTAAAAGTCAATTTTGAGAAACAAGCGAAATTAAGCGAACTACTGAAGCACTCGCCATTAGACTTGATTAAATAGCGTAAAACATGGTTTTAGGCTATACTAGAGAGTTTCATTAGCGTACTTTAAGTAGTTTCGTTAATATCGTCGAACTTGTATATTTGGCCTGTTTAGATGCTAAATGTCAATTTTGAGAAACAAGCGAAATTAAACGAACTACTGAAGCACTAGCCATTAGACTTGCCTAAATAGCGTAAAACATGGTTTTAGGCTATACTAGAGAGTTTCATTAACGTACTTTAAGTAGTTTCGTTAATATCGTCGAACTTGTATATTTGGCCTGTTTAGATGCTAAATGTCAATTTTGAGAAACAAGCGAAATTAAGCGAACTACTAAAGCAATCGACGTACTACCTGGTATAATAGCTCTTTACACTGTATTACGCTATTCTTTAAAGTTTCATGACCGTAGTTTAAGAAGAACCCGAAATATTTTCGAAATTGGATATTTGGATAGTATAATGGATTAACTCTTTACATGCGAAAAATCAGTTTTGAGAAATGAACGATATCAAGAGAACTACTAAAGAAATCGACGTAATACCTGCAAAAATAGCTCTTTACATTGTATTACACTCTTCTTTATAGTTTCATTAACGTAGTTTAAGTAGAACCGGAAATATCTCCGGAATTTGATATTTGGTCAGTATAGTGGAATCCCTGTTTGCATGACAAAAGTCTATTTTGAGAATCGAACGATATTATGCGAACTACTAAAGCAATCGACTTTATACTTGGTAAAATCTCTTTCTTCACCATATTACATGATTCTTTAAAGTTTCATTAAAATATTTAAGTAGGTCCCGAAATATCTTTGGAATTGTATATTATGTTATTATAGTTTAATCGCTGTTTACATGCTGAAAATATATTTTGAGAAACGAACGATAATAAGCGAACTGCTAAAGCAATCGACTCTCTATTTGGCAACATAGCTCTTTACACCATATTACAATATCCTTTAATTTTTCCTTACCGTAGTTTAAGTAGAATCGGAAATAACTCCGGAATGAGGTATTTGGTCAGTATAGAGGAATCGATGTTTACATGCCAAAAGTCAAATTTGAGATACGAACGATATAAAGCGAACTGCTAAATCAATCGACTTTGTACTTGGTAAAATGGATCTTTACACTTTATTACACTACTCTTTTTAGTTTCAAGAACGTAGTTTAAATAGAAAGTGAAATATCTTCGGAATTCGATATTTGGTCACTATAGTGGAATCGATGTTTACATGCTAAAAATCAATTTAAAGAAACGAATGATATTAAGCGAACTACTGTAGCAGTAAACTTTATTTTTGTTAAAATAGGTCTTTACACCGTATTACAATATCCTTTAAAGGTTTCTTATCGTAGTTTAAGTAGAACCGGAAATAACTCCGTATTAGATATTTGGTCAGTATAGTGGAATCAGTGTTTGCATGCCAAAAGTCAGTTTTGAAAAACGAACGATATTAAGCGAACTGCTAAAGCAATCGACTCTCTACTTGGTAAAATTGCTCCTTAAACGGTATTACACTATTCATTTTAGTTTCATGAACGTAGTTTATATAGAAAGCGAAATATCTTCGATATTCGATATTTGGTCAATATAGTGGAATCGATGTTTACATCCTTAAAATCAATTTAAAGAAACGAACGATATTAAGCGAACTACTGTAGCAGTAAACTTTATTTTTGTTAAAATAGGTCTTTACACCGTATTAAACAAATCTTTAAAGTTTCATTAACGTAGTTTAAGTAGAAAACGAAATTTCGTTGGAATTGTATATTAGGTCAGTATAGTGGAATCGCTGTTTACATGCTAAAAACTAATTTTGAGATACGAACGATATTAAGCGAACTGCTAAAGCAATCGTTGTACTACCTGGTAAAATAGCTCTTTACACCGTATTACACTATTCTTTAAAGTTTCATTACCGTTGTTTAAGTAGAACCCGAAATATTTTCGGAATTGGATATTTGGATAGTATAATGGATTAACTGTTTACATGCTAAAAATCAATTTTGAGAAACGAACGATATCAAGAGAACTACTAAAGAAATCGACGTAACACCTGGAAAAATAGCTCTTTACATAGTATTACACTGTTCTTTATAGTTTCATTAACGTAGTTTAAGTAGAACCGGAAATATCTCCGGAATTTGATATTTGGTCAGAATAGTGGAATCGCTGTTTACATGCCGCAAGTCAATTTTGAGAAACGAACGATATTAAGCGAACTACTAAAGCAATCGACTTTATACTTGGTAAAAACTCTTTCTTCACCGTATTACATGATTCTTTAAAGTTTCATTAAAATATTTAAGTAGGTCTCGAAATATCTTTGGAATTGTATATTAGGTTATTATAGTTTAATCGCTGTTTACATGCTGAACATATATTTTGAGAAACTAACGAAACTAAGCGAACTGATAAAGCAATCGACTCTCTACTTGATAACATAGCTCTTTACACCGTTATACAATGTCCTTTAAAGTTTCCTTACCGTAGTTTAAGTAGAACCGGAAATAACTCCGGAATTAGATATTTGGTCAGTATAGTGGAATCGGTGTTTACATGCCAAAAGTCAATTTTGAGAAACGAACGATATTAAGCGAACTGCTAAAGCAATCGACTCTCTACTTGGTAAAATGGCTCCTTAAACAGTATTACACTATTCTTTTTAGTTTCATGAACGTAGTTTATATAGAAAGCGAAATATCTTCGGAATTCGATATTTGGTCACTATAGTGGAATCGATGTTTACATGCTAAAAATCAATTTAAAGAAACGAACGATATTAAGCGAACTACTGTAGCAGTAAACTTTATTTTTGTTAAAATAGGTCTTTACACCGTATTAAACAAATCTTTAAAGTTTCATTAACGTAGTTTAAGTAGAAAACGAAATTTCGTTGGAATTGTATATTAGGTCAGTATAGTGGAATCGCTGTTTACATGCTAAAAACTAATTTTGAGATACGAACGATATTAAGCGAACTGCTAAAGCAATCGTTGTACTACCTGGTAAAATAGCTCTTTACACCGTATTACACTATTCTTTAAAGTTTCATGACCGTAGTTTAAGTAGAACCCGAAATATTTTCGGAATTGGATATTTGGATAGTATAATGGATTAACTGTTTACATGCTAAAAATCAATTTTGAGAAACGAACGATATCAAGAGAACTACTAAAGAAATCGACGTAATACCTGGAAAAATAGCTCTTTACATAGTATTACACTGTTCTTTATAGTTTCATTACCTTATTTTAAGTAGAACCGGAAATATCTCCTTAATTAGATATTTGGTCAGTATAGTGGAATCGCTGTTTACAGGCTAAAAGTCAATTTTGAGAAACGAACGATATTAAGCGAACTACTAAAGCAATCGACTTTATACTTACTAAGAACGCTCTTTTCACAGTATTAAACTATTCTTTAAAGTTTCATTAAAAAATTTATGTAGATCCCGAAATATCTTCGGAATTGTATATTAGGTTAGTATAGTGGAATCGCTGTTTACATGCTAAAAATCAATTTTGAGAAACGAACGATATTAAGCGAACTGCTAAAGCAATCAACTCGCTACTTGGTAACATAGCTCTTTACACCATATTACAATATCCTTTAATGTTTCCTTACCGTAGTATAAGTAGAACCGGAAATAACTCCGGAATTAGATATTTGGTCAGTATAGTGGAATCGGTGTTTACATGCCAAAAGTCAATTTTGAGAAACGAATGGTATTAAGCGAACTGCTAAAGCAATCGACTCTCTACATGGGAAAATAGAACTTTACACTGTATTACACTATTCTTTTTAGTTTGAAGAACGTAACTTAAATAGAAAATGAAATATCTTCGGAATTCGATATTTGGTCACTTTAGTGGAATCGATGTTTACATGCTAAAAATCAATTTAAAGAAACGAACGTTATTAAGCGAACTACTGTAGCAGTAAACTTTATTTTTGTTAAAATAGGTCTTTACACCGTATTACACAAATCTTTAAAGTTTCATTAACGTAGTTTAAGTAGAACCTGAAATATCTTTGGAATTGTATGTTTGGTCAATATAGTGGAATCGCTGTTTACATGCTTAAAAGCAATTTTGAAAAACGATCGATATTAAGCGAACTACTAAAGCAATCGACGTAATACCTGGTAAAATAGCTCTTTTCACCGTATTACACTATTCTTTAAAGTTTCATGACCGTAGTTTAAGTAGAACCCGAAATATTTTCGGAATTGGATATTTGGATAGTATAATGGATTAACTGTTTACATGCTAAAAATCAATTTTGAGAAACGAACGATATCAAGAGAACTATTAAAAAAATCGACGTAATACGTATAAAAATAGCTCTTTCCATACTATTACACTGTTCTTTATAGTTTCATTAACGTAGTTTAAGTAGAACCGGAAATATCTCCGGAATTTGATATTTGGTCAGAATAGTGGAATCGCTGTTTGCATGCCAAAAGTCAATTTTGAGAATCGAACGATATTAAGCGAACTACTAAAGCAATCGACTTTATATTTGGTAAAAACTCTCTTTTCACCGTATTACATAATTCTTTAAAGTTTCATTAAAAAAAGTTAAGTAGATACAGAAATATCTTCGGAATTGTATATTAGGTTAGTATAGTTTAATCGCTGTTTACATGCTGAACATATATTTTGAGAAACTAACGAAACTAAGCGAACTGCTAAAGCAATCGACTCTCTACTTGGTAACATAGCTCTTTACACCGTATTACAATGTCCTTTAAAGTTTCCTTACCGTAGTTTAAGTAGAACCGGAAATAACTCCGGAATTAGATATTTGGTCAGTATAGTGGAATCGGTGTTTACATGCTAAAAATCCATTTTGAGAAACGAACGATATTAAGCGAACTGCTAAAGCAATCGACTCTCTACTTGGTAAAATGGCTCCTTAAACAGTATTACACTATTCTTTTTAGTTTCATGAATGTAGTTTATATAGAAAGCGAAATATCTGCGGAATTCGATATTTGGTCAGTATAGTGGAATCGATGTTTACATGCTAAAAATCAATTTAAAGAAACGAACGATATTAAGCGAACTACTGTAGCAGTAAACTTTATTTTTCTTAAAATAGGTCTTTACACCGTATGACACAAATCTTTAAAGTTTCATTAACGTAGTTTAAGTAGAACTCGAAATATCTTTGGAATTGTATATTTGGTCAGTATAGTGGAATCGCTGTTTACATGCTAAAAAGCAATTTTGAGATACGAAGATATTAAGCGAACTACTAAAGCAATCGACGTACTACCTGGTAAAATAGCTCTTTACACCGTATTACACTATTCTTTAAAGTTTCATGATCGTAGTTTAAGTAGAACCCGAAATATTTTCGGAATTGGATTTTTTTGGATAGTATAATGGATTAACTGTTTACACGCAAAAAATCAATTTTGAGAAACGAACGATATCAAGAGAACTATTAAAAAAATCGACGTAATACGTATAAAAATAGCTCTTTCCATACTATTACACTGTTCTTTATAGTTTCATTACCGTAGTTTAAGTAGAACCGGAAATATCTCCGGAATTTGATATTTGGTCAGAATAGTGGAATCGCTGTTTGCATGCCAAAAGTCAATTTTGAGAATCGAACGATATTAAGCGAACTACTAAAGGAATCGACTTTATATTTGGTAAAAACTCTCTTTTCACCGTATTACATAATTCTTTAAAGTTTCATTAAAAAAAGTTAAGTAGATACAGAAATATCTTCGGAATTTTATATTAGGTTAGTATAGTTTAATCGCTGTTTACATGCTGAACATATATTTTGAGAAACTAACGAAACTAAGCGAACTGCTAAAGCAATCGACTCTCTACTTGGTAACATAGCTCTTTACACCGTATTACAATGTCCTTTAAAGTTTCCTTACCGTAGTTTAAGTAGAACCGGAAATAACTCCGGACTTAGATATTTGGTCAGTATAGTGGAATCGGTGTTTACATGCCAAAAGTCAGTTTTGAAAAACGAACGATATTAAAGGAACTGCTAAAGCAATCGACTCTCTACTTGGTAAAATAGATCTTTACACTGTATTACACTATTCTTTTTAGTTTCAAGAACGTAGTTTAAATTGAAAGTGAAATATCTTCGGAATTCGATATTTGGTCACTATAGTGGAATCGATGTTTACATGCTAAAAATCAATTTAAAGAAACGAACGATATTAAGCGAACTATTGTAGCAGTAAACTTTATTTTTGTTAAAATAGGTGTTTACACCGTATTACACAAATCTTTAAAGTTTCATTAACGTAGTTTAAGTAGAACCCGAAATTTCTTTGGAATTGTATATTAGGTCAGTGTAGTGGAATCGCTGTTTACATGCTAAAAACTAATTTTGAGATACGAACGATATTAAGCGAACTGCTAATGCAATCGTTGTACTACCTGGTAAAATAGCTCTTTACACCGTATTACACTATTCTTTAAAGTTTCATGACCGTTGTTTAAGTAGAACCCGAAATATTTTCGGAATTGGATATTTGGATAGTATAATGGATTAACTGTTTACATGCTAAAAATCAATTTTGAGAAACGAACGATATCAAGAGAACTACTAAAGAAATCGACGTAACACGTGGAAAAATAGCACTTTACATAGTATTACACTGTTCTTTATAGTTTCATTACCGTAGTTTAAGTTGAACCGAAAATATCTCCGGAATTTGATATTTGTTCAGTATAGTGGAATCGCTGTTTACATGCCGCAAGTCAATTTTGAGAAACGAACGATATTAAGCGAACTACTAAAGCAATCGACTTTATACTTGGTAAAAACTCTTTCTTCACCGTATTACATGATTCTTTAAAGTTTCATTAAAATATTTAAGTAGGTCCCGAAATATCTTCGGAATTGTATATTAGGTTAGTATAGTTTAATCGCTGTTTACATGCTGAAAATATATTTTGAGAAACGAACGATATTAAGCGAACTGCTAAAGCAATCAACTCGCTACTTGGTAACATAGCTCTTTACACCATATTACAATATCCTTTAATGTTTCCTTACCGTAGTATAAGTAGAACCGGAAATAACTCCGGAATTAGATATTTGGTCAGTATAGTGGAATCGGTGTTTACATGCCAAAAGTCAATTTTGAGAAACGAACGATATTAAGCGAACTGCTAAAGCAATCGACTCTCTACTTGGTAAAATAGATCTTTACACAGTATTACACTATTCTTTTTAGTTTCAAGAACGTAGTTTAAATGGAAAGTGAAATATCTTCGGAATTCGATATTTGGTCACTATAAAGGAATCGATGTTTACATGCTAAAAATCAATTTAAAGAAACGAACGATATTAAGCGAACTATTGTAGCAGTAAACTTTATTTTTGTTAAAATAGGTCTTTACACCGTATTACACAAATCTTTAAAGTTTCATTAACGTAGTTTAAGTAGAACCCGAAATATCTTTGGAATTGTATATTTGGTCAGTATAGAGGAATCGCTGTTTACATGCTAAAAAAATTTTTTGAGATACGAACGATATTAAGCGAACTACTAAAGCAATCGACGAACTACCTGGTATAATATCTCTTTACACCGTATTACACTATTCTTTAAAGTTTCATGACCATAGTTTAAGTAGAACCCGAATAATTTTCGGAATTGGATTTTTTGGATAGTATAATGGATTAACTGTTTACACGGAAAAATTCAATTTGGAGAAACGAACGATATCAAGAGAACTACTATAAAATCGACGTAATACTTAATAAAACGCTCTTTTCACCGTATTACACTGTTCTTTATAGTTTCATTACCGTAGTTTAAGTAGAACCGGAAATATCTCCGGAATTTGATATTTGGTCAGAATAGTGGAATCGCTGTTTGCATGCCAAAAGTCAATTTTCAGAATCGAACGATATTAAGCGAACTACTAAAGCAATCGACTTTATATTTGGTAAAATCTCTCTTTTCACCGTATTACATAATTCTTTAAAGTTTCATTAAAATAAGTTAAATAGATAAAGAAATATCTTCGGAATTGTATATTAGGTTAGTATAGTTTAATCGCTGTTTACATGGTGAACATATATTTTGAGAAACTAACGAAACTAAGCGAACTGCTAAAGCAATCGACTCTCTACTTGGTAACATAGCTCTTTACACCGTATTACAATGTCCTTTAAAGTTTCCTTACCGTAGTTTAAGTAGAACCGGAAATAACTCCGGACTTAGATATTTGGTCAGTATAGTGGAATCGGTGTTTACATGCCAAAAGTCAGTTTTGAAAAACGAACGATATTAAGCGAACTGCTAAAGCAATCGACTCTCTACTTGGTAAAATGGCTCCTTAAACAGTATTACACTATTCTTTTTAGTTTCATGAATGTAGTTTATATAGAAAGCGAAATATCTGCGGAATTCGATATTTGGTCAGTATAGTGGAATCGATGTTTACATGCTAAAAATCAATTTAAAGACACGAACGATATTAAGCGAACTACTGTAGCAGTAAACTTTATTTTTCTTAAAATAGGTCTTTACACCGTATGACACAAATCTTTAAAGTTTCATTAACGTAGTTTAAGTAGAACCCGAAATATCTTCGGAATTGTGTATTTGGTCAGTATAGTGGAATCGCTGTTTACATGCTAAAAACCAATTTTGAGATACGAACGATATTAAGACAACTACTAAAGCTATCGACATTATACCTGGTAAAACGCTCTTTTTACCGTATTACACTATTCTTTAAAGTTTCATTATCGTAGTTTAAGTAGAATCTGAAATATTTTCAGAATTGGATATTTGGATAGTATAATGGATTCCCTGTTTACATGGTAAAAATCAATTTTGAGAAACGAACGATATCAAGAGAACTACTATAAAATCGACGTAATATCTGGAAAAAAGCTCTTTCCATACTATTACACTGTTCTTTATAGTTTCATTACCGTAGTTTCAGTAGAACCGGAAATATCTCCGGAATTTGATATTTGGTCAGTATAGTGGAATCGCTGTTTATATGTTAAAAGTCAATTTTGAGAAACGAACGATATTAAGCGAACTACTAAAGCAATCGACTTTATACTTGGTAAAAACTCTCTTTTCACCGTATTACATGATTCTTTAAAGTTTCATTAAAAAAAGTTAAGTAGATACAGAAATATCTTCGGAATTGTATATTAGGTTAGTATAGTTTAATCGCTGTTTACATGCTGAACATATATTTTGAGAAACTAACGAAACTAAGCGAACTGCTAAAGCAATCGACTCTCTACTTGGTAAGATAGCTCTGTACACCGTATTACAATGTCCTTTAAAGTTTCCTTACCGTAGTTTAAGTAGAACCGGAAATAACTCCGGACTTAGATATTTGGTCAGTATAGTGGAATCGGTGTTTACATGCCAAAAGTCAGTTTTGAAAAACGAACGATATTAAGCGAACTGCTAAAGCAATCGACTCTCTACTTGGTAACATAGCTCTTTACACCGTATTACACTATTCTTTTTAGTTTCAAGAACGTAGTTTAAATGGAAAGTGAAATATCTTCGGAATTCGATATTTGGTCACTATAGTGGAATCGATTTTTACATGCTAAAAATCAATTTAAAGAAACGAACGATATTAAGCGAACTATTGTAGCAGTAAATTTTATTTTTGTTAAAATAGGTCTTTACACCGTATTACACAAATCTTTAAAGTTTCATTAACGTAGTTTAAGTAGAACCCGAAATTTCTTTGGAATTGTATATTAGGTCAGTATAGTGGAATCGCTGTTTACATGCTAAAAACTAATTTTGAGATACGAACGATATTAAGCGAACTGCTAATGCAATCGTTGTACTACCTGGTAAAATAGCTCTTTACACCGTATTACACTATTCTTTAAAGTTTCATGACCGTAGTTTAAGTAGAACCCGAAATATTTTCGGAATTGGATATTTGGATAGTATAATGGATTAACTGTTTACATGCTAAAAATCAATTTTGAGAAACGAACGATATCAAGAGAACTACTAAAGAAATCGACGTAACACCTGGAAAAATAGCACTTTACATAGTATTACACTGTTCTTTATAGTTTTATTACCGTAGTTTAAGTAGAATCGGAAAAATCTCCGGAATTTGATATTTGTTCAGTATAGTGGAATTGGTGTTTACATGCCAAAAGTCAGTTTTGAAAAACGAACGATATTAAGCGAACTGCTAAAGCAATCGACTCTCTACTTGGTAAAATGGCTCCTTAAACATTATTACACTATTCTTTTTAGTTTCATGAACGTAGTTTATATAGATTGCGAAATATCTTCGGAATTCGATATTTGGTCAGTATAGTGGAATGGATGTTTACATGCTAAAAATCAATTTAAAGAAACGAACGATATTAAGCGAACTACTGTAGCAGTAAACTTTATTTTTCTTAAAATAGGTCTTTACACCGTATGACACAAATCTTTAAAGTTTCATTAACGTAGTTTAAGTAGAACTCGAAATATCTTTGGAATTTTATATTTGGTCAGTATAGTGGAATCGCCGTTTACATGCTAAAAACTAATTTTGAGATACGAACGATATTAAGCGAACTACTAAAGCAATCGACGTAATACGTGGTAAAGTAGCTCTTTACACCGTATTACACTATTCTTTAAAGTTTCATGATCTTAGTTTAAGTAGAACCCGAAATATTTTCGGAATTGGATTTTTTGGATAGTATAATCGATTAACTGTTTACACGCAAAAAATCAATTTTGAGAAACGAACGATATCAAGAGAACTATTAAAAAAATCGACGTAATACGTGGAAAAATAGCTCTTTCCATACTATTACACTGTTCTTTATAGTTTCATTACCGTTGTTTAAGTAGAACCGGAAATATCTCCGGAATTTGATATTTGGTCAGTATAGTGGAATCGCTGTTTACATACTAAAAATCAATTTTGAGAAACGAACGATATTAAGTGAACTGCTAAAGCAATCGACTAATTACTTGGTAACAAAGCTCTTTACACCGTATTACATTATTCTTTAAAGTTTCCTTACCGTAGTTTAAGTAGAATCGGAAATATTTTCAGAATTGGATATTTGGATAGTATAATGGATTCCCTGTTTACATGCTAAAAATCAATTTTGAGAAACGAACGATATCAAGAGAACTACTAAAGAAATCGACGTAACACCTGCAAAAATAGCTCTTTACATAGTATTACACTGTTCTTTATAGTTTCATTACCGTAGTTTAATTTGAACCGGAAATATCTCCGGAATTTGATATTTGTTCAGTATAGTGGAATCGCTGTTTACATACCGCAAGTCAATTTTGAGAAACGAACGATATTAAGCGAACTACTAAAGCAATCGACTTTATACTTGGTAAAAACTCTTTCTTCACCGTATTACATGATTCTTTAAAGTTTCATTAAAATATTTAAGTAGGTCTCGAAATATCTTCAGAATTGTATATTAGGTTAGTATAGTTTAATCGCTGTTTACATGCTGAACATATATTTTGAGAAACTAACGAAACTAAGCGAACTGCTAACGCAATCGACTCTCTACTTGGTAACATAGCTCTTTACACCGTATTACAATGTCCTTTAAAGTTTCCTTACCGTAGTTTAAGTAGAACCGGAAATAACTCCGGAATTAGATATTTGGTCAGTATAGTGGAATCGGTGTTTACATGCCAAAAGTCAGTTTTGAAAAACGAACGATATTAAGCGAACTGCTAAAGCAATCGACTCTCTACTTGGTAAAATGGCTCCTTAAACAGTATTACACTATTCTTTTTAGTTTCATGAATGTAGTTTATATAGAAAGCGAAATATCTTCGGAATTCGATATTTGGTCAGTATAGTGGAATCGATGTTTACATGCTAAAAATCAATTTAAAGAAACGAACGATATTAAGCGAACTACTGTAGCAATCAACTTTATTTTTGTTAAAATAGCTCTTTACACCGTATTACACAAATCTTTAAAGTTTCATTAACGTAGTTTAAGTAGAACCCGAAATTTCTTTGGAATTGTATATTAGGTCAGTATAGTGGAATCGCTGTTTACATGCTAAAAACTAATTTTGAGATACGAACGATATTAAGCGAACTGCTAAAGTAATCGTTGTACTACGTGGTAAAATAGCTCTTTACACCGTATTACACTATTCTTTAAAGTTTCATGACCGTAGTTTAAGTAGAACCCGAAATATTTTCGGAATTGGATATTTGGATAGTATAATGGATTAACTGTTTACATGCTAAAAATCAATTTTGAGAAACGAACGATATCAAGAGAACTACTAAAGAAATCGACGTAACACCTGGAAAAATAGCTCTTTACATAGTATTACACTGTTCTTTATAGTTTCATTACCGTAGTTTAAGTTGAACCGGAAATATCTCCGGAATTTGATATTTGTTCAGTATAGTGGAATCGCTGTTTACATGCCGCAAGTCAATTTTGAGAAACGAACGATATTAAGCGAACTACTAAAGCAATCGACTTTATACTTGGTAAAAACTCTTTCTTCACCGTATTACATGATTCTTTAAAGTTTCATTAAAATATTTAAGTAGGTCTCGAAATATCTTCGGAATTGTATATTAGGTTAGTATATTTTAATCGCTGTTTACATGCTGAACATATATTTTAAAAAACTAACGAAACTAAGCGAACTGCTAAAGCAATCGACTCTCTACTTGGTAACATATCTCTTTACACCGTATTACAATGTCCTTTAAAGTTTCCTTACCGTAGTTTAAGTAGAACCGGAAATAACTCCGGACTTAGATATTTGGTCAGTATAGTGGAATCGGTGTTTACATGCCAAAAGTCAGTTTTGAAAAACGAACGATATTAAGCGAACTGCTAAAGCAATCGACTCTCTACTTGGTAAAATGGCTCCTTAAACAGTATTACACTATTCTTTTTAGTTTCATGAGTGTAGTTTATATAGAAAGCGAAATATCTGCGGAATTCGATATTTGGTCAGTATAGTGGAATCGATGTTTACATGCTAAAAATCAATTTAAAGACACGAACGATATTAAGCGAACTACTGTAGCAGTAAACTTTATTTTTCTTAAAATAGGTCTTTACACCGTATGACACAAATCTTTAAAGTTTCACTAACGTAGTTTAAGTAGAACTCGAAATATCTTTAGAATTTTATATTTGGTCAGTATAGTGGAATCGCCGTTTACATGCCAAAAGTCAGTTTTGAAAAACGAACGATATTAAGCGAACTGCTAAAGCAATCGACTCTCTACTTGGTAAAATGGCTCCTTAAACATTATTACACTATTCTTGTTAGTTTCATGAACGTAGTTTATATAGATTGCGAAATATCTTCGGAATTCGATATTTGGTTAGTATAGTGGAATGGATGTTTACATGCTAAAAATCAATTTAAAGAAACGAACGATATTATGCGAACTACTGTAGCAGTAAACTTTATTTTTCTTAAAATATTTCTTTACACCGTATGACACAAATCTTTAAAGTTTCATTAACGTAGTTTAAGTAGAACTCGAAATATCTTTGGAATTTTATATTTGGTCAGTATAGTGGAATCGCCGTTTACATGCTAAAAACTAATTTTGAGATACGAACGATATTAAGCGAACTACTAAAGCAATCGACGTAATACGTGGTAAAGTAGCTCTTTACACCGTATTACACTATTCTTTAAAGTTTCATGATCTTAGTTTAAGTAGAACCCGAAATATTTTCGGAATTGGATTTTTTGGATAGTATAATCGATTAACTGTTTACACGCAAAAAATCAATTTTGAGAAACGAACGATATCAAGAGAACTATTAAAAAAATCGACGTAATACGTGGAAAAATAGCTCTTTCCATACTATTACACTGTTCTTTATAGTTTCATTACCGTAGTTTAAGTAGAACCGGAAGTATCTCCGAAATTTGATATTTGGTCAGAATAGTGGAATCGCTGTTTACATGCTAAAAGTCAATTTTGAGAATCGAACGATATTAAGCGAACTGCTAAAGTAATCGTTGTACTACGTGGTAAAATAGCTCTTTACACCGTATTACACTATTCTTTAAAGTTTCATGACCGTAGTTTAAGTAGAACCCGAAATATTTTCGGAATTGGATATTTGGATAGTATAATGGATTAACTGTTTACATGCTAAAAATCAATTTTGAGAAACGAACGATATCAAGAGAACTACTAAAGAAATCGACGTAACACCTGGAAAAATAGCTCTTTACATAGTATTACACTGTTCTTTATAGTTTCATTACCGTAGTTTAATTTGAACCGGAAATATCTCCGGAATTTGATATTTGTTCAGTATAGTGGAATCGCTGTTTACATGCCGCAAGTCAATTTTGAGAAACGAACGATATTAAGCGAACTACTAAAGCAATCGACTTTATACTTGGTAAAAACTCTTTCTTCACCGTATTACATGATTCTTTAAAGTTTCATTAAAATATTTAAGTAGGTCTCGAAATATCTTCGGAATTGTATATTAGGTTAGTATAGTTTAATCGCTGTTTACATGCTGAACATATATTTTGAGAAACTAACGAAACTAAGCGAACTGCTAAAGCAATCGACTCTCTACTTGGTAACATAGCTCTTTACACCGTATTACAATGTCCTTTAAAGTTTCCTTACCGTAGTTTAAGTAGAACCGGAAATAACTCCGGAATTAGATATTTGGTCAGTATAGTGGAATCGGTGTTTACATGCCAAAAGTCAGTTTTGAAAAACGAACGATATTAAGCGAACTGCTAAAGCAATCGACTCTCTACTTGGTAAAATGGCTCCTTAAACAGTATTACACTATTCTTTTTAGTTTCATGAATGTAGTTTATATAGAAAGCGAAATATCTGCGGAATTCGATATTTGGTCAGTATAGTGGAATCGATGTTTACATGCTAAAAATCAATTTAAAGACACGAACGATATTAAGCGAACTACTGTAGCAGTAAACTTTATTTTTCTTAAAATAGGTCTATACACCGTATGACACAAATCTTTAAAGTTTCATTAACGTAGTTTAAGTAGAACTCGAAATATCTTTGGAATTGTATATTTGGTCAGTATAGTGGAATCGCCGTTTACATGCTAAAAACTAATTTTGAGATACGAACGATATTAAGCGAACTACTAAAGCAATCGACGTAATACCTGGTAATGTAGCTCTTTACACCGTATTACACTATTCTTTAAAGTTTCATGATCGTAGTTTAAGTAGAACCCGAAATATTTTCGGAATTGGATTTTTTGGATAGTATAATGGATTAACTGTTTACACGCAAAAAATGAATTTTGAGAAACGAACGATATCAAGAGAACTATTAAAAAAATCGACGTAATACGTATAAAAATAGCTCTTTCCATACTATTACACTGTTCTTTATAGTTTCATTAACGTAGTTTAAGTAGAACCGGAAATATCTCCGGAATTTGATATTTGGTCAGAATAGTGGAATCGCTGTTTGCATGCCAAAAGTCAATTTTGAGAATCGAACGATATTAAGCGAACTACTAAAGCAATCGACTTTATATTTGGTAAAAACTCTCTTTTCACCGTATTACATAATTCTTTAAAGTTTCATTAAAAAAAGTTAAGTAGATACAGAAATATCTTCGGAATTGTATATTAGGTTAGTATAGTTTAATCGCTGTTTACATGCTGAACATATATTTTGAGAAAATTACGAAACTAAGCGAACTGCTAAAGCAATCGACTCTCTACTTGGTAACATAGCTCTTTACACCGTATTACAATGTCCTTTAAAGTTTCCTTACCGTAGTTTAAGTAGAACCGGAAATAACTCCGGACTTAGATATTTGGTCAGTATAGTGGAATCGGTGTTTACATGCCAAAAGTCAGTTTTGAAAAACGAACGATATTAAGCGAACTGCTAAAGCAATCGACTCTCTACTTGGTAAAATGGCTCCTTAAACAGTATTACACTATTCTTTTTAGTTTCATGAATGTAGTTTATATAGAAAGCGAAATATCTGCGGAATTCTATATTTGGTCAGTATAGTGGAATCGATGTTTACATGCTAAAAATCAATTTAAAGAAACGAACGATATTAAGCGAACTACTGTAGCAGTAAACTTTATTTTTGTTAAAATAGGTCTTTACACCGTATTAAACAAATCTTTAAAGTTTCATTAACGTAGTTTAAGTAGAACCCGAAATTTCTTTGGAATTGTATATTAGGTCAGTATAGTGGAATCGCTGTTTACATGCTAAAAACTAATTTTGAGATACGAACGATATTAAGCGAACTGCTAAAGTAATCGTTGTACTACGTGGTAAAATAGCTCTTTACACCGTATTACACTATTCTTTAAAGTTTCATGACCGTAGTTTAAGTAGAACCCGAAATATTTTCGGAATTGGATATTTGGATAGTATAATGGATTAACTGTTTACATGCTAAAAATCAATTTTGAGAAACGAACGATATCAAGAGAACTACTAAAGAAATCGACGTAACACCTGGAAAAATAGCTCTTTACATAGTATTACACTGTTCTTTATAGTTTCATTACCGTAGTTTAAGTTGAACCGGAAATATCTCCGGAATATGATATTTGTTCAGTATAGTGGAATCGGTGTTTACATGCCAAAAGTCAATTTTGAGAAACGAACGATATTAAGCGAACTGCTAAAGCAATCGACTCTCTACTTGGTAAAATGGCTCCTTAAACATTATTACACTATTCTTTTTAGTTTCATGAACGTAGTTTATATAGATTGCGAAATATCTTCGGAATTCGATATTTGGTCAGTATAGTTTAATCGATGTTTACATGCTAAAAATCAATTTAAAGACACGAACGATATTAAGCGAACTACTGTAGCAGTAAACTTTATTTTTCTTAAAATAGGTCTATACACCGTATGACACAAATCTTTAAAGTTTCATTAACGTAGTTTAAGTAGAACTCGAAATATCTTTGGAATTGTATATTTGGTCAGTATAGTGGAATCGCCGTTTACATGCTAAAAACTAATTTTGAGATACGAACGATATTAAGCGAACTACTAAAGCAATCGACGTAATACGTGGTAAAGTAGCTCTTTACACCGTATTACACTATTCTTTAAAGTTTCATGATCTTAGTTTAAGTAGAACCCGAAATATTTTCGGAATTGGATTTTTTGGATAGTATAATCGATTAACTGTTTACACGCAAAAAATCAATTTTGAGAAACGAACGATATCAAGAGAACTATTAAAAAAATCGACGTAATACGTGGAAAAATAGCTCTTTCCATACTATTACACTGTTCTTTATAGTTTCATTACCGTAGTTTAAGTAGAACCGGAAATATCTCCGAAATTTGATATTTGGTCAGAATAGTGGAATCGCTGTTTGCATGCCAAAAGTCAATTTTGAGAATCGAACGATATTAAGCGAACTGCTAAAGCAATCGTTGTACTACCTGGTAAAATAGCTCTTTACACCGTATTACACTATTCTTTAAAGTTTCATGACCGTAGTTTAAGTAGAACCCGAAATATTTTCGGAATTGGATATTTGGATAGTATAATGGATTAACTGTTTACATGCTAAAAATCAATTTTGAGAAACGAACGATATCAAGAGAACTACTAAAGAAATCGACGTAACACCTGGAAAAATAGCTCTTTACATAGTATTACACTGTTCTTTATAGTTTCATTACCGTAGTTTAAGTTGAACCGGAAATATCTCCGGAATTTGATATTTGTTCAGTATAGTGGAATCGCTGTTTACATGCCGAAAGTCAATTTTGAGAAACGAACGATATTATGCGAACTACTAAAGCAATCGACTTTATACTTGGTAAAAACTCTTTCTTCACCGTATTACATGATTCTTTAAAGTTTCATTAAAATATTTAAGTAGGTCTCGAAATATCTTCGGAATTGTATATTAGGTTAGTATAGTTTAATCGCTGTTTACATGCTGAACATATATTTTGAGAAACTAACGAAACTAAGCGAACTGCTAAAGCAATCGACTCTCTACTTGGTAACATAGCTCTTTACACCGTATTACAATGTCCTTTAAAGTTTCCTTACCGTAGTTTAAGTAGAACCGGAAATAACTCCGGACTTAGATATTTGGTCAGTATAGTGGAATCGGTGTTTACATGCCAAAAGTCAGTTTTGAAAAACGAACGATATTAAGCGAACTGCTAAAGCAATCGACTCTCTACTTGGTAAAATGGCTCCTTAAACAGTATTACACTATTCTTTTTAGTTTCATGAATGTAGTTTATATAGAAAGCGAAATATCTGCGGAATTCGATATTTGGTCAGTATAGTGGAATCGATGTTTACATGCTAAAAATCAATTTAAAGACACGAACGATATTAAGCGAACTACTGTAGCAGTAAACTTTATTTTTCTTAAAATAGGTCTTTACACCGTATGACACAAATCTTTAAAGTTTCACTAACGTAGTTTAAGTAGAACTCGAAATATCTTTAGAATTTTATATTTGGTCAGTATAGTGGAATCGCCGTTTACATGCTAAAAACTAATTTTGAGATACGAACGATATTAAGCGAACTACTAAAGCAATCGACGTAATACCTGGTAAAGTAGCTCTTTACACCGTATTACACTATTCTTTAAAGTTTCATGATCGTAGTTTAAGTAGAACCCGAAATATTTTCGGAATTGGATTTTTTGGATAGTATAATGGATTAACTGTTTACACGCAAAAAATCAATTTTGAGAAACGAACGATATCAAGAGAACTATTAAAAAAATCGACGTAATACGTATAAAAATAGCTCTTTCCATACTATTACACTGTTCTTTATAGTTTCATTAACGTAGTTTAAGTAGAACCGGAAATATCTCCGGAATTTGATATTTGGTCAGAATAGTGGAATCGCTGTTTGCATGCCAAAAGTCAATTTTGAGAATCGAACGATATTAAGCGAACTACTAAAGCAATCGACTTTATACTTGGTAAAAACTCTTTCTTCACCGTATTACATGATTCTTTAAAGTTTCATTAAAATATTTAAGTAGGTCTCGAAATATCTTCGGAATTGTATATTAGGTTAGTATAGTTTAATCGCTGTTTACATGCTGAACATATATTTTGAGAAACTAACGAAACTAAGCGAACTGCTAAAGCAATCGACTCTCTACTTGGTAACATATCTCTTTACACCGTATTACAATGTCCTTTAAAGTTTCCTTACCGTAGTTTAAGTAGAACCGGAAATAACTCCGGACTTAGATATTTGGTCAGTATAGTGGAATCGGTGTTTACATGCCAAAAGTCAGTTTTGAAAAACGAACGATATTAAGCGAACTGCTAAAGCAATCGACTCTCTACTTGGTAAAATGGCTCCTTAAACAGTATTACACTATTCTTTTTAGTTTCATGAATGTAGTTTATATAGAAAGCGAAATATCTGCGGAATTCGATATTTGGTCAGTATAGTGGAATCGATGTTTACATGCTAAAAATCAATTTAAAGAAACGAACGATATTAAGCGAACTACTGTAGCAGTAAACTTTATTTTTGTTAAAATAGGTCTTTACACCGTATTTCACAAATCTTTAAAGTTTCATTAACGTAGTTTAAGTAGAACCCGAAATATCTTCGGAATTGTATATTTGGTCAGTATAGTGGAATCGCTGTTTACATGCTAAAAACCAATTTTGAGATACGAACGATATTAAGCGAACTCCTAAAGCAATCGACGTACTACCTGGTAAAATAGCTCTTTACACCGTATTACACTATTCTTTAAAGTTTCATGACCGTAGTTTAAGTAGAACCCGAAATATTTTCGGAATTGGATATTTGGATAGTATAATGGATTAACTGTTTACATGCTAAAAATCAATTTTGAGAAACGAACGATATCAAGAGAACTACTAAAGAAATCGACGTAACACCTGGAAAAATAGCACTTTACATAGTATTACACTGTTCTTTATAGTTTTATTACCGTAGTTTAAGTAGAACCGGAAATATCTAGAGAATAAGATATTTGGTCAGTATAGTGGAATTGATGTTTACATGCTAAAAGTCAATTTTGAGAAACGAACGATATTAAGCGAACTGCTAAAACAATCGACACTCTACTTGGTAAAATTGTTCTTTACACTGTATTACACTATTCATTTTAGTTTCATGAACATAGTGTATGTATAACCCAAAATATCTTTGGAATTCGAGATTTGGTCACTATAGTGGAATCGATGTTTACATGCTAAAAATATATTTAAAGTAACGAACGATATTAAGTGAACTACTGTAGCAGTAAACTTTATTTTTTTTTAAATAGCTCCTTACACCGTATTATGGTATTCTTGAAAGTTTCAATAACGTAGTTTTAGTAGAACCCGAAATATTTTCGGAATTTCATATTTGGTCAGTATTGTGGAATCCAAGTTTACATGCAAAAAATCAATTTTGAGATACGAACGATATGAAGCGAACTACTGAAGAAATCGACGTAATACCCGGTAAAAACGTTCTTTTCATCGTATTCCCTATTTTTTAAAGTTTCATTAACATAATGTAAGTAGATCCCGAAATATCTTCGGTATTGTATATTGGGTAAGTATAGTGGAATCTTTGTTTACATGCTAAAAACCAATTTTGAGATAAGAACGATATTAAGTGAACTACTAAAGCAATTGACTTTATACTTAGTAAAATATCTCTTTCCACCGTATTACACTAAACTTTAAAGTTTAATTAACGTTATTTATGTAGAAATTGAAATATCTTCGGAATTGTGTATTAGGTCAGTATAGTGGAATCGATGTTTACATGCTAAAAATCAATTTTGAGTAACGAACGATATTAAGCTAACTACTGTAGAATTCAACTATATTTTCGGTTCAATAGTTCTTTATACCGTATTACACTACTCTTTAATGTTTCATTAACGTAGTTTAAGTAGAATCCGAAATAACTTCGCAAATGTATATTTGGTCAGTATACTGGAATCGCTGTTTACATGATAAAAATCAATTTTAAGAAACGAACGATATTAAGCGAACTACTAAAGCAATCAACTTTATAGTTATTGAAATAGCTCTTTACACCGTATTACACTATTCTTTAAAGTTTCATTAACGTAGTTTAATTAGAACCCGGTATATCTTTGGAACTGTATATTTGGTCAGTAAAGTGGAATGTATGTTTACATGCTAAAAATTAATTTCTAGAAACGAACGATATTAAGCGAA
>CM063505.1:54969814-55062314 GCA_032207245.1 Pardosa pseudoannulata
TATAATTTTATTTACTAACAAAATATAACACAAAAATAGAAAACAAAAATTATTCGATGCTTTTTAAAAAATAAAAAAGAATATAGTCTATTAATACTGTTATTTGTTGATTTGCTTTGATTATTTTTTTTATCATGAGAAAACTAGTAGGGTTATTCTACTTCCTAAAATTGAAGACAGAAATTATAAATGAGGTAGTGCTTATACTTTTTGTAAAAAAAAAAGTGTAAGAGAAAGAAGCTTAAGAATGTGTTTTACATGTCCAAAATTAAGGAACGAATCTCAAAGTATTTTTTTTCAAAATAATCAAAATTCTAATAAATAAAATTCTAATAAATAAAAATAGTCTAAATTCTACTTCATACTTGCTCTTAAGTATAAAATTAATCGGCAAATAAGAGTCAACAACAAATAATAAGAATGTAGTATTATTACTTTGATTATTTTTTAATGAGAAAACTAAGAGGGTTATTCTACCTCCTAATATTAAAGACAGATATTATAAATGAGGTAGTGCTTATATTTTCTCTAAAAGAACAAAGACATGGCTCATGAAAATAGTAACTTTTCTTTTGCATGAGTATACAAGAAAGAAGCTTAAGAATGTGTTTTACGTGTCGAAAATTAAGGAATGAATCACAAAGTTTTTTTTTTAATTTAAACAAATGTCTAAATTTTACGTCATACTTTGCTCATAAGTATAAAAAATAATCGGCAATTAAGAGTCAACAACAAATTATAAGAATATAGTATTTTTACTTTGATTATTTCTTTCTGTGATAGGAAAACTAGATTGGTTATTCTACTTCCTTATATTAAAGACAGATATTATAAATGAGATAGTGCTGTGACGTCAATACACCCCATTGGCATCACAAAGAGGTTTTGTTAAAGCCCAGGGCACGGCGACACTCTGTCTGGGTTTTTGACATTAAACTACAAAGGGTTTTCGCTTCGACCAAACCTTCAGATGTCCGAGGTGAATCATCGGATAACGAAATGTCAGACTAGGCGCCACCGAAAAACCAATCAGAGGCAAGGATTACGCCAAAGAAAAAGCCAAAAGAGGCGAAAGGTGACTTTCGATTTTTTTAAGTTCCCAGGACGAAGAGTAGTACGACGTGTGACGGTTGGTGTTTTTGGAGAGCTTTTCTCCTACTTTGTGTGGGACTCAAGGAGACCCAGTTGTACCCCTGCAAAACGATATCTGTAGGCACATGTCCGCAGATTGTTTTTTTAGGTTCGCCTTGAACTTGGGACTTTTAGGTCCGCACCATCCAGCCTGTGATTTCCATTTGGAAAATTTGTACATACTCCATTTTAATCAAGAATAAACGGTGTTATTGTTTCAAAGCTGTACGCCTTGTCATAACCACTTCGACACCCACACGCTACCCGAGGATCACGTGACGTTACAGTGCTTATATGTTTTTTAAAAGAAAAAAAATGGCAAACGAAAATAGTTACTTTTTTTTCTTTGAGTATACGGAAAAGAAGCTAAAGAATGTGTTTTAATGTCCAAATTTCAGAAACGAATCCCAATTTTTTTTTTCTGATTCGTTGCTAATTGCAGTTTTCAAAATTTAAACAAATGCATAACCTCTAAATCATAATTTTTTATCTCTTAAGTGGAAAAATTAATCGGCATATGAGAATTAACAAATAACAATAATTTAGTATTATTACACTGATTATTTCTCTATAATTGGAAAATTATGAACTTGTAACTCTACCTCCTAATTCAAAAGCATTTTTCATTACTAGATTAATCCGAGTTCTTTATTTTTTTTTGATCGATATATTAAAATTTCAGACGCAATGCAGGACTTTAAAGGTTATTGCTTAAGAGTGATATTATTAAATTCCCCCAGTTTTGTTATTGAGACATAAATCAATGAACTTAATGAAAATTAATGAAAGATTTCTTATTTTGAAGTGAATATCTTGGGCCATCATGAGTATCATCCAGGTACTACAAGGAAAGACAGTTTTAATTCTGACCACGAGCATTGACATACATAAAAGTATTGATGAAATTAGTTTTTGATTAGTTGGAGAGATGGCGCCACTAGTCCACCTCAGTCTTCACATTTTTCAGAGGAAATCGCTATTTTTATAAGACTGCCTGAGTAAAAATAGTTAAAGTTTTAGATGCTCCAATTTTAGCAACTAATAAAAGCTCCATATCTTTGAGGTACTTTTAAAAATGAGAATATCTTCACAGTGTAAGAATTAAATGTAAAACTAAACGGAATTTATTTAATGAACTTCTTAATTTTTATTAATTACTGTATTTAGTAAACAAGTAAAAAATGTTGAAAGAACATGCAACTTTACTGATATTAAAATAACTGTATCAAGTATAAAGTATGTATTAACCAGAACTTTAGAATTCACATATTGACATGAGCAATTGTTTACAGGAAGTGAAGGATTCAAGGTTATATCAATATTCCACTGAAATAAAAGTTTATTTTGAGAACTGAATTGGATATTTCACCCTATACGACAGGATGCAATTTAACGCTTGAAATAACTTATTTCGTATTATTTTGATAAGTAACTCGCCCGAGGTTAACAGTGACTGCTATCCCAAATAAATGTTTGGTTGATTTTCCAAAAACAATTACTGTTTTACTTTTGGTTTATTATCTTTTAAACAATCGCGTAACATTTTTGTTTTCATTTTTCCCAACCGTATCTTCTCTTTTCAGATACAGAGCCATTTTTTTTTGTATCCACCCGGAAATTAAATAGAATCCGCAAGTAAAAGATTATTCTTTCGGCTGACAGAAGGCAGCCACACAATTGAAAATGATTAATTTTTCGTTTAAGGCTCACTGATGATTATTAACTATGATTGAGAAATAGCCGTTTCCAGCAAATTACTCTTCTTGCTTTTATCCCTTTTTCTTTCGGAAAAGCAGTTTCATGTGGAACCGCTTGAATTTTACTTTTGTTTCTAGAATGATTGATGGATGACTTTTGTTTCAAAGAACGTTCGGGATAAAAAAAATATCTGGCAAAACCTAAAACACTGCAAGACAGAAGAAAATTTCTGGGCTGAAGCTGTCTCGATGCTTTCAAAATTTCGTAACTGATAACCTTGAGACTTTTCTATTTATTTTCTTAGGAGCACAAAATTGTGAATTTCAAATAAAATTTTTTATATATCTGAATATATATATATATATATATATATATAGATATATATATATATATATATAATATATATAATATCAAAATATTATATTTGAGTCTCGGAGCCTGTCTTAGCAAGATTTAGATAACCGAATGTAGTGTTTCCTCACATCAGCACACAGAGTTATCTCCCGGTCGCAGGCTCTATGTGTACTCCCTGAATCCAACTACTCTCTTGAAGATCTTCTCTCTTTTCTTCGAGGGGTCAGTTCTCGAAACTTGATCCCTTCCAAAAACAGGGTTCCCACGGTCCTTAAAAGTCCTTAAAAACTCCTTAATTTTAACTTTTACTTTTAAGGGCCCTTAAAACTACTTAATTTTTATCAAAGTTCCTTAAAAACTCCTAATTTTGACTAATCTTTCTTCAATGTATCTGCGTATTTATTTTTAGTTTTGTTATTATATTATGTTTTGTATTTCGGATATAAACTTGAAAAATATTATTATAACATATATATATATAATATTAAAATATTATATGTTGTATTCATAATATTAAAAATATGTTTTAAATATTATGTCTTTTTGTATTTCAAGCATATTATATAAAAGTTTATTTGTGTTTAAATCTTAAATAATTAATTTTTATTCTAAAAAGATTTGAATAATAAAGAGAATATTATTTTTATATATTTTAAAAAAAAAGATATAAAAATCTATGTTATATATTTTTTTAAAATATAAAAATGTTATTTTCAGATAAATATTATCTAAACATATTATATAAATATTACAATTATTTATTATATTTATACAGAAAATTAATATTCATGATTGCTTTGCTGTAAATTTATAAAAATTAATGTAAACTATTAACATTTCACATAAATAACAAAACAAGAAATTTAAAAAGGAAAATTTTAATAATATTTAAAAATTGAATTTTTAAAATAAACATTTTTTAATAAAGTGTAATTTCTTATAAACTGAGATATAATATTGAATTAAAATAAAATATGTATATTAACATTTACATATACATAACAAAAAGAAATTAAGCAAAAAATATTTGAATTAATATTTTAAAAGCGATTTATTTTTTAAAATGAAACATTTTTAAATAAATTATTTTTAAATATATATATTAATTTATAAAACGTATGTATATTATACATTTAAAATACAGTAAACAAAAAGAAATTATAGCAAATAATATTTTTAATAAAATATATTTAAAAATTGTATTTTTTAAAATAAACATATTTTAATAAATGTATTTTCTTCCACAACTAATAAATATAATCAATAAAATTTATATATATTTCACATTTACAGTAAACAAAATGAAAATTACAAAGGAGAACCCATATTGAATAATATTTTAAAAGCGATTGTATTTTTAAAAAAAACTATTTTTTTTAAATAATTCTTCCACAAAATGATAATTTGAATTTCATAAAACGTATGTATATAACATTTACATATACAGTAAAAAAGAAATTTAACAGCAATTTTATAACCTCAAATTAATTTAAATTTAATATGTAATTTCTTTATAACATTAATAAAATTAATTTAACCGAATTTATTTAATATTAATTCTTTAACCAAAGATTAATTTATTTCTATTAAATTTAATTGTATAATTTTTTTAATTTAAGATTAAAGGTTAATCCTTTTAAAAGAAGAGTTGTGAATCAATATTTAGAATCATTTTGAATAATATTTTAAAAATTGTATTTTTAAAATGAAAATTTTTTAAATAAAATAATTTATAAATAATGATAATTTGAATTTAATAAAAAACTGTATCATTAACAATTCACATATACAGTTAAAAAAGAAAAAAAGGAAAATTTTGAATTAATATTTTAAAGCGATTGTATTTTTAAAATGAACATTTTTTAAATAAAAAATTATACAATGAGATGACAAATTTGATTTCAATAAACGTACTGTAGTATTAACATTTCACATATACAGTGAACCAAAAAGAAATACAGCAAAAAATTTTGAAGTGCAATATTTTAAAAGCGAGTTGTATTTTTAAAATGAAACATTTTTTAAATAAAGGGTAATTTCTTCCACAACTGAGATGACTGAATTTGAATTTCAAAAACGTACTGTGTCCATTAAATTTTCACATACAGTGAACCAAAAAGAAAGTTGGACAGCAAGGTTAAATTAATTAAAATAATAATTGCTAAATTGCTGACTTATAAAATAAAAATAATTATATTTATTAATTTAATTTTAATTTTTAACCGAACTAATTTAATTGGTTAACTTAAAAGCGTAAATGAAAGGAATTCCTGAACCAAACTTTAAAAGTGAATATGAATGCATGAAGTGCAATATTTTAAAAGCGAGTTGTATTTTTAAAATGAAACATTTTTTAAATAAAGGGTAATTTCTTCCACAACTGAGATGACTGAATTTGAATTTCAATAAAAAGGTGCATTTAATTTTAAAATAATTTAAAAATAAAATTTCAAGATTTTCACAGCCAATAAATGTCAGTATAAATTATTTTAGAAATACTTGAAGCCACCACGCTTACAGTCACCACAGATGTAATTAGATTAAATTAAAATTTCCACAACTCCTGTATGGGGCTTCGATCTTGGGAATTCCCGCATTGAAGCCGTTTGCGCTGAGCACTGAGCCACACATACATTGGCAGAGAAGGGTTTCAAGTGGCATTAGAATAATCTCAATAAGCAAGCATTTCTGGATTTTTAATAAAAAAAACATTTTTTATCGGATCAAATTGTGAATCTAAACCATTCCAGAATCATATTAAATACATACACAAAATTTCATCAAAATTAGTCCAGCCATTTAGGAGAAGTTCTATTACATACACATGAACAGAATAATTTTATATATAAAGATATACTTAGAGACACACAGATTTAAATACTTAAGTCCACATTTCTTCATTATACTTTGTATGCCAAATTAAACTTAAGTAACACAGGTAAAATAAATTAAATAGTTATAACTATTATAATTGTAATTAAAATTTTTAGCTTTTAATTTTTTAGGGCTACAGCATCAAGTTTCAAAATCTCGTAGATTACTTGACACATGTTTTAAAATTTCTCTTCCTATTTCAAACATACACAGTCGCAGAATATTTGTTAAGATTGTACTAAAGAGTTCATTTGTAATTGGAAAGGAAAAGAGTGTGCCTCGTAAATATATCTTTTACCTTGACTACAGCTCAGGAAACTGTCGCACAGAAGTATTCCCTGGTTGAGATTACACAATGCTACTGGAAAACAAGTATTAAATTCCTAAGTGCCAAAAATTTTGAGCAGACACATTTTAAGAGTTTTAATAATTTCCTTGCCGGTGTTCTAGACAAAAGAGAGGTTTAAAACTACGCTTTCTGGAGTAATTTGAGATCAAAAATATATATATATTTCGTCTCCTTAGAAACAGATTGCAGCGCTTAGTTACGTCTGTGTCATATGGAAAGAGTGTTTTTTTCCAAGAGAAAATGAGATGACTTGACTTTAGAATAGAAAGGCATGGTTATGATAGTTAAGGATTTAAAGTTAGATGGAATAATATTATTAAAATTAATTATTCTCCTGAAGAAATGAAAATTCTTGAAATATATATGTAACGTCTAAAATTTAGAATGAAATAATTACATGAAAATATTGAACATTTTAAAGGATTTAAGGGAATATACTGACTTTAAAGACCAAAAATCTCTCAGGATTCAAGGCACTTCCTAAAGATGTTTTGTATTCAATTCAAAATTTTCATAAATCTCTAAAAAGATTTGAAATTTTAAAGGATTTACGAGGCCATATCACTTTTTAAGATTTAAAATTTTTAAACTTCCTTTCATTTGTAAAAACGATTCGATTTTTATCAATTATTCAACTCTAGTTTAGAGACACTCCATATTTAAGCAAAACTTACTAGTGGTAAATTCGTTAGAATATTTCGAAATGTAAAATTTTCAGATTTAATTAAGTGAAAAGAAATGATTTCCGAATGTATTACCTGCCTCAGAAATTCGCTTCTTGTGATTCATAAGAATGATTTGCTTTGTTATCATTCATTCCTATCTAATAATTTTGAGATGCTACATATATAAATAAAAATAATTGAATTGAGTGAAATACGATTTTCGAATGTATGCTTATATATGTAACGTCTCAAAACTAGAGAGATATAATTGGTAACAAAGAAAATTGTTTTTAAGGAGGACAGGATGTAAGTTTCATAGTCAAAGGTCTGTCCAGATTTGAGATAGAGCTGTTTCTGTGAAAGAAATTGTTCAAAATATGCTCCTAATTTTCTAGAAATGAAATTATCGTTAAATTGGTTCTTTAGCAAGGGTCTTGTTTGTGAATTTGTGAAAATAGGGTACTATTCTTGTAAAAATATACAAATTTAACAACCTGAAATGAATATTAAGTTAAAATTCCATTTTAGAGGAAGTCTTATATATATGTATATGTATATATATATGTATATATATATATATATATATATATATATATATATATATATATATATATATATATATATATATATATATATATATATATGTAATATAGAAAAACAGATCGAGGAATAAGACCCCCTAAATGTGAGAAGTAAGCAACTTCAACAAACAGACCATAGCTAACACACATGTAAGCCACCTGTGGGCCATAAAGACGAAATCTTAATCCCCCTTTGACGTTACAGAAGTCGTAAGTTAAACCAGTTAATCCCACTTTGACACTACACAGTCACATAACTTTTAGTCCCCCAACATCTGTGGTTTGACTTACACTTAACGCGAAGCACCTGCAGCCACAAAACAGCGTCTCCCACGCTATCTATTGGCCAGACAAAAAACAAAACAAAAAAGTGCAACGGCCAATGAAGAGATTCAAGAACGCCCAAAACACGCCCTCGAAAAGTGTAAATGGTCAGACACAACCCTCCCCCCCAAAAAAACCCCCTTAGATCAGATTTTATAATTTTAAGTAAGAAGTTCACACTCGCTAGTTTGCCAGGACTTAGAATGGATCATTTTTCGGTATAGAGGAATTAGTTAGTCAGGAGACAACTCTCTCCCCAGCCGTATCGGCCCTCACAGTACTTCGTTCAAACCAACTTAGTATATGCCTCATGTCTGAATAGCAATAAAGGATGATTGGAACGAAAAACCACAGCCCCGGCTGTTTATTTAGAGACTGATATTCGAGACACTACATATATATAGCAAGTAACATATTTATATTATATGTATATATATATATTTAGTAACATTTATTTTATGAATAAATTTATTTTATAGTGTTACCTGTCTGAGAAACTTGTTTCCTGTCATCCGTAATAACCATTCGTACTTCACCAATTATTTAGCTCTAGTTTTGAGACATAATGTATATAAAATAGAAATTACTATCAGTAAATTTGTTAGAAATTTTTGAAATGCAAAATTTCCAGACTGAAGTACTTGAAAAAAGGTTTTCGCATTACTTTTCAAATGAACAATAAACTTCATGTTGCATACAGCAGGAGTGATGTACAAAATTTATTTTTTGTGAAAGGTTAATGAAAACTTTAAAAAGCAAAAATCGAATTCCGGCTAAGTAAAGGTATGTATAATAAATTAAGTTGTCACTTTTTAATATACTTCCTCTTCAAATATTTGTTATGAGGTAAAATTTTCCCCTCTTGCAAGAAACATTTAATCACTTTTCACGGATAAATGGCTTTTTACGTCATTTAAAAATGACATTTAAGTTTAATATGTCTCTTTTATTTTGTGACAGAATGGAAGTTTGCTTGTTTTAGTTTAATTTCGGGTGATAAAAAATGTAATGTAGAGCGCTATTAAAGGTGACCCAAATTAGATTCTTTTTGAAATATAGCGTCTTCTGTGTTTTAATAGAAAGTATTAAAAATACAGAGGACTGTTAAAACCCATTTATTTTGGTTTTAATCAATCTGGTTGAAAGTAAATTATGCTATTCCTAAAATGTTATGTATATGCTTTCACATGGTATTTCAAGATAAAATATTGATAATTTTAAAAGTTATTAATTATTAATTGTGCCAAAAGTATACTTCTTGAAAAAAGTTTTATGAACATCTTTGTAAATAGAAAATAACTCCCGTATACAGTCAATGAAGCACCGAACCGGACCCATATGGCCATGAGGCTTACTAGTCATCATCTCCCGGTGGAGGTAGGCAGATCGCGAGTATTGGGCCGCTTCGTTCAGCTGGTCAACCTTGAAGTACCCGGAGCGTGCCCCTTGCGCAATCTACCAGCAAACGCAGAAGAATAGCACTATGCGGACGATTTTGGAAGAACACTGGATGCTTAGTAGACCTCTTGAAGCCGGAATTAGTGGGGGTTGGCATGAACCACTTGAAGCGAATGAAGACAAAGAAAGCTAAGGATATCTTGCTCCTTCCACCTTAAGACGGGGAACAGAAGAGACAAAAAAGGAGGACGGGAAATTTAGCGAGGCAACTGTCGCAGTCGCGGGCCTCTGATTCATCACTCATAAGTCATTGCGATTGTACTTTGGCCCACTCGGAACACCTTTGACTCGGCACCCTCAAAAAATACCCACTGTAATCTTAAAATAGTTTAGGGGTGAAAAAGACCTAACAAACTATGACCGTCAGAAGAAAAAAAATTGAGTTATCTACTGATTAATGAAAAAAAAATAATTAGAGATTAGGGGGTTGATTAAAAAAGAAGCTGTTGCCCTTTCCGGGAGTGAGGTCCCTTTGGTTAAGCTGCGATGGTCGGCCCCTAGGCTCCGTCTTCCAACTTATGCTAACCACACTGCCAAGTCACTCATCGTTGCAGACCTAACCCTACAATGCCCTTTCCCGGCCTTGACATCCGATCGACCTGGTGGGAGACCCACTGTCTGGCTCTGAGATTTGAGAATCCTAACGACCGAATGGGTGGACTTCCTGGGAGTCCGGGGGAAAATTGGGAAAGCTCAGGCTGTCAGGGGAGAAGGGCAGATGACTCGGAAGAGCAGATTCGAGGCTAACCTATAAATTGGAAAGAAACCGAACCTGAAAAGCTTAAAAATAGAGATTAGGAAACTGAACATACCCCTTGACGGACAATTTTGAGGCTGGAAAGGAAGGGAGGTGTTTAGTCACCTGTAAGGAGAGGAAATTTTGTATAGCCCCCTGTCGAGGAATTTAAGTTTAAAAGAATGATTAGCTTAGGAATATAGAGATAGGTGCGCTTGGCCTAATGGTAGATCGGGGGGGAGCTAGAATCGTGTCTGTCAGAATGACCCAAGAATATCGTGCTTTGTTGTGCCAAGTATTTAACAAGCCACATTTCCAAACATCAGATTAATTGTATGCTAGCAAGCTGCAATGTTTTTTTCCAAAGTGATTAGGGTCGAAGGAAAGCAAACCCATAAGCTGTAACCACCTAGAGGAAAGTTCGTACGGTCACCACACCATTATTGCCAATCTTGGATGGGAGCAACCGACTTAGGCCTACTAATCGGTTGGTCTTTCCAACCGCAGGCTACAGTCAGGCGACTGTAATATGTCAAGAGAGTCATCCGATCGTAGAGGAACATGCCATATGCGATCGAACTATCCAGTGACAGGAACGGTGGGTATTGGGTAATGCCTGAACGGGAGAGAGCTTACCCAATCTCTACGCTCTGCCAGGTGACCGACTCGTATGGATCGAGTTCTTCAAATAACAACACGATCATTTTCTAGGTCTTACATTATAGGAATCACAACGAGTTTTTGAATTTAAACTAGTTGGTCTCGATGTTTACCGATAATGTTGAACTTTTGGAACGGCCAACTGAGGTGTCTACGCAAGGTTTGGTTTGGTTTGGAGTGATTTTTCGAAACACGAGGCTTAACGAGACCGGGACCTATTGCTTAAAGCCGGTTACGAACGGCTACCAACAGCCATGCCACAGAAGAATTCAAACTCACGAATTCCGGTGCTGAAGATAAGCACCCTAACTATTCTGCCATCTTTCGGTGGCGACGCAAGGAAACAGCAAAGAAATTCTCCATATCGTATTCTTTAATCATAAAATAATGTTACAGAAAAACAGATGATGTACTAGAGCTAACAAAAGGCAATATATGTAATATTAGCAGTAATATCTAGACATGAAAAAAAAAATTCTAAATGGGTGACACGTTTTTCAAGAGTAGAAGAAAAGCATGTTAATAACTCTCCTTTCTTTGGGATATGAATGACATAATATGATTCTACTACCTATAAAAAGAAAAAAATATTAACAGTAAATATTCCACAGAGTTATTAAACAATTGATGGTTGAAATAGAGAAAAATGTCCACATATGGTGAAAAAGAAAGGGTATTTTCACCTAGACAAGGCATCCTGCCCCAAGGCGATGGTTATGATGAAAAAACTACAAAAACGGAGCTTTCAATAGCTTTCCCACCCACTGTATTCTTTGGCTCCTAAATGACTGTTACTTGCTCTCAAGTTTCTAAAAGATGCCCCATGAAAGAGATTTGGCATAAATGATGAAATAATATCGGAAATTCATATATTTTTTGAAAAGATTGAATATTTGTTGCATAAGAAAGCTATTGAATTTTTAGAGAGACATTGGAATAAATTGATAACTTTTAACACGTTGACGGACACTTGTGTTTATAGCCATCAAAGCGAAGTTCACTATGTGGCATGACGGCAATAGCCGTCCAAAACGAAACGGTCGTTTTTAGACACAACGGCTATAGCGGCACAAATGGGCATTTACGGCGTACAAGCAGAAGCCTAGTGTCATGTTTTGGAAACAATGTTTCAGGTTGAATTTCGTTTTCCACCTGTTCATTTTCTGCATCGAAAATAATGTGTAATAATTATAAGATTATAATAAATTTTTTTGTCATTTATTTATATTTGTTTGATTATAAACTAACATTTCGTGTAAAACTCCCCAAAATACTTTGTTGCATACAAAAGTATGCTTGTTCGAGTTATTAAACCCCTGTCATTAATATTTTTTTCAATTTTTGCTGTTATAGCCGCCGTTGCCCCATTACTTAGTGTCTAGAGCCCGCTGGCACCATGACGGTTATATACCTAATTAAAGGTGCTGAATTACTCAAAATTAAGTTTATTTAAGCAGAAAGAGTAAAACTATACTTCTAATATTCTAAAAATTGCAAAAACATACAGTGTTAAATTTCGAACTTCACTTGTTCCTACTGTCCGTCAATATTTTAAAAGATATGCTGATTAAAAAAGTCGAATTAAAATGTTCCTTTAGCAGATTAATCTTGAGATTTTTTAATCCTATATACAACCCCAACTTGATATGTTACATTGAGACATGAAACATAAATTTAAAAAAATTTCGTAGGATTTTGCGAATTCCTGTGAAATTCCATGCAAGTTTAAGTGAATACATTTCAGTGAAAACTCTTCGTCCGTAAAGTTTATAGTTTATAGAACACAACCTAAACTTTATATTCCCTGATGATTAAGAGGAGCTAAGATAACCTTCCTTTTCAACTTTCTAAAATATTAAACTAAGGACACGGAATGTTGGAATGCAAAAGCACGATAACATCTTTAAATCGTAAAGTAATTTAAACTAGTAAATAATCCTATAACTTTACATAACTTATTTTTTAATCGCCTAACATCTCAAAGAGAAAACAAAATTTATAACGTATTAACAAATTCAAGATAAAAAGCTTATAACCCGACCGATTTTTAACCAATGCAGCTAAAATATAAGAAAATTAAAATTTGAAATATGATGTTATGATCTTAATAATAGCCTTTGATTCATGTCCTGCCGTATCTTTATGATTCATTGTTACGTTATTCTCTTTCATATGAGCCCGAGGAACTATTAAATATGTGAAGTTAATTTCCAGACCGTATATATCTTTCATAGTACACGAAACTCTTAACATAAGTTATCTTTTAACAGGTGTATTATAATGCGGCACTGCGGGAAAATTTCGTACCGATTTATGAAACATACTCGTATAAATTGCGAGCGATACTTCGTTAAGGAAAATTATTCTGGAAAACTTAGTTTTAGAGCTGTAAACATAGTTTGGTATAAATAATACGGGAATGTTAAAGGGCTGTTTTTCACCTCCTGTTGTGTTCTCATTAAAATTATATTTCTTGTTTTTCCTCGGCAAATATAGTTAGTGGATGAATCTGAAATGCTTTTTTTTAATATTATACTAGAATATAGCCAGTTATATGACAGGATCAGAAATTTTTTTTAATTTCCCAGAATTGTAAAGTACACTATGAGGAAGGTAAATAATGATTAGTTTTTTGACTGAGAATTATTTTGGATAAAAAAATTGACGATTAAATTAAAATTATTACATATGTACCTAATCTATTATTTAAGCCAAATTTAAAATAAAATTATTTACGTAATATCTAAGTTCAGTGATAAAAATAATGAAGACGATATTTAAACAATTTGACATTAATATAATGACTTGATATATTGGCATTAACCCTACGTGTGGAATACACAGAGGAAAAAATATCTCCAAAAAAAATACGCTAAAGTTTCATTGTGTCGGTGACCAAAATGTTCTATGATTTTTTACTTCACCCTTTGTCGACTAGATTGGAAGACGGGAAACCCACCCTCGTTATTGTCCCTTTACTTCCAGTTATAAATAGATATATAAATAGACATTTTAGATTGTTAATTTTTAATACACATAAAGCTCTTCAAGTCTCGAAGACTATCCCATAAGAAATAATGGATTCTAAAAGTACAAATAAATATATACTTTAAGAGAATGATTTATATTTTTTTACGAAAGTCATCCAAGCTATTTAAGTGGTGCAATTAGAGATACATCAGTTACCGCAAACGAAATACTTCGAAATAGAGATTTACAAAGCCATGAAAAGCTATCAGCGTCTATGTGCCTCAGGGAGTAGGAGTGCATCCCTCAATAATTGTCAGTCAAAGAGGGGTGCAGTTCCTAAACAATTGACCTGACCCTCCTACCTCAAAACTCCATGGGGGAAAACACTGGCAGAAATGTACAATACATCCATTTTCGGAACGTTTTTGAAGGTCGAAAATTGTACTTGACAACTGCTTTGAAGACATCATCGGTTTGGCTGAATTGTACGGGCGAACCGCTTAGAGGGTTAATATAATTTCATTAATATAATGGAATTAATTGATAAATCTTGACTGGGTTGCCTTCTGAAGCCGGCATTTTTCGTCACTGGAATTCATTCCTGTTGTAGTAGATATAGCTATTGCACGTTGTTTTTTCTCCCTCTTCTATCTTCTTAGTTGTTATTCTTTCGTCTCAACGGCTGCTACCATATTACAGTCGACATATGTCACTGGTGACTTCTACGTCATAATGACGTCAGAAATCGCCAGACATGAGAATTTGGTACCATAAATTTCACTCTCTGACGTCATTATGACGCAAAAGCACTCAACATTTATGCAGGTGTTTTTGAGTTTTTTTTTGTTTCCGTGTTTCAACGTTTCGTAAAGTTTTGTGATGGATGAGAGGTAGAAACCGCAGGAGATACTACGAGTTGTAACCGTAGGGGTTGTTGATGTAATGATTCTAATAAAGTAGAAGATTTTGTTGCTCGGTCAAATTTAGATTTGGCGATGTCACAGTTTGCCAAAATCGAGATCTTCATCTAGCTATGTATTATAGTAAATTAGTAAATAGTCCTACCTATGCCTCAAAGTCATTGTTATTTATATCTATCCTTCAGAATTGTATTCATATTCTCACTGGAAATCTTTTTTAAACATCTTAATAACTGGGAACTTTTGATGTGCTGTTACCACTACTGAAATCTACACATACTGTAGCATATATTGAAGATGTTTCTTACGCAATCAAAATCATGATCACATTCCACCAAGAAATGTGCAGAGATTTAGAACCTATGGAAAAGTGCCAAATTTTTTTATGTTTTGTACCATAATTAAAACCTTGCAACAAATTTATTAATTTATTTTTTTTTAACTGTACAGTGATCTATAAAAGATTTTAGATGTTTTACTGAAGAGGACGGTCTATCAAAAACTTTTGTTAGTAGAATTCAAATTCGTGAGATTATCTGGCGGTCTTTTTACACTTCACTTAAAGAGGAAAGAATGCTTTCCAAAAAAGTCATGCATAGGTCCAAAGATGCCTAGAACAAAACACATTTTTGTTGACAAAGTTAAACGAAAGAAATGCTTTCAACAACTGGGTAAATGTGAGTCAAACGGGTATCTCACGACGGCTAATGAGACAGGATCCGATTCCGAACGGCTGCGAACATATGTGCCTTCAGCGGGACTCGAACCCGTGAACTCTGGTACCGAAGAACAGCACTCTACCATTCGGCCATCTTTCAAAAAAAAAAAAAACAATGAAGCTTCCTTTTAGTAATATTTCTAAGGCTGCTGCTACTCACAGAAACGCTAAACGATCGGATCAGTCGATTTTTTCGACTGGCTACGTCACTGTGACGAAAATACCCTCCAGAATAGCAAAAGCTCCCATCTTTCACAAAACCCAAAGTGCCGAAATCCACTTGTAGTGACGTCATTAGATAATCTAGTGGTGTAGATGATTGCTACGAGTAGCAGCAACTGTCAGCGCTTCTGTTATATCTCTAACCACACCTGTTCAATAATAAAAGTAACTTCATCTACCTAGAGGTCTTTCATAGGTATCGAGCTCATATTCACAAACATCTATGCCAGAACATCTATACACGAATATATACACGAATGTTACCATGATAGTCCTGCACAGCTTACTCAATCAATTCAGATTGTAATCTAACCTGTGATCGAACTTAATTATTTTCCATATTGAAGAGTAGAGCCTTATCTGGTTGGTCTACGGTTTGTAAACAATTAAGGTAGGTATCTTAAAATATCACCTATATATTCCTAGTGCTAAAACACAAAAAATTGTGTAAATAATTATGTCTTAAAATTACTTCAGGCAAGAAATAAGGAAATTTATTAATACCAAAAAAACATAAAAACAAATCTTTCTTAAAACATAATTCTCAGAATAATTTTGGTAAATATAAAGTAAATGCTTCAATCGCCTTCTATTTCAAACTACTTTGCTTACAGAATGCAGGTAAATTTAAGGAAAATCTTCTAGCTGTTTCTAACTGAAAACTGAATGACTCCGTTTCTAAAGTACTTGAGGTAAATTTAAGAAAAAAAAAATTCCTAAATCCCTTTCCTTGTGAAAACACAATCATTGTGTTTTCGATGTACTACAGGAAACCACACAGAAAATTCTGAAGTTGTCTTTAAGACGCAGGAAGAAAAATCATAAAACTTGAACAAGGTTTGGTTTATTAAATCAAGTTTAAAATACTCCTTGCAGCTTTGGAAACATTCCTGTTCACTTTAAAACAAATTTTCCGGATAGTTTGATTTTTTTCCACCTTGTTTTGTCGTTCTTGTTTTTAAATTTCATTTGACCGAATATAACAGTTCAGGGTTTAAATAAAACATTATAAAATTTTCTTAGGAAAATTACTGCTAAATATTATTTTCTATGAAATATTTTGTTCATATATACATCAATTGATTTCTGATAAAGTATTTCTGTTTTGCTAATAACCTTAACAGTAAAAATTTTGATTCATAATTTTTTATCCACTCCTGAGCTATCAAAAGTACATTTTGTTTATTATTGCTTTTTATGAATTTTTCTTTTATATTTAATTTTTTCATATTGTTATTGATATTTATGAAAGATATTATCTTAATAATTATTTATCATCTTTGTTTATTCATTTTTCAATTAACTATTAATAACAATTCTTTGTTTATTCATTTAAAATATTTTATTCTCATAATTCAGTGTTTCCTTATTTTTTTGTGCCTATTATCTTTTAATTTTCCCTCATGTGATATTTTTTTATCTTTCCACCACTTCTATTGTTTTTCTATGAATAAAATACCTATATAGTTTTTCTTTATTGGTATTTTAAATACATTGTTACTGTTTAACTTTATTTTCATTCTATGGAACTAATTCCCTAAAGGGAATTGGCAGACTTTTATCTTTTTAAGAGCGATAAAACCATTATTTCGTAGTTTATTTGAAGGCATATAATATAAACGGTGGGTCAATCTAGCCGTTGAAGGGCAAGAGAAGATATTGATTACTGTTCTTATTTGTTGCAAGTGTTGTTGTTGATGCAATAAAATGCATAAGTGTTAAGTAACCAATGAAGAGCAAATTTCGATAGTGTTCCAAACTGTATATTTTTAAAAATATAACTTTTCTTTAACACTATTGTAAGGAAATTGAACCGCACGGTCAGTGTTTCGCATATGTGTGCTGTTCTTGATATCTGCAAAATAGCCCCCTTTGATCCCTTCTGGCGTTTCTTTTGGAAATAAGAGCCGGCCGGCTAAGGGGGGGGGCTGGTAAGGCTTTTCGAATATGTAGCTTTTTTGTGTTTTTGTAGGATGTCAGTACATCTGGAAGGGAAGACTTCTCTTTTCGGAAGGGATCAAGTTTTGAGGATGCTGAAATAAATAAATAAATAAAAAGTTAATTTGAAATCTAAATTGATTTTTTTAATCAACCTTCCCGTTCTGTACGGACGACACACATTTATTTACAAAATTGACGAAAATTAAAGTAAAGCAAAAGATAAATAGTTCTGAGTCTCGGAACCTGTCTGAACCAGATCAGATTTCCGAGCTTCCCATATCCAAAATAAAATTCTCTGACTGCAAAACAGAGAGATATCTCCAGGTCGCAGGCTCTATATCTACTCCCCGAACTCAACTGCCGGGAGATCTTCTCTTCTTCTTCGGAATGGGGGGGGTCAGCTTCTGGAAACTTGAGCCCTTCCGAAAAGGGAAAATCCTCCTTTCAGATGTCCTGAGGGGGACAACGTCTGTTGCGTCCGCTGCCTCGAGCTTCAAGCCGTACGTTTCCTCTGGGTAGTGCTAAATAAGAGACAACCTCAGGGGTATAACTCCTTTAGGTATACATGGGCGTCACGATCCCGGGGTTCATCTGAGTGATCTTTTTCTAGTGTCTTCTCTGCTAGTCTCGAACTTCCCTCTGTAGTGCTTGTTCCTTTCTGGAGTTGATCACATTAATTCTGGAGCCATGACGGACCTCTCGTAGGTCAGCTGCAGCTTTATAGCTGTCATGGTTGCTGTCGTGGTGACTGGTTTTCGGTGAAAGCTGCTGTATGGGCCAGGAGCCTGGGTCAGCTGAGGAATTACCTTTCAGATGCCCTGAAAGCGACATATCCGAAAAACTTTATCAGCCTCCCCCTTAGCTGGCTGGCTCCTATTTCCCCAAGGAACGGCGGTAGAAGGAGTCAATGGGGCCGATATCGTGAAGGGTACACATATGCGAAACTCAGGTCGTAGGTCCAAATTCCTTACATAATATTTATATACATTCTTACATTCATTAATGTAAAGAGCTTAGATCGTATTTGGATCAGTTTTTTTTTAAAGTTCAAAATTTCTGTTTGGCGTATTTGTTTACGTATGTCAAAATATCTTTCGTAACTTTACGTTCGGAGATAAAGTCTTTTCTATTCTGTCATTGCTAGGTACTCCATAAAAAGGAAATTCATTGATCTTAAACTTACAATGAACTAAATTTATAAAATTTGAATGAAACTGGATTGAAAAATTACACCTTTTTTCATTAAAATATGTCAGCAGGAAGCTTCAGTTTTGCCACCATTTTTTTCTTTGACAAACCATTACTGGAAAAGTTACTTTACATAGTTTCATAGGAACTTTACCGATGTAATTCGAGAACATTTAATTGCTCAACACATATATACAACAATATTTTACTATACTTTATAAACAATATCTTTATAGGAGAGAGTACTTGATGGTAAAAGAGTGAGCATTCCTGAATTTTTACTTGCACATTAATAGCTTTTGCAAAATGAGATAAAATAAGCTTTTATAATCCTTACTCTTGCTTAAATTTATATTGAATAAAATTGTACTGACTTGATAATAATTTCAAGAGAGATATAATCGGAAGAAAATGATGAAGTCGTAATTCAAATCAGGACCATAAATTGCACTCCTCTGATTTCAGTCCACATACATAAACACATCTGTGAACTTAATTGCACGGTATCTTAAGGTGCATAATAAGAAACTGGTGGGAATGAAATAAATGTAATCGACTAACTTAGATGTGTATTGGTCCGTCATCAGATTAATGGGTTTCGTAGAAGTCATCCACCTAAAATTCAAATTTAGCCGGGAATGTTCTTGATGGAAAATGAGAAGCATGAACATTTTCAATGAATAGTTTTCTCGAACGAATGAAGTAAATATTTAATAATTATTAAAAGGATTAAACTGAATATTTCCCTTCCCGCTTTGCAATAAGAATCGATGATGTTGTTATTATTATTTCCAATACGGGAACTCGTTCTTTTATACTGTACATTACTAATAAAATGTAGATATTTGTTGGTGATTTTGTTATTGGGGCGCCATATCAGAGACCCACAGTACGCCTTAGGTACAACACAAACAAAGTGGTACCTAGTAATTTAGAAACAGGGACCAAGCAGAAAGCTCTAGGTTTGGAATGCCACATCCAGAGGTATCGTTAGGGAACTTGGAGGATATTCCGACCACCAACTTGTTTTACGTGCGACAGTTACCCTCAATGAACAAGGCGTATCATTGTCAAGATCGAGTCTCAAACTATCAAAACTCTAGTTATGAGATAGATGCTTTTGCCGACGGAGCTACCGTGGCTCTTATATCAGTGATTTTTGTATTTACGAAAGATGCTTGGACATTCAGTATATTTTCTTATTGCATAATTACTTGAATGTCCTTTTGACAATTTAACCCTTGGGCTGTATTTCCGAATATATCCAAATAAGATTTTCGTTTGATCTGTCAGAACTTCCATATAAATAGTGCTATCTTTTCTTTTTATCTTTCTTTAATTGTTAGAATTTTGGTTTGAGGCGTAAGTTAAACTTATTGCAACACAAAGGCTAGTTAGATCATTGACTACTGCTTAAAGCCCATGATTCCGTAGAACCGTGCTAAGAATGGAAATGAAATTCATGAACAGAAAGGCAGGACTTACTGATTTAGCCATTGTTTGACTCTGTACTTCAATTAAACACACTTTTTGCTTTGCTGTAACAATATGTAAATGGTATTTTTCCTATGTAGATGGATATGATACTGTTATTGATCGTTAGAATAGAATAATCTAGATTCCGAATTAGCTCAAAACTAAACAAAATGGAAAAAGGTTTAAAGTCACAAATCTTTGCCACTTCTTAAAATTATGCTTCAATTATATATACATCTTGCTCTGCTGTACCAAATCGTAAATTGTATATTTTCTTTGTAGGTGGATAAGATGCTGTTATTGAATAGAATAAACTCAATTCTGAATTAGCTCAAGACTCTACAAAAATGAAAAGGGTTGAGGGTCATTTACCCATGGCTCTTTCTAAAGTTATGCTTTAATTAAATATATTCCGAACGACGACCGATTGATTAGGGTGCTGGCCTTCGGTACCGTAGTTCGTGGGTTCAAATCCCACTGTGGCATGGATATTCGTAGCCTTTCGGAATCGGCTATAAGCTGTAGGTCCCGGTCTTATTAGCCCACGTGTTGCAAAAAGTAGACCGTAACACTCCAAACAAAAAAAAATTAAATATACATCTTGCTTTGTTGTACCAATGTGTAAACTGTATTTTTCTATGTAGGTAGATATGATGCTATTATGAATCGTTATAATAGAATTATGTCTATTCTGAACTAGCTCAAAACTAAACAAATGTGAAAAGGGTTGAGGGTTACTCACCCTTGGTTCTTCCCAAAGTTAATCCCCACTGAATACATCACACATATCTTCCTTAACGAATAAATTACACATGCCTACGATGAAAAAAATACAAAGGATGTGACAACTGAACTTAACGTATTTTTTAGTACTGATTATGAAAAGAATCATTAAAAATGTCTATCACGTCACATTTTTTTGAAAAATTCAATTTTATGTGGTTTTTTATGAATATTTCTCACGTATTTTGCTTTGATATTTTCCTTCATGTTTTGACATTTTACAGTAGTGAAACCCTTAAAATACCCTTCTGTGGTAAACTACAAAAGCACAGTTAGTATTTTAGGTACTATAAAGCTTCAATGTTGATCCAGATCACCGATTAGACAGATTCCTGGAAGAGCGCGAGCCTGGGAACGCGCAATGTCCCTCTTCATCATCTATCATGTCATTAAAAATCGCAAGAAGAACATCACAGGGCGCGTAAAACGGCTTTATTTTGCATTTTTGGACATGAAACTTGGAAACCAAGACAAATCTTGGACTCCTTATAAAGTTTGTGCGCAGTGTGTCAGTGATTTAAGTTCATGGTTCAAAGGAAAGAAGACTGCCTTACGATTTGGAATTCCAATGGAGGGAGCCAAAAAAACCACTTTGATGACTGTTACTTTTATTCTTACATACCCGTGGATATAATAGAAAAAATTTCAAGCTAATATCGCACCCTACGAACATTCCTTCGGCCATACGCCCCCTTCGTCATGGACCTGATGTGCCAGTGCCTTTGCCTCCGATAGAATTACCATTTTTTCTTCCGAATCTTCTGACTCTGAACATCCCGAAGTTAAAGAATCCGATACAGAATATAACCCCTTTGAAGACGACTCCCATAGAATTTTCTCTCAGGTTAAACTTAATGCTTTGACTAGAGATCTGGGCCTTTCTAAAGAGGTAGCTCAATTATTAGGCTCCAGATTGAAAGAATTAGCCAAAGGAACCACTTTTTATTCTTACAGGAAAAGTCAAAAGGAATTTATTCAGTATTTTTACGAAGACGAGAACCTTGTTTATTGCTCAGATATTCCTGGATTGATGAGAAAATTTCAGATTCCCTACAATAAAGATGAATGGAGACTTTTTATAGATTCGTCAAAAAGGAGACTTAAAGCCGTCCTACTTCATCAAGGAAACCAATGGGCGTCTGTGCCAGTTGGACTCTCGGTGCATTTAAAAGAAAGGTATGAAAACCTAGCTCTCGTTCTCAACAAAATAAAATATGACAACCACGGCTGGATAATTTGCGGTGATTTAAAAATCATCACATGCTTCTCGGTCAACAACACGGGTATACAAATATTCCGTGTTTTATTTGTGAGTGGGACAGCCGTGACAAAACACTACATTGGATCAGAAAAGATTGTCGCAAAAGGCAGAATCTTGTGCCAGGTACCAAAAATGTAATTCGAGAGAGCTTGGTTGATCAAAAAAATATTATTACCCCCCTGCACATAAAATTAGGTGTTATGAAGCAGTTTGTTAAGGCACTTTCAAAAGATGGTGATTGCTTTAAATATATGTGTAAAAAGTTTCCTGAATTATTTGAAGCCAAATTGAAAGAGGGAGTCTTCGTAGGACCAGACATCCGAAAACTTATTAGGGATAACAAATTTGAGACAACTATGATATTAAAGGAAAGAGAAGTTTGGGTTGCCTTCAAAGATGTTGTGGAAAAATTTCTGGGCAATCACAAATATCCCAAATTTAAAATAATTGTTGGCAACATGCTAGACAAATTTCAAGTGTTGGGTTGCCCCATGAGTGTAAAATTGCATTTCCTCCAATCGCATTTGGACTTTTTCCCCGAAAATTTAGGATCCGTTAGCGAAGAACAGGGAGAAAGGTTCCACCAAGAAATCAAGGATTTGGAGAGAAAATATCAAGGTAGGTGGAATAAGAATATTCTTGCCGACTATTGTTGGATGTTAGCAAGAGATGAAGATAAGATTAAACATAAAAGTAGAATGTCAAAAAGAAATTTTAAAGGAAAAAATTGTACGTAACTAAATTTAAATGTCTTTGTTTCGTATTGAGTTTTAAATATATTTCAAACTTACATTTATTTCATGTTTAAACTTTAATAAAACTTAAATACAGGTCGTTGGGGGTTTTTCTAGGAGTGTTTTTCTTATAAAATTAATGTAAAATAACGAGGGAACTTTTTGTCTCACCCTGGTGCGGCTCATGCATTCTGGTTGCGATGTTTTTCATTCTTTATTTACAAAATGTATACATTTTTAATTTTAATTGTTGTTTAAAAATTAGTATGCCTCATCATAAACAGATTAAATAAACTCACATGAATAGATAAAACTCACTGTTTCCAGTCAGTACAAGCAAACAGTTCGAGAGTATTTTTTTAATATAGGACATTACCAGTAATATGTATATCAGTTTTACAAAAAATCCTGACGTGATGGAAAAAATGGAGGTCATTTTCGAAATTAGCATACCAAATAACTTAAAAATAAGGAAAAACTTCTTTTGTATTTTTCAAAAATTTCAATTTCGCAGGCCTGTATTATTAAAATACAGGTTTAATGAGGTTTTTTGTTGTAGACACGACTTACAATCTAAGCGAATAGAATCAAAGTGAAAAAATATGTAAGCAAAACAAAAGTTGAGTTGTCTTGAATTCGGAAGACTATAAGCTAAGTTGCCAAAGGATATATTGTGAGTCCTGGATGGCTTGAGCATATAATTAACCACTCAGGTTTACAAACACAAACATTTAATTGAAATATATATGTAGGCAAAACACCAAAGCCCGTCTTCCTCAACGTATCATAATAATCATCATCAAAAAGAATTAAGGTCATGTGCTGTCTGCACCTAACGACCTTGCTCGTCTGCGTCCGAGTTCCGCCTATCTCTGATTTCCACTGGGAAGAGTTGCTGTTGCCAAACTGCAAAAGGAAAACTACTACGCCTCCCTGAGCAATGCCAAGAGTGCCACGCCTTCATTATTATTGTTTAAGAAAATTGCAGGAGCGAGTGCGGCTTGATTACTTTTTTCAACCATCTTACTTTTGTCAAGCACGTCTTTCCAAATACGAATACCTCTTAGAAAAGCAAAAACAAATACGATTAAGGAGAACACGAAGTAACTTGCCTGAATTAATCGTGTCATCTAGTCGAATCACAGACAAGAATTTAAAAGCTAGTTGTCAAAAATACGTACCGAATAGGTCATAATTAAATACAACCAATTAAACTCTGATATTACATTAAGGGTCGGTCTCACCAAAGTCGTTTAACACTAATCACGATTAATCTCTGTTTAAACGGAGAACTACGTCCTACTATTGGTTGGCGCCATGGGTTAATCGCGGTTAGACGTTAAACGATTTTGGTGAGACTGGTCCTAAGTTTGTAAAATTTGAAAACATTGTTTCCGTTTCTAATCAGCCTGATTTACTTAGATTTGGTGAACTTATCTCCTATTTGGCGAGTGAAAACTAAAAGGCACATTTCGATACCGTACAATGTTTTACGGTCATTACTTACTGTTTTAATGCATGCTATCTTTCAAATAGAATGGCAGATTCTTTGACGAGGTCAGTAGTTTGATACGAAGTGAAACTGATCGGAAGACAGTTGAATGCTTTTCTCGTTCCTCCTGAAATATAGTATCAATGTAATCTCGTTTCTGATAAAATATATTTTATGAGTAGTGAGAACCTCCTACAGAAAAAATGTGGTTTTTCCGCTAAAAGGATGTAATTTTGAATTATTGTTTGGGATATATCTGGTGCAACGTTATAATTAACATCTCATCGTGGAATTTTAAAAAGTCGAAGAGTCAACACCCCTGAAAGTTTTTGCAATGCACTTTTTTAACACTTTGACTGCCAGACTCATTTTCAATGGTTTTCCCAAGGCGCCGACGTGAACTTTTAATTATGCGATGTAAATGCTGAAATATTATTTGGAGCAGATAAAATGAGTTATAAAATCATGCTTGAAGCAGTTTTCGTGGTGAGAGTTCACTCGTGACCTACATGGCAGTGAACGTGTTAAATTATCAAGAACCCAATATGGATAAGAAAAGACCACAGACTCAAAATGAAATTGACTACTGCGCAAATCTAAGTGATTCAGAATTTGACTAGGATGGTAACGACAGTAGCGGTTAGGAACCTTCTGAGTTCAAGTGATAGTGAAGATGAAGATGATCCCGAATCTGAAGATAATAATGATGATTCCCAAGCAACAACATGAAATGCGAATGATAATTTGTGGACAGAAATTCAACAAAGTCCTGAATCCTTTATTTTCCACGAGCATTGAATTTTTGTTCTTTTCCCAGAAGCCATCTATCGATATTAGCACTGATGTACTGCGAGTTTATTCGTAGCTACACAAAAACGGCAAGTAAACACAGTACGAGATAACTCGTAGTTGGCGTCCTAGAAAAGAACGCAATCTAAGAGTAGTCGGCAGTCAACGTGCTAACTGTTTTAAACTTGAAAGAATAGGCTTTTACATTATTTTTTCCGATTTAGATAGCAATACATACAGATATTTTTCATGAAAACACGTCTGAGAAGCCTATACTCATTTTCCACTACCCGGAGAGTACGTGTAGATTAAGGAATACTACGGACGCGAGTAACATTGTCCTATCATGGCCCTCCTAATTTAGAAGCAGGGACCAGGTAGAAGACTTGCAGTCTTAGCTCACCATCTTCTGAGGTATCGTATGATCTTGGAGGACATTGAGATAGCGAATCTATTTTACGTGAATTCGATGCTAATAATGAACACGGTAGATCTTTAGCCAGTTTGTGCTTCGAAATCCCAACCCTCCGGTTATGAGATTGACGACTTTGCCGACTGATCTACCTCAGCTTTTATAGTATTTAGTTTAATAATTCATTACCGGATTGATATAGTATGTAATATAATTAACTACAATATATGTCAAACTTATCTTAATCGGATTAATATCGTACTTAATAAAATGGACTACTTTGATACTCATTTCGTTAAAGATATATTCTGAGAAAAGTAATGAGGTCATAATTCAAATTCGGACCATAAATTGCTCGTCTATGGTTTCAATTCACAGACAGAAGCATATCTGTGTACTTAATTGCTAGCGATCGAGACGTGGAATAAGAAACTGGTCGAAATTAAATAAATATAATTCGTAAACTTCGGCGTATATTCGCTCGTCATTAGATTAATGGGTTTCGTTGAAGTTATCCACCTATAACTCGAATCCATCCGGGAATTTTAATGCCTTTCCCTGCAAATGTGCACTATGACCATTTCCTATGAATAATTCTCTTGAACCAATTAAGTAAACATTCAAAAATTGTTAGAATGATTAAAATGGATATTTACCTCGCGTTTTGCAGTAAATATCAGTGATTTATCTTATAGAGGAATGATTTTATTCAGATCCACATACTGTATGCCTGTCCATTATGTTACGCGAGTGTCTGTATCAGGCTTAATTTATTCACGGAACTTTACGGAATATATGCAATTAAGGTTTGAATTTAATCTCATGTAGGTAATTTCATACAAATAGTACTTAGTATATATTTTCTTTAAATCTACCTTTAGTTATTCAGATTTGAGCCATGGTAGCTTAATCTACAAAAACGTTGATTCAATAACCGGAGAGTTGAGAGTTAGATGCTCGATTCGTACAAAGATCGACCTTGTACATTAATGATGATTGGGGTAAGTAAAATAAGGTGGTGGTCCCAATGTCCTCCCAGTTCAAATGACAGCTTTGGAAGTTGCAAACCTCCTTCATGATCCCTGTTTCTAAATTACGAAATCACAGCGGGCCAATATTACTTACATACTTATTACTCCTTAAGCTTCCCAGGTGGTGCTAAAGGAGTAAAAGATTTATAGACGTGTTTAGTATAAAAGATATCTGTCTGTTTTTCCATCTGCATTGGATAAAAATTTGGTATGGTTGTGTTAAAAGTTTCATATGGAGTGTATGTCAGATTTTTCAACAAGTAGGCTATTTGAAATACTCCTTGATCCCTGTTTACAAATTATGAGGACACAACGGGTCAATGTTACTTAAATACATAACATTCCTAAAGCTTCCCGGGTGATTCTAGAGGAGTCACAGATGTACAGACGTATTTGTCATAAACGTTGTCTGTCTGTTTTATCATCTGTATTGGAGAAAACTATTTAGAGTTTGGTTTGATATGGAGTGTATAGCAGTTTTTTCCAACACGTAAGTCGATAACTACAGCTTAAATATTATACCAATAACTACCATTTAAAGTTAGTTCTGAATGACAACAAACAATCATGTCAACTGTGGGATAAAGTTCCAGGAAGTCTGATTAAATCCAGGTAGCGTAAGTCCTTACATTATACATAAATCCATTGTTCGGCTATCATGGAGAAAGTTAAATGGACATCTATCTTTGATGTATTAATTCATAGATTGTAGACTTTCTTTGCAGGTGGACCTTTCAAATAAGGAAGATAGTTAAGTGATGTACTGAATTCGATTTTACCAAATCGATAGGGAGACTGCGTAGCGTTTTCCTGATCTTCGATTATGTATGATATCAGTGAGAACACACTACCTCATAAACCGCGGTAACTCAGTCTGCAAAGGAAACGTTCGGAGCCCGAGCCGATTTAAGATCCACCGTGTTCGTTAAAGATGACTAGGGCACTCAAAATATTTTCGTATTACAATGTCCTTCAAATTCTCAATCAATACCTCTGGGGGTGGCAGGCCAAGTCTATGAGTCTTCTGCTTGGTCCCTGATTCAAAATTACGAAGACCCAACGAAGACCAAAGTCGTACTTTCACCCTTGTGGTGTTCGTCAAAACGAAAGGGGCACCTCTTTGCCTTAATACAAAGTAGTCTACTGCTCAATCGTGTTTAGTTTGACCAAGTCTCATAAGACAACAACAACACGCTACCTTTGAGATATCACTAGTGAAGCAACCCTTTCCGTATGAAATTGCCTACTCTTCCTAATACCAAACACACTTTAAAACTTAAAAGAGTCAGGGGAGAAATATAGGTAACTCCAAATAAATGCCCAAATTTCAATAAAATTAAATCATGTATTTTTTGAAAATAAATTAAAAGGCATTCTATATAAAATATAATGTACTACATACACTGATTTAGCAATCTTCTGCTACATCCTAAGAGGATTTAACTTTAAATTAGAAAATTACACGGAGTTTGAGTCTTCTTTAAACTACCAACCAAAAGGATAATTACCTGTGACACCAATTTAAATATGTCAACATGCAAGCCATTCGCAAATAGTAACACTGTAATACATCAGATAAGGTTTATGTTTAGCAGTACTATTGGAATTTATTATTGAAGTACCTCCAGGACAATGCTATACGTTACATGTTCACCTGGAATAATAGATAGCCGAATAGTGTCCGCTGCTGACTTTTTTGCATTGCAAATTCCTAGTTCTTTTAATGTGAGATAAAGTGAGCTTTTACAGTATTTAGTTTTATAGTTCAAATTACTCGCAGTAAATTTAACTGCTTTAATACTCATTTCGTGAGAGATATCTTCGGTGAAAAATAATGAAAACGCAATTATAATTAGAATCATAAACTATAAACTTACAGTTAGTTCACAAACATAAGCACATTTGGAAACTTAATTGCTTGCCGGCTTGAGACGCAGAATAAGAAACTGGTCTCGAAGCTAAATAAATGTAATTGGCTTACTTCGGCGTTTATTCGGTCGTCATCAGATTAATGGGTTTTGAGAAAGTCATTCACCTACAGCTCGAATTCAGCCGGGAATTTCGATGCGTTTCTCGGAAAACGGGCGATATGACCATTTCCTATGACTAATTATCGTGGACCAATTAAGTAAACATTCAAAAATTGTTAGAATTATTAAAATGGATATTCCCATTTCCACTTTGCATTGAATATTAGAGATTTATCTATTAGCGAAATGATGTTATTAAGATGCATATTCTGTATGTTTCTTTAACGTATTTCCTGGATATCTGCCTCAATCGCAATTTAGCCTATTAATGTTTAGCGTTAGTTTTTAGGGACAGCAAAAAAGCTCTCTTTTATATTTAGGTATTAACCTATGATAAAATGCATAGTGGTATTTATTTTGGTTAATCACAAAGACTAAGTATTATTTTGGTTGCGTTGTGTAAAGTATTTAAGTACCAAATTCAACCACAGGTTCTGAGAGACTACAGATTTAAAATAAGAAAATAAACTAAAAAAAATCTAAATTAAAAGTAACTGAAATCAGCTTAAAAATAAAAAAAGCAAATTTATTATAATGATATATATATACATCTATATACAAACAATCTGATTTAATCTTCATAAAATTTACTTTATCAACATATACAATTTAGGTGGGACACTAATTTAGGTCTGATAATAATTTTCCGTCAATTAGGTAAATATATATATATATATATATATATATATATATATATATATATTATATATATATATATATATCATATATATATATATATATATATATATATATATATATACCATATATATATACATATATATATATATATACATATATTACATACATATATATATATATATATATACATATATATACATATATATATATATATACATATATATATACATATATATATATACATATATATATATATATATACATATATATATATATACATATATATATATATATATATATATATACATATATATATATATATATATATATATATTATATATAATATATATATATATTATATATATACATATATATATATATATATATATATATATATACATACATATATACATATACATATATATATATATATATATATAATTATATATATATATATATATATATATATATATATATATATATATATATATATATATATATATATATATATATATATATATGAGAGATACATATATATATAGAGAGAGAGAGAGAGAGAGAGAGAGAGAGAGAGAGAGAGGACTTAATCTCAATTTCAAATATATGCAAAATGGGGTACCTTTGTGGTTAATATGGTGTGCCAGGAACACTGCTTGTTGTGAGCTAATCAGGATTGGGCATGTGTGGTAACAAATTTCAATCTTCCGTCTGTCTGGTCATCGGCTGAGTATTTGAGGTTCGGCCGTAATATTTGATACAGGAACACTGCTAGTAGTCGCTAAATGTTCCAAACGTTTCCAGAGTCTCTGTCGATATCAAGGCTATTGTCCTTGGATTCCCAAAGTCTTACTGTCACAATCGTCTTCTCCGACTTCTGACCTCTCTGTTCTCCTTGATTCGACTCCACTCTCAAACACCCTTCTCTTTCTAGACTTTTCTTATTTTTATATTAATTTCTTCTTTGACCCCTCTTACTTCTTTTCGTCCAATCGGGAGAGTTGTAAAAATCTAATTGGTCTCCTTAAAACCGCCTTGAAACCACCAAAATTAAAAAACCTTATCCCTTCAAATTGGGCACTGTCTCTTAGGGACTCATAAATAACTCCAAAAATGTACATTCTTATTTAGTGTCATGTACGGAGACGCGATTCTAATCTCGGACTGGGATCAGAACCCCGCACAAGACAAAAACTGTTTAAATAATTTTTATTGTCCTCTCCCCTTTACACAAGATGTGATGAGGTCAGATTTAGATCCCAAGCATTTTACTTCTCGTATTAATTAATCCATTATATTACTGATATAAATCGCCTCATCTCACTACTGTATTCAGATAATTTAAAGAATTTAGCAGAGGTCCCAATTTTCTTCAGAATGAAGAACACACAGGAAGGCCACCGTCGGCAGTAATCCTGGATAATGTGTCTACCATACAAAAATGTTAATGGAGGATAATCGCTGTACCCATCAAATTACACAGAAAGAACTTAACATTGGATCCGCAGCCATACACAAAATTATTAATGAAGAATTACATATGAAAAATGCATAATCTAACTGAGCACCATAAAGGGGAACGCGTCAGAATCAGTAAAAAAACTCTTAAATTGCTAAATGATGGTGGCTACCACATCATTTCTAAAATTGTAACGGGTGATGAAAAGTACATACCATTTTTTAACGTTCCAACACGTAAAGGAAGCAAAGTATGGTCTTTGAAGATGATCCCACTCCGACAATGGTGAAAAGACAATGCGCACAGAAAAAATGATGTTTGACGTTTTCTTCAGAAGTACGGTATTGGTCAAAGCCATCAAGTTGGAAGGACAGAAGACAGTAACAGCAAACTGGAATACCACTAAATGTCTTCCACAAATTCTACAAGAAGTAAATGTTAAGGGACTAATGCTTCACCATGACAATACATCTTCACATACAATCGGATTAACAGTTGAGTTCCTTAAACAAAAACAAATTAAAGTGATAAAACATCCGCTGTATTCACCTGATCTAGCTATGTGTGACTTTTGGTTATTCTTTAATCTAAAAAAGAACTTACGTCGTTTTCAATCAGAAGAAGAGATTGATGTGATTATAAATGCATTTTTCATCTATTCCAAGAAATGAATGGCTTGAGGCATTAATCTGTGGAAAATTCATCTACAAAAGTGCATTGATGCTGGACAAGACACTTTGAACACACCTAAAATTTTGTAAGTATAACTTTAAAAACTTAGTTGTATCTCAGAAATTTCAGAGTGACCCTCGTATAATTGTTATACGTTTTACTCTAAACTTTTTAAAAATTAAATGAACATCATCTATTTTATATGTCTATTATGTGTTATTGGCTACTTATATCTAAATTATCTTTTACGAGAGTCTGATAGGATGTAGCTAAGGCGCTACTTTTTAAATAACTACATTTGGTATGTGTCGTGTAGTCCTCGTTATATATTTAAGTATCATGTGATCAAATTGTATAGTGATTTATTTTAAATTGCGTTGTGTTAAATATTTGTTTTACTAAATTTAACCTCAGGTTATGAGCAACTACAGACATTATGAAGAATAAACTAACGCTAAAATGATATCAACTGAGACTAGCTTAAAATAAAAAAAAGTAGATTATTATAAAATATTTATATTTTATTTACAAAAAACAGTAATAAGTAATAAGTAAATATGTAAGCTTAGTCAATCTATTCAAATTACTTCTGACAAATTTTTTTATACACTTAGAAAATCTTTGTAAGTACAGAGAGGACCTAATTTCAAAATGTAATGCAAAAAAAATGGGTACCTTTGTGGGTCTAAAGTGTTGGGCCTGGAACACTTTCGTTGAAGGGTATGAGAGGGAATCTTTACATCATCCGTTGATCTGTTACAGACATCGTCTCGGGTTTTCTCCTGAGTCTCTATGCGGCCGTACTACTTTGTGCAGGAAACTTTGGCGGACTTGGCTGGAGTATCGAGCAATTCCTTTTGGGATCCGAACCAATCTCTTCTGGACCTCCGAACCGACTTCTCTTCTGGGACCTTCTAACAAATTCTCTGCCTTCTAATCTATATCCTCCTTTTTTTAGTTTTTTCATATTTTATTGTCTCAAACCTAGTCCCCTCCTTCTTCTTGTCTTCTAATCGGGATAGTTGCCAGAAAGTCATTGGTCAGCAAACGCCCTGATCCGCCAACGTGAACAACTTATCCCCTCTAATTTGGCCCTGTCCCTTAGGGACTCAAAATACTCCATAAAGTACAATCTTATTTAATGTCAAGTACGGAGACGGGATTCTAATCTGGGACTGGAATCAGAGCCGAGACAACCGTAACTTGACTACAAAATCCGTTTTATCGAAATTTATCCCTTGGTCTACCTACAAATGTGATGAGGTCAGATTTCGATCCTGAACATTTTACTTCTTTTATGAATGAAACAATTATTTATCAGATCTAAATCGCCTCATCACAGTATATTGCATATGTTGGAATATTTAGCTTGACCAGGTACTTCTGCAAGCTTCAATAGGTGGAAATATCTCGAAATATTTATGGGCCTATAATACATTTCAGTTCGTCTCCTCTTTTAACAGACTTCAGAGTCAAAAGACGTGAAACTTTGAGTTTTCCCACTTTAGTGATTTATCGCTTACTATGTATAAGTGTTTTTGTGTGCATTGTGCATTGATTTGTACTAGAACGTACTACATTATTCTACATTATCTGTTTTGAACTAGATTGTTCTGGACTGTTCTTTGCAAGCTGAGCTGTAGTGAATTGTGAACTTCTTGCTAATAAATCAGTATTTCTTGGGTCATTTTATCCAAAGTGCATTTAGTCGCTGAATTCACGAAGTATGCAATATATCTTTATACATAAAAATTTTCCGTCCGTGTGTTTGTATAGAACTCCTCCTAAACGGCTGGACTGATTTTGATGAAATTTTGTGTATGCAATTAAATTGGTTCGAAAATGGTTTAGATTCACAATTTGATCCAATAGAAAATGTTTTTCATTAAAAATCAGATTGAAAGCATATTGAAATTGTTATAATGCCACTTGAAAATTCACTGACAAAGTATTATGCAGTGGCCAATTCAGTACGAGAAGTACCAGAATCGAATCACTGTACAATGTGGGAATTTTAATTAAATATAGTTACATTTGTGATGACTGTAACTTGTGGACTGAAGTATTTTTTAAAATGTTCCCTTACTTTTCCATTAAAGCGGTTCAATTGTTATTTATTAAAAAATTTTACAATTGTTGGATTTACAGCGTTAAAACATGGCAATGTTTGTCAGGTCATCTAGTATATATATATATAATCTTTTCTCTGCAAATATGTGTATGTGGGCAGATTCGCTATACAATCCTAAATGAAATAAATATTTGAAAAGTTTTGCAGGGTGTTTCAGATAAAACTTAGAAAGGTTTTAGGCAAGTCAAATTGGTCAAGGTCATAGAAGTTAGAACGTTTTATTAATCAATATTGAATCTATTTGGAACCATTTGATATATTACCATTTAATTACTTCAAAAAGTAATTAAAACCATTTACATAGTTTAATTCACTTGATGTACTTTAAAATGAGATTAAAACAAATTATTACTTTTTTCCCCTATGCAAACTAGACTTATTTCTTTTGTTAAATTTTAATTTGGCAAATTTCTTTCATTTTGAGTTCATTCAATTGTGGTATTTTTAATACAATTTTTAAACTCCAATCTTATTCTATTGCTAACAGTGTTATTTCTTTTATAGTATTTAACAGTTATTTGCAGATACGTTTGTTTTCTTTAAATGATGTGGAAAAATATTTGGCGCTTTTCCGTTAGTAATTTTAAAGTATTTTTCGTGAAATATTGCCATATATGTTTATTGTTTTTCTTTAGATTGTATTTCTTAAGTTCATGATGAAAGTTAAGTTTAAATGAATGTGTTGTTTGTTTAAAGATAATGAGTAGTTTATTTACACTGCTGTTGTAATGTAATCTCAAAGTAATTTGAATTTTCAAATAAAAATAACCTTCATTTGGGAACCTTAATTGGCGAATAACTTAGTTATGAATAATTTTTGTGTTAGTCTTGTTGATAGGAAATATAACAACCGTTTGATATATAGAACTAATACAATAGTATGTAGTCTTACTAAATTATTTTCAGGCTCTAATTTGTTAAGTTTGAACAATTTTTGTGCTAGATTTATTGTTGCAAAATATAATATCCATTTAATCTGTAACACACATACAATAGTGTATCTTTACTGAATTATTTTCAAGTGAGACTCTGTTAGTTTTTTATAGTTTTTGTGCTAGATTTATTGATGGTAAACATAATATCCGTTACATGTAGAGCGTACTTACATCAGTATATCTTTACTGAATTATTTTGACCTGTGAATGGGTAATTAAGTTTTGAATAATTATTTTCTAGCTGTTTTGACTGATGAAAATATATCCATTAAATCTACAGCAATATAGGATAGTATATCTTTAGAGAATTATTTTCCAGAGTGAGTCGATTAGTCTTAAATAATTTTTGTGCTAGAGTTATTGATGGAAAATATAATATCCATTAAATCTACAGCATTCTACAATAATATATCTTTACTGAATTATTTTCCAGCATAAGTTTTAAATAATTTTTGTGCTAGCTTTTTTGATAGAAAATATAATATCCATTAAATCTACAGCAATATAGAATAGTATATCTTTACTAAATTATTTTCCAGCATGAGTTTTAAATAATTTTTGTGTTAACTTTATTGATGGAAAATATAATAACCATTAAATATACAGCTCACAAACAATTATATATCTTTCCTGAATTATTTTCCAGCACGAGCTGATTATTTAAAAATAATTTTTGTGCTAGAGTTATTGATGGAAAATATAATATCCATTAAATCTACAGCTCACACACAATTGTATATCCTTCCTGAATCATTTTTCTGCTCTAGCCAATTAGTTTTAAATAATTTTTGCGCTAGCTTTATTGTTGGAAAGTATAATATCCATTAAATCTACATCATTCTACAATAATATATCTTTACTGAATTATTTTCCAGCATAAGTTTTAAATAATTTTTGTGCTAGCTTTTTTGATAGAAAATATAATAAATATTAAATATAAAGCTCAAATACAATTGCATATCCTTCCTGAATTATTTTCCAGCACGAGCCGATTAGTTTTAAATAATTTTTGTGCTAGATTTATTGATGGAAAATAACCATTAAATCTACAGCTCACATACAACAGTATATCCTTCCTGAATTTTCCCATCGCTAGTCGATTAGTTTTAAATAATTTTTGTGCTAGCTTTACTGATGGAAAGTATAATATCCATTAAATCTACAGCTCACGTTCAATAATTTATCATTACTGAATTAATTTTATGTACTAACTTTATTGATGGAAAATATAACATCCCTTAAATCTACAGCACAAATATATCTGTATATTCTTACTGAATTGTTTTCTGATGCGAATAATTTAGATTTGAATAATTTCTGTGTTAGCTTTATTATAATATCCGTTACATCTAAAGCTCACGTACATTCCTTGCTGAACTATTTTCAGGCTGAATAAATAAGTTGTAATATTTTAAAACAAAATCTATGAAACAATAAAGAAAAATGGGTTAAAAGTTTTTTTATACGTCAATAAATTCTTTAAAGACAAAGTCAAAAGCTTTACATATGAGTTGTTCAATTTTTAACAGAAGAATGGAGAATGTAGATTTGATAGAGAACATGTTCACGAAAGGGGGCATGTTTTTGGGTCTCAAAAGAGATTTAATGGTTTTTACTCGTATTGTATTCGGGCACATGTGCTCTGTATGGTTTCTTGTTGAAATAAAAAAGTAGTTTCTTTTTTGTGTATTTGAACAACGGAATGTAGAACGGAAGTTTTTACTTTTGTTTAACCACTATCGAAAAATATTTACCGATTCAAAATGTTATGGCAGTTGTAAAACACATTCTGTTTTTTGAGTATTTTCGGAATAGTGCGGCGAGATTAAAGTTTTCTAGACTTCGAGTGTGATGCGTTACAGTAGTTTTAAAGAGGAAAATGTCTGTTTTGTAATATTAAGTAAATTGTTAGGAGAAAAATTAATTTTTTTATTGAACTGCAACACTTAATTTATAGTTACTCTTTCCCGTTTTGACAGGGAAAAAAGTATTTTTTTGCTATAATGAGTAGTGATTAGAATATTTGTAGGTACTTTTAGGTTAAGTTTGGAGTGCTACGGTTTACTGGTTTGCTACAAGAGGACTAATGAGACAGGAACCTATTGATTCGATTCCGAACGGGTTAGAACATCAATCAGAACCCACGAGCTACGGTACCGAAGTGCAACGACCTACCCATCATTATTCGGTGAGGATAACTATTCTTTGAGATAAGGAAAATCGATAGTTATTAACACATTGTGTCACCGAACGATGGCCGATTGGTGAGAGTGCTGGCCTTCGGTACCAGAGTTCGTGGGTTCGAATCCCACAGTGGCATGGATGTTCATAGCCATTCGGAATCGGCTTTAAACTGTAGGTCCCGGTCTCATTAGCCCTCGTGTTGCGAAAAGTAGACCGTAGCACTCCAAACCAAACACATTGTGTGCGCGTAGATTTCGCAACGGATTTGTACCGGGATCAGGCGTTTTGGACGTAAATTTAGTTATTCACTTAAATCTCAATAAATTGAAAATTATTTAATTTTTTAACCAATTATTCGTACTTTATATTGAAATATATAAACAAATACATAAATAGAAATACATAAACAAAAACCATAAGATTTTTGAAAACAAAAAATATTTTTAGCGGATAGATTTATAATAGTATCGTAAATATGAAAAATCAAATAGAAATAGTAGTTTATAGTTTTAATCTTTTGGAATAATGTTACATATAAACATTTTTACATTATAAAAAAAGAAAAGAGCAATCATAAAACGAATAATGTAAAAATTAGTTTTTATTTGTCTAAATATTTCCAGAATCTATGTAGCAGACAAGAACATTCGGCTTCGTTTTCCTGTATATACCGATATTTTCGTACCCACAAACAAACCATGTTGTTACACTTAACCGTACTAGTACGTATCCCGCGCTCAAATATCAATCGCAGAAAACGTACTAGCACGTGTCCCGCATACAATGTGTTAACATATATAATACCTAATAATGAACGTTATTTGAATAAAAGTAAGTTACAGTTTAATTAGGTTTAATAATTTTCACTATTAGATCGCTAGACAACTTTCAACTTTAGAATATTATTAAAATATAATGTAGCCAACATTTTTTATTATGTACGATTAAACATATTAAAACGATATTTAAGTTATTACTTTTCAACTAATATTTAGTACTTGCGTTAATTCTATAAAAGGATTTTTAAATTTTGACTAGTTTACTTTCTTATTTTATTTGCATGGGTTATTACATTATTTTATTTACATGGAATAATTAATTGTAAACGTGCATATATATATATATATATATATATATATATATATATATATAAATTTAAAGAAATAGTTATAAAACAGCTGGACAAGGAGAAAGCTAATCAGCTAACAGTAATAACGATACAGTCGGGCCATTGAGAGAGACCGGAACAGGTCTAATTAAAACTTTATTTTAGAGCTGCTAAAACGGCCATCTTTACTAGCTAAAGACAGACAAAAGAAAGACACAAAAATTAGTCTGCTCGAGTAGTACCTAAGAGCGAAGACGGAAAGAATTTTTCCAAGGGACAATAAACTTACTTAGCGACTTAAACTGTTAAGATCAGGAGAATAGCTGAGCCATTTGCAGCGAAATCTAAAAAATGTGTTGAGTAGACAGAAAATTTACATCTATAGGACAGAAAGCTTTGGGAAATGTATCGAGATGATTATAAGTCGCGGACTCTCCTTTGATTAAGACATTTAGAGGCTGGGAAAAAGATTTTAAGGAATGGGAATCGGAGAGAGGAAGTTTTTAAGGAAATATTCTTCTTTTAAAGCACTACAACTTGTTACAGGCCAAGGCTGTCCCAAGCAGTTTTTTCCAGCCGTTCCTATCTGCTGAAAGACTCCTCCAGTTTCCCCTTTTGACAGTAGTTAAGTCCCTCTCTACTGAGTCAAGCCGCCTAATTGGTGGTCTTCCTCGTTTTCTGTGCCCCATGGGATTAGGGAAAGTGAGCTGTTATACTGGGTTTATATCATCGAGTTGAAATAGGCGTCGAAGCCATCGCACTCTATTGATTTTTATGAATTTAACAACGTGAGGTTGCTTATATATATATTTTTATAGATTTCAAAATTGAATAAGGATCTCCAAAAAATATTCTCTTGAACTGCACCAAATATTTTTCTTAAGACTTTTCCTTTCATGAAATTTGGTTATTGCCCAGCATTCACTTCCATAGAGCAGAATAGGTCGAAGTAGAGTTTTATAGATGTTAATTTTTGTTTTTAAAGGAAATATTAATGTTTAATAATTTTGATATATTACATACACACATATATGTGTGTGTGCATGTAGTTTTAATATTGATTCATATATTGCCATTGCAGATACATCAATGTGCAAAATTTATCTTAGTTGGTGATTGGCAAGTTAACTAAAAATGAATTCATAATTATGACCTAGACTGATAAGTGTGAAATAAACGAAATTTGTAAAAAATATTCTTTTCAGCTATTAATACATGCACACGATCAATGCTACTACGGCGTTGACGGCCTAAAATGGTCGATTGGTTAGGGTGCTGGCTTTTGGTATCGGAGTTCGTGGGTTCGAATCCCACTGTGGTATGGATGTTCGTAGCCGTTCGGAATCGGATTTAAACTGTAGGTCCCGGTATCATTAGCCGTCGTGTTGCAAAAAAGTAGACAATAGCTATCCAAACCAAACCAAAACTACGGAGTTGATGTTTCAGTATAGTGCAACCTTGTATGCCGACTACGCTCTGGGAAGTCGATCGACCCAGAGTATATAAGTGATATGATTCGGAGTAATGCGGCACCTGATATTGAAATATCATTTGCAGGTTAGCAAATGTATTAACAGTTGTGTTATGTTAATACTCTACTGGTTAGATCTAAAAACTACACTTCTTGAAAATTATTTCATTTCCATGAAAATATTATATAAACTTAGAAGCATTATTTTTGTTAAATTAGTATATCATTTTAGCGGAGAAAATTTCATATTAGGACACAATGATGCATTTTAAACCGTAATATAACATTTATTCTAATATGCGTTGGTTATTAATATGATTTTAATATAGGCTATACGTAAACATTTTTTATAACTATTCTGAAAATTGAATAATTTGATCCTTTTGTTTACTTAATATTTATTTCTGTCCACATATATAATTTACTCTTTATTTGGAACCGTAATTTGCCCATAATTCTACACTTCTATTTTCAACGGGAATTGTTCTACAACTTACATACAGTCGAGAAAAGAAACTTTGGAGAAATAGCTATAGAACTGGTAAATAAACCCTTATAAATACTTTTATTTCACTTATTTGTATTGTAACTGGCATGGATTCAGGATCGATTCTTGTGATGGATGTTTATACTCCTAGTTAGCTTGTGTTGAGCTCTTTATGCCAGCTCGATGAAAGAAAATAGCTCTTACAGGAAGTGATCCTAACTATTAAATAAATACTAATAGTAGTTTTGATACCACAGCATAAAATCAGCTAAACGCAAGTGCTATATAAAGTAATCCCTTTGATTGATGTATGTTACACCGAGTTCTAATGTTACAAACTGCTCAAGTGTTTAGAGAGCTATTTATCTTCTCAGCTGAGGATTAAGACTAGCTTAGGCAGGCCTCAAGACTCTATAAAAAAATTATATGTAGACAGAACATGATTTCCTTTTACTCTTATTAAGTAAACTTATAGCCCATCATATGACGGGGTCAGTAAAATTTTTAATTTTCCAAAATTGTAAAGTACCCTATGAGGCAGGTAAAAAAATGGTTTGTTTCTTGACTAATAATTATCTTGCAACGAAACATAATCGATGATTAATTTAAAATTATCACATATGTACCTAATTCATAAGGCAATTTGTCACAACGTCAATAACTACTATATTGCCCTTCCCATTCATTTTCATGTTTACAACAGCCCATAGACAAACCAAAACTGCCCTTTACTAAACTAAAGCCAGAATTGTCATAATTTGAGAATTTGCCTTACTGCATGAAATCGCCTTATTATTTAAGCCAAATACTAAAGAAAATTATTTACGTAATATCTAAGTTCAGTGATAAAAAGTATAAAAATAATGTAGACGATATTTAATAACTTAAAATAATAAATGATTAAATTAGATGGTTAAAAGAATGACGTAATAATGCTAGAAAAAATGTTACTTTTATTACCTGTTTATTATGTGATAATTGATACATTTATCCGCCTGCTCTTAAAATGGGGCTTGATAGAATGGCATTAAATGCTCGAAAAGGGGCGAAGGAGTGCGTGTCGAAAGTTTTAAAGACATTTTACATCCTTTTACAATATAGTTTGGAATAAATAATACGGGAATGTCAAAGGGCTGTTTTTCAACTTTTGTTGTGTTCTCAGTAAATTTATATTTCTTGTTTTTAGTCTGAAAATATAATTAGTGGATTAATCTGAAATGCTTTTTTTATATTATACTAGAATGTAGCTCGTCATATGACAGGATCAGTAAAATTTTTAATTTTCCCGAATTGTAAAGTACCCTATGAGGAAGGAAAAAAAATGGTTTGTTTCTTGACTGATAATTATCTTGCAACAAAAAATAATAGATGATTAATTTACAATTATCCCATTAAATTATTATTTAAGCCAAATACAAAAGAAAATTACTTACGTAATATGTAAGTTCAGCAATAAAAATATTAAAATAATGCAGACGATATTTAAATAATTTAAAATAATAAATCTTCGGAAAATATAGTTAGTGGATTAATCTGAAATGCTTTTTTTATATTATACTAGCATATAGCCCGTTATATGACAGGATCAGTAAAGTTTTCAATTTACTAGAATTGTAAAGTACACTATGAGACCAGTTAAAAAGGGTTTGTTCTTTGTTTGAGAATTATCTTTCAACAGAAATGAATCGACGATTAATTTAAAATTATCACATATGTACTTAATCTACTTTTTAAGCCAAATACAAAAGAAAATTATTTACGTAATATCTAAGTTCAGTGATAAAAAGTATGAAAATAATGCAGACGATATTTAAATAATTTAAAATAAGAAATTATAAAATGAGATGGTTAAAGGAATGACGTCATAATGCTAGAAAAAAATTTTACTTTTATTACCTGTTTATTATGTGATAAATTGATAAATTTAACCACCTGCTCTTAAAATGGGGCTTGTTTGTTTGGAGTGCTACGGTCTACTTTTTGCAACACGAGAACTAATGAGACCGGGACCTACTGCTTAAAGCCGATTCCGAACGGCTACGAATATCCATGCTATAATGGGATTTGAACCCACGAACTCCGGATCCGAAGGGCAGAACTCTAACCAGCCAGCCATAATTCGGCTAAAATGGGGTTTGATAGAATGTCATTAAACGCTCGAAAAGGGGGGAAGGGGTGCGTGTCGAACGTTTTAAAGACATTTTATATCATAGACATTTTACATCCTTTTACAATATAGTTTAGTATAAATAATACGGGAATGTTAAAGGGCTGTTTTTCAACTTTTGTTGTGTTCTCATTAAATTTATATTTCTTGTTCTTAATCGGAAAATATAGTTAGTGGATTAATCTGAAATGCTTTTTTTATATTATACTAGCATATAGCCTGTCATATGACGGGATCAGTAAAATTTTCAATTTACTAGAATTGTAAATTACTCTATGTGACATGTAAAAAATGGTTTGCTTTTTGGCAGAGAATTATCTTGCAACAAAAATTAATCGATGATTAATTTAAAATTATCACATGTGTATCTAAATTATTATTTAAGCCAAATACAAAAGAAAATTACTTACGTAATATGTAAGTTCAGCAATAAAAAGTATTAAAATAATGCAGACGATATTTAAGTAATTTAAAATAAGAAATGATTCAATGAGGTAGTTCAAGGAATGACGTCATAATGCCAGAAAAAATCCTATTTTTACCGATTTATTATGTGATAAACTGATACATTTATTCGCCTGCTCTTAACCGGGAAAAATAGGGCATGAAATAATGGCATTAAATGCTCGAAAAGGGGGTAAGGGGTGAATTTCGAACGTTTTAAAGACGACAGAATTTTTTGCTGGGATATTAAGCACATTTATAACGATTTATTTTAGAATTGTATCGATAGTTTAGGAGAAGATAAACTTTAATTGCTTTGAATTTTGTTAACCCTGACTCATCAATAATCCAATATGGATGCCACTGTCCATTCCAGGTCAAAATGCTTCATAAATTCGAGGACAGATGGACAGATAACTTAGGCTATTAATATATATCTAGAGGATGCACCTTTATATCTGTACTTCATTTAAACGTATTTTATTTTAAATAGAGATACGATCGTCTAATTTTATAATAAAATGCTGCACAATTACTAAAACATTACTTTTTAAAAGTATTTGTGTTACTTAAGAACAGGTTTCCCCTTGGTGAATTTGGCGAAAGTATTGGCGATGTTTACAAAATATGAATTCATAAAGTAAATTCATTTGTAATTTTGTCTAGCAAAAGCATTTGAATTGAACTGCAAACCAATAAGAAACTACATTTAAAAGAAAATGACTGAATACTAGTTTAAATGTCTTGGATTTTCGGGAAAATCGCCGTTGTTTACCACGCTTTTTGGAGTGGAGCTCAAAATCTTCTACGGCAGTTCTAACACCATTTTCTTTTTAAGACCAAGACACCATGTTGGGGAGATCTTTGATCGAGTATGGTCCCTTTGGCATGATGGACTAATTAGAATTTTTATTTCCTATTTACACTTTTATTTATATTTAAAATAAACCAAATTCAGCAAGAGGAATTAGTTTTCTTTTTAAATTTTATACTTTTTCACGGGACTTCACTTATACGTGCGGCTGGCCTAGACTCTCAGTCGGTCTTCACTTTAACAGTATGTGCAGATTTAATGCTGAAATTTATGAAAATAATTTTAGGCATGGTTAGAATATGCATTGCTGTTGAAATTTAACCACTAAAATTTTACAGAGTTACAACACTTTCTTTAGTTTGTAAAAACATGCAAAAAGACTTTGGATTTTTAGTACAGTTTATTTATTTTTAAAACTTATATTTTTGTTTTTCCAAAAATTTTCAAATTCTTTTGATCTTGCTCAATATTGTTCTAATTTTTTTCGGCTTTTTTCGTACGGATGTCTCTGGCCACAAAAATATTTTATGTTTTTGTATCCCTAAACTCTCTACTCTCTAGTTTTGTGTTATGAACTCACGAATCCACCCTTCTATCTCTTTGCTCTTTTATGTGTTTATTTTTCGGTCGTTGTCATTTTTGTGCTTACTGACAGAAGCCTTTGGATTAAAGGACTCGGCCCATATGGTCCAGTTGCATCACCACCTTTGTTACTTTGATACATGCAAAAAGACAAATAATTTCTCTTTCAGGATAGAAATATAAGTGAAACAATGCAAATATATCTATTGAAACATATTTTGAAAATGTGTTCTTTAACTCTCCCTTTATTCTTAAAACAAGAAAAAGAAAACAAGGATGTCTGGACCATATATCTAAATTCCAGACAGAAAGAAATAATATTACTGTGAATCTTTATGTTTATTAGATCGCTTCGCAGATTCATTACTCACTTTGAGGAGCAATTCAGGTCTAAATGTCTCAAAAACTAGAAACTCTCATAACTCAAAACTACAAACTATATGGTAAGAGTAAAAGAAAAAAAAACACTTTTGGAAATAACAATTGGAAGTATATATAATGCTGTTTACGTATTAAATACATAAAGCATAAAGAAATATATCAATTTTTATCTGGTCTTTATAAGTCACCTTAATTCAAAAAGAAATCTCGAAAAATCTTCTTTTATACATTAATAAAAGTTGTAACTGAAATAAATAGCTAAAATGAGTGAACGTACAAAAGGAAATTTTGATTTTTTTTATTCTCCGAAAAATGAAAGAAACTCCTACGAATGCTGTGTGTGAGGTTGCTCTTAAACATATTTTTTTTTCGTAAGATTGACGTAAAATGGAATTTTTCATCTGAAAACTGAAAGAATTTCTACGTAAAGAACTGGATATAAAAAAGACAAAACATGGAATAAAACTTTGTTTTTATTTCTGCTTGTCTTGTGGTGCTTATCAAATGTGATATTGAATAAAAGCTCCGGGAAAGGATGCAAGAATTTCAATACTGAAAAATTGTTTTTGATAACTCTGAACATTGTGTTAGAAATACTTAAATAAATTGTGTTTGATAACTGAAAGCTATTGTCACGTTTAATACAATTTATCAACTTTAGGGAACATGTTTATTCTGTTAAACGTTACTTCAAATTTTTAGAGAAGGTTTCTCGCAAAATTATTAAATTATTTAAGTGACTGTCAAAGCTAATAATTATATAGAATGAGGTTTAATGCTTCGCCAATACACTGGAGAGTAAGAGTTCATCATATACTTGCATATAGAATGAAAAAAATGTTTTAGCAATGTAAATACTATGTATGTGATCATGAAATTTATTTATTTTTTACATACCTTAAAATTCATTCTTTTACCTCTAGGCACACAATTTAAAACTAATTTTTGTCAAAGTGTTTAAAATTTATTTTATGTTTTAAGAATTATGAAATTTATTTTTGGATAAACGTATTATTTATTTTTTATATCTCTAAAAATTTATTTTTTTTATTTCTAGGCACACACTTTAAAATAAATGTTAAAGTAGGAGTTTACATTTTTTCTTACTTTTTTTAAGAGTTATGAAACCTCTTCTTTTGCATAAATATATTTATTATTTTTTTATATTTCTCAAAACTTATTATTCTAAGTGCACAATTTAAGTATTTGTTATAGAAAGTATTAAATTTTATCTTACTCTTTAAGAGTCATGAAATGTATTTTTTTGACATGTTTTTATTAAAATATTTTTATTAATCTGTCTTTTTCAATATACTTAGATTTCTTTGTCTGAAGTTAAATTATAAATTATGTTTCATTCAAATCTCCTACATTACCTTTTAGAAATTTGAAGTAAAATACCCTAGAATATAATCCAGAATATAAAAGTAAAGACATCACTAAAAAATAATTTTAAAAACAAATAGTTGAGTTTTAAAAGTAATACTACATGCATGCATAGTGTAACGGCGTGATTTAGCGGTGTATCGTCATCAAAGAACTTTGCTTTGAGAGGTGGACTTCGCTTGTGGGGATACAAAATGATTGTTTTCCCCAGCACCACGATGTCTACACTGTTGTTCCCTATAGTAGAGGAACAATATGCCAGACAACACGGCACCTTCACTGACAGCCAGAAATATGATCTCTGGAACGACAAAGGATTAGTCGCGACTCAGATGTAGCCCCTAAGAATTTCAGTGACCCCTGGGTTTGCTGCCGATGATTGTTTAACCCGAACCAATCCAGTTGTTCGAAGGTGAGGTCATCGCTAAGTGACCCAATAATGAAATTGTGGGTGAGGCCCCTCCCCTAGAAAGAGATGAGCGAAGATTTGTTTTTTTAGAGAAGTTAGTTAGCTAGCAACCAGCTAATTCAGAGGTCGCCTTGACCAGTCTCTCTACCGGAGAGTTTTGGTTCCAACCTCGGGATCTTTTCTTTAAGGAGTAGCCTGCATCGGCTAACTCGGAGGTAGCCTCAACCAGTCTCTCCATCGGAGAGTTTTATTTAGCGAATATCTCTTGCTGAGATTGAAGCGATACCCTGTGCATTGGGTTTCCTTTTCTAATATAATCCTCTTCAGGATTGTTTGCAATTCCTTCAGAGAACTTTCACTAGAGCTACGAATTGTTTCTTCCGTCTAATCACCCATATTTCGGCAGAGACTGAATTTAGTAGGTACCCGTCTCTACTCAGGCTTACGTGTACTAATCACTTACCTGTGATCGGAAATTTTTTTTTTTGTGTAGATATCAAATGATGTATATAGAAGCATTGTAAATAAATTCATTAATCAAGATACACCCGATTCTTCCTTGTGTCACCTAAAACAGGGACCGGATACGTTACAATAGTATTGTAATATGGGCTATAGTAACATGGACTTTGAGAAAATATAATGGGCATTGAATACACTTTTTGTGATAAAACAATCTTTATATTTAGTTTTCTTATCTCCACGTTAATAAATAAATCATTCTTCACTGAAATCCCTTATCTTATTTTTTTGAAATGTACAGTAAAATATCCTAGACTATAATGCAGAATCCAAACGTAAATCTAACACAAAGAAAAATAATTAAAAGACACATAGATGGATATTGAAAGTTGTACTACATGTATGAATCGACTCTCATGCACTTTGAGGAAATATGATGTTGCAATGAATTTTCTTTGTTACAGAATTTTCTTTATACAATTTTTGATGAAAGTAAAAAAGTATAACTCATCTTTTGAACTTGGCTTGGAAATATAAAATGTAAACGTTACTATAAGTTTTAAACTCAGTTTCTCTCAAAATCATTAAAGTGACTGTTAAAGTAAATAATCCCTTATATAATAATAGCCTAACTTATCTGTCCATCTGTCCTGAAATTTATGAAGCGGTTGGACCTGGAATGGATAGGATCATCCATATTGGATTCTTGATGAGTTAGGGTTAGCAAAATTTAAAACAAATCTTTAAAACGTTCGAAATACCCCATCCCCCCTTTTCGAGTTTTTAATGCCATTATTTCAAGCCTAAGACCATTATTCAACGCTAAGAGCAGGTTATTAAGTTTACCACAAAATAAATAGGTAAAAATAGCATTTGTTTCTAGTATTTTGACGTTATTTCTTTAACCATCTTATTTAATCCTTTTTTTTATTTAAATTATTTAAATATCGTCTGCATTATTTTTATACGTTTTATCACTGAACTTAAATATTACGTAAATAATTTTCTTTTATATTTGAGTTAAACAATAGATTAGGTACATATGTGATAATTTTAAATTTAATCATCGATTATTTTTTGTTGCAGTGAAAATTTTATCACCTGTATTAACAATAAATTATTTTCATAAAAGTCTATGAGTCTATTTCATGGACGAATAAATATCTAGTGTTTAATTTATATATCTTCGAAAATTAAGAAATTTGTTCGTTTGTGTGTTTGTTTTTTTATACATAACCATTAGGTTTGACTACATGAAATCAACGTGATTCTAAACTGCATTCACAGTATCGGGAGACACTAGAGGAGTATGAATATAAACAAATAACTGAGCGTGTTTCAGATAATTCTCAGCCAAAAAAGAAACCATCTTTTTACCTGCCTCATAGGGTACTTTACAATTCTAGAAAATTAAAAATTATACTAATCCCATCATATGATGGGCTACATGCTAGTTAAATAAAATAAGGATTAATACATCACCAATACACTGTGGAATATAGAATAGTTCATCCTATATTTGTGTATATTTGTTTTCCGAAAAAGGTTTTAACAGTATAAATGCAATATATGCATTCATAGAGTGTATTTAATTTAGAAATTTAAAGTAAAATGTTCCGAAATGTAATGCAGAATAAAAAGTTAAAGCTACCATAAAAATGGGCACTTTATGGTATGGCTAATTAGAACTTGTAGAAATTTCACTCTAAAAGGACATGAACTTTTTGTTTTGGTTTGGAGTGCTACAGTCTACTTTTTGCAACACGAGGGCTAATGGGACCGAGATCTACAGCTTAAGGCCGATTCCGAACTGCTACGTACATCCATGCCACTACGGGATTCGAACCCACGAACTCCGGTACCGAAGACTAGCACCCTAACCAATCGGCCATCGATCGGCGAGCTTTTTGTTTTATCACTAATCGGAAAAGGATTTTTAGTCTCAAGAGTTATTATATCCCCTCGATATTGTATACTTCAAATATAACGTTGAAACTAGACACAAAAACATTTTTAATAATTTTATCCTTTATTGTAAAGTTATTTCAGATTTGAATTTTCTACTCAGCAGACAAGAGCATCGAGTATAATAAAACATATTCTAAATTACTTTAAGATGTAATAAATGTATCGAAGAGTAATAAACGTTTTAAAAGGAAAGATAAAATGTGTATTGTATGCACTTCCTACCAATGATCAGAAATTTAAATTCTTAGAAACAAAGATAACATCTCCAGCCATCTATTATAAACAATTCATTTGACTGGAAAAGCGATAAAAAAATGTATTTCACTTTTAAAGTACTTTTTACACCATTCCCTTTAATATATTTATTTTCTTTTAATCAATAAATTTATCAATATTTCATTTGGAAATTCTTTGATTAAATATGATATCTCAACTTAGATTTTCGAAGGAGAAAAAGAGAATTGTATTATCGACTGAATAAATCTTTTCACATCTGCTCTTTTTTTTTCAAGAATTCAGAATAATTTCTATTCTTAAATCTCTTTTGATGTCTTCACTTTTAAAAGGAACTTTCGAAAAATATTCTTTTCTGTTTATTGTCCTTTATTTATCATTCATTACGTGTGACTTATTTTATTTACTCGGAATCATTCACATGTCTCAATTCAGTCATAAAGATTAATCAAAAATCGGTTTTTCCTTAAATAAGGTTTATAATTTTATTTTGCTCTGAAATCTTTGTAATCCTGCCAAAGACTTTATTCTAAAAAGAATTTTATTTTATTTTTCAAATCTACTACATTTCTTCTCTTTCATTACGTTGCTACTGGACAAAGTTTCATTATAAAAGTTGTTCTTTTTGTCAGCAATTTTGCGCCATTTTTTAATAAGCAATCTGGAAGTATTTTTAATGAAATAATGCACGGAATATTTTAGATTTTTTAAAAATTACTGGACGAATAAATTGAGAGTTTCGTTTCATGTTTGAATTGCCTTTTCTTCCCACAAAAGGAAATCTGAAACTAATTTCGAGCTAAATTTTCTAGTTCAGTAATGCAAATGATCTTCCATTCACTAAACGAGTCTCGCTTGATTGAATGGATTCGAACTTAAATATCAAATTTAACATTTCATGATGAAATTCGATCGTGTTGTAATCCGTTTAACCAAGCAACACGATGAGAAACCATGACTCGGCTATAATTCTTTAAATTATAAAAAAGGTAATTTTAAAATATTTTCTTTAATTTTCTATGAGTTTTCAATCAATTGTGTTCAGTTTTCAATCCTTTTCTAAAGTTAAGTTTCGTAATAAATGTATACCTATTCGCCATGATTTTAGTTAGTAACTGCTAAAAAAGTATACCTATGAAAGAGGGTGAAATGATCCAAATGACAAAAATAAATGTGAAAATTATAAATGATAACAGATACTTGACATAATGGAGTAATGTAGCTATAATTCTTTAAATTATAAAAAAGGTAATTTTAAAATATTTTGTTTAATTTTCTATGAGTTTTCAATCAATTGTGTTCAGTTTTCAATCCTTTTCTAAAATAAGTTTTGTAACAAATGTATACCTATTCGTCAAGATTTTAGTTAGTAACTGATGAAAAAGTATACCTATGAAAGAGGCTGAAATGATCCAAATGACAAAAATAAATGTGAAAATTATAAATGATAACAGATACTTGACATAATGGAGTAATGTAGATCTACCATCTACATTTATTATTTTTTTATTTTTAATGTAGCAGTGTTTTGGACGTTATCCTAACACTATACAAAAATCGAAGTAAGAGAACTACACGTACAAACCACTGAACAAAATCAAAATAAAAGAAAACAACAGGATGTAACGGTGTGCCTCCCTCACAAAGATTTTGTTTCTCGAAAGAGTTTGAGAAATGGACTTTTATGAGGAGACAAAGGAACTATTTCCCAGGCACCACGATGGCTAGACTTTTGTGTCCTACAGGTAGCGGAACAACAAGGCAGACAGCCAGGCGTCCAGGTATACAACCAAGAAGGGTGATTGTCGGAAAGTGCATCTTCAAAGGAGTCACCGTGACATTAGATCTTTCGACGACACGAAATTCCGGAAACGTCCGTGTTTGCAGCCGATGATTGTCTAACCCAGACCAATCAAGTTAGTTGAATATGAGATCATCGGCAGATGATCCAATGAAGAAATTGTGGGTGGGGCCCCCTCTCTTTGAGGCCCCTCCCCTAAAAAACACAAGATGATATTTTTAACAAGTTAGTAAGTTAGCTAGAATCCAGCTAATTCGGAGGTAATCATGACCAGTCTCTCCATCAGAGAGTTCTCTTAGTGAAAAATCACACCTTGGGACAAATCTCTTTTAGAAATTGTTAGCTATACCCTCTCCCTTGGGTTTTCCTTTTTACTAATCCGATTCCTCTTCAAGATCGATTATAGTTATTTTCTTCCTAGGAATCCTTACTTTATTTTTATCTTTTTCGAAGATAACAATTTGCAACTGCAATCACCCTCGTCTAATTGAGTGTGCTGTCTTCATAATTTCCTACCAACTGTTTTCTTCCGTCGGTTCTCAAACCTTTCGTCAGAAATAAATTGTACGTCACTATTCAGGCCTACGTCTATTGTATCCCATCATTGTGAACTGTAATTGTATCGTTTATAAATAGAAATGTGTACATAGCTGAAAGGTGTAAATAAATCATTTAATCAAGAAACACCTGCTTCTTCATTGTGCCACTTGAAACAGGAGTCTGATGCGTCACAAGGATTATATCAGAGGATCAAGAAAATAAATTAGTCAGAAGTCTCTTGTTTTCCAATAACGAGAAAAGATGTATGGCTTAGAAAGGGCTGGACATGCAAGAAGTTGTTCAGCACTCATCAATACAGAGGGGATCCCAGGGCTATCCACCAAATGAAGTCTATATAGATGGGCGTTGAGACAATCATGTTGAGTCGTTAGACGAAAAGCAGCCACAGGTCTGTTACTGAGGCAATCAGGGAGGTTCCGAATGGTATCCTTCCATGGCTTTCTTCTATTAGTTTTTCTAATTGCGCCTGAAGTGTATCTCTAATAACTCGATTTATGTTCGATGAAACATACTGAAAGCTGGCTAAATTAAATGGGATCAGGTTGATAAGATAATCCGCTTTTTCATTTCAAGTGATCCCGCAGTGAGATGGAATCCACTGAAAAATAACTACCCTCTATTTTTCTTCAAATTATTTCAGGAGAGACTTACATTGATGAACAGTCATGGAGCTGAGGGTTTGACAATAATTTCCAATAGCCAAAATCATCGCTCCCTGGGAGTCTGAGAAAAAAGCAGCACATTCAAAAAGAGTAGGATGAAACGTGAGGTGTTCTAGGACAACTTTAATAGCATTGTCTTCACCATCAAATAACGAATGATCTGTTCCCAGCAAAAGGTAGTGTGAAAAAAACATTCGACACAAATATTGGTTCCTGAAGTGCCACGCATGTCGAGTTTTGAATCATCAGTATAGATATATAGCCAGATTTCTGAAGGAAGGCAGTTTTAAATAGTTTCCATTCCTGCACTGAACAGGGCTGTAGTACATTCCTGTGACCTTTTCACAGAAATCACGAGACCTATATTATATAGAATTTTCCTTATCTATAAAGGATTTATGGGAGGCAATAGAAGTTCAGCTAGCTTTGGAAAATCAAATTTAGCCGTCACCCTCAAGACAGCTTGCAAGAACCCGTCTTGTGTTTTTAGCCACATTTATTAAAAAATAGCTAGAGGAAAACTTAATACTACAAATTATTTTCCAACTACTTTCTTCTTGAAAAGCAACATTAGGTATTAATGCAGTAATTCAACACACATACCACATTAAAGCATCTAAATTTTATTCCAAATTCTAAAGAAGTGCAAGAATAATAACATAGAAAATGTACGAAATCATCCATACGCATGCTAAATAAATAATCATGTAATGAATTACTTGTAGCTCTTAGCTGTGTCATACAAAAAAGCGGTTACGTAATCAGAATGAACCCGGAAAGAAAGAAATACAGATGACAGTCGTTAACATAGTCCAGATAGAGAATATATGAATATTTAATAGTACCATTTCTAGTCCAAATAATGGGAATATAGTAATTAGGTTAAAGAGTGTTTTGGTATGAGGGTATAATTAATACTAGAATCAATTTGTCATCATATGAGCATCGATATATAAAAGAAAATACCTAATTACATTTGCAAAGGAACTATAGTACTCACCTCTCATATATATATATATATATATATATATATATATATATATATATATATATATATATATATATATATATATATATATATATATATATATAATTTATCAAAATTATTACCCTGAAAATGTCTCTCTACAATTCCCCTTTTCCCCTTATCAGTTCTTTCATATCTATTTTCCCAGCCACAAACTATCTTATCTAATGGAATGTCCGTGACTTAAAGTTCTTTAATTTTTTTAGCAGTCTCTCAAAGCTAAATAAAGGCTAATTATCTGTCCACTCACACCATTTTTCGGCTGTCCCAGGTACAAGATTCACTTTTGCCACTAATCTAAGTTCCTTCCTGACTATTAAATTCGCTAACTGAGCTGACGGTTCTTTGGGAATAATCTCCGTGTCGCTTGCTATGGGGCCAACTTTCGTAAATTCATAAGTGCAAGTGTGTTCGTGTAGTAGTCTTTACTCTGCTTTAGACAGCAAAAGATGCCTATTTCTTAGATCTTAAATAAAAGTTAAGTTTCCCTACGGACACGCCGTTCTCTTTTAGGTACCAAGACTGTTAGTTGCTTAATCTTAATTAGATTTCCATAGGTTTATCCTTTCCCAGTAAGCAGGGGGCAAGTAAAAATAATAGGGGTCTTATTTCGTGTAACGGCGGATTAATTTAGCCCTGATTACACACACATACACACATATATGTGCGTGTGTGTGTATGGCTATCTCTGTTTGAAGTTCTTTGGGGAACATATTTTATTTATCATTTTCTTTTAGGATGTTGTTGCTAGCGAATTGTTGGTTTTATATTTTGTCCCTCTGCTACTGGGATCTTATTTTCCTTTTCTGTCCTGCAAAAGTTGATAAGGAGCCTAATCTATTATTTTGTGATTGTTAGTGGGAGCGATTATTAGTAGAATCACGTCTCCGTACATGACACTAAATAAGAATGTACCTTTCTGGAGTTATTTATGAGTCCCTAAAGGACAGTGCCCAATTTGAAGGGATAAGGTTTTTCCACGTTGCGGTTTCAAGGCGGGGTAAAAGAGACCAATTGGATTTTTACAGCTCTCCTGATTGGACGAAGAGAGATAATAATGGACACAGATGAAAAATATATAAAATAAAGAAAAGTAAAAAAAGAGGGGGTGTTCGGTAGTCGAGTCGAGCAGAGGAGAGAAGTTTGACTGTCAGAGGTCAGAAGTCGAAGAGTAGAGAAGTTCGACTGTCAGAGTTCGGAGGTCAAGAGTTCGACGGTAGGTGTTCAGGACTTGGACGGAGTTCGAGGATCAAAGGAGTTGGGCCCAATAAATATCTCGACATCTCGCAAAGATCAGAAGTTTTCAGCTCATCCGCTTTTTCAAAATCACCCCAAGTTATTTATAAGGCCTCAAACCGGTAGTGAAACTAGAGTCAACGCTGTCGTCCCATCAACTGAGATAATACGCAAAGTATCTACGTCCTTTAACAAGAGCATCCGACAGCCTTGGCACACCATATAGACCCACAAAGGTACTGATTTTAAATATTTGAATTTGAGATTAGGTCCCTTCTCTTATATATAGTTACCTAAGTGATAGAAAATTATTGTCAGATCTTAATTAGTGTGGCACCTAATTGAACGTGTTGAAAAAGTAAATTTTATGAAGATTAAATCAGATTGTTTGTATATAGATATGTATATATCATTATAATAAATTTGCTTTTTTTTAAATTTTAAGCTGATTTCAGTTACTCTTAATTTAGCTTATTATTTTTTTTCTAATTTTAAATCTGTAGTCTCTCAGAACCTGTGGTTGAATTTAGTACTTAAATATTTTACACAACGCAACCCAAATAATAGTTAGTCTTTGTGACTAACCAAAATAATTAACCACTATAAATTTGATCATACGTAAATAACTAAATTTAAACGAGAGCTACACGACACTATTTAAAAAAGTAAGCAATGCATCCGATAGTATTGAAATGTATTGAAATATCCCAATGTACAGAACATTGTTTACAACATTTCGGAATAACTTACAAAACTTATTTCGCATTATATCATTGCAGAGCGTGACATAACGCATTCTGCCCGGATTGCATACATTACGATGCGGTGGTATTCTAAGCAGCCAATAATTCGGCTTAATACCACGCTGTTAGAAATAACACATTAATGCTGCCTCCAGAAGGCTTTTATGTCGAAGTTTCAATCTGATTCTCTTTAATAGTATTACAGAACAGACAAAGACAGGGAAAATAGAATTAAAATCATAAATAATCAAATTTATAAACATTATAAAAGCGTAATGTCATTAATGTGGATTTAGATGAAAAGATGGTTTTAATACTTTTAACACTAGAATTTTGAAAGGGGTAGTTTAATCTTCCGGAGAAATTTTTCTTTCCTAAATAACGCTTTTATTTGTTAATGTATATTCTTATCTTTTTTCACATTTCTTAAATCTGTGTTCTTTACCAACACATTAACTTTTAGTCAAAGTAGCATGCCAAGATGTGTGGTAAATAACTAGTAGAATTGATCTGCTTTGAAAATATTAATGTAAAGATGTTTAAAACATCAATGCTTAACATCTCTTCTCAGAGACCGTAAAAAATAGTTTGTAACATTTTGTTTTAATCAGCTTTCTTTTTCAATTAAATTAGATCGCAATCTTATGATTTATTAAATTTTAGAATTTTGCTATTATTAATAATTTTGTCTTTTGGATCATAATTTATTATTTTCCGATCTTTGTTCATAAATTTACTTTTTCAGGAGGTACCTCGCTTAAAATCGTAACAAACAGCTTTATGTATTCGTTTTTTAATGGAAAAGTCAACAAAAACAGTACTTAAAATGACATCTGGTTACAAATAAGACAGGCTGCAAAATTAAAAGTTGTTAGAGTCTATAATAACCTATATTTAAGATTTTTATAGATACTTTTTCGGCAGAAATGACTCGGGAAATTAGTAGTGAACTAATCATAGAAGATACCTATTAAAGATTAATGTTTATTAAAATGAATTGCATACATATTGGTGTAATTTTAAGATTGATTTATGCATTGTCATTGCAGATATATTATTATGCAAAATTTTATCTCAGTTGGATATTGACGAGTTAATCAAAAATTGATTACATAACTTACATCTAGACAAAGTGCGAGATAAACATATATTTTTTACAACTATAAATACATTTACCGATACTTAACATCTTTTAACAAACATAGCTTTCCTAAGGAACCTTGTGTACCGACGACGTTCAGGGACATTGATGGACTGTCGATGGACCGAATTGACTGTCATGATTTTTATACTCTGAAAAAATTCCAGAATCTAAAATTGGACATGTTATTTGCGGTGGCAGTGAATGTGTTTATAATTGAAAGATCATTTTTTATACATTTTGCTTTATTCGAACTGTCTGTTTTGGTGTCCATCATATAACCAATTTTTGGTTAACTTACCAATCTCGCCCTGAGATACCAATGTATTTGGATGACAGTATATCAATCGGTCAAAATTACATCATTATACATTGAATTAATTTTAATAAACATCGATGTTCTCAGATTTATCCTCTTTCTCCATTTCAGCCCTTATACGTTGGTAGTTTAGTACTAAAATCCTTGACCTGTGCGCTGGTGACTTGTATTCGATTCCAGGTGAATAGAACACTTTATCATTTTTTTATACTTTCTTCCTGATTTGAATATTTTTAAAGCAAGGTACTATAGCAGCACATTAATTTTGATTATCTGGTTTTATGAGAGAGTATAGTTAGCTCTCATAATTTTGAAAATATTATTACTTATTTCAATTTATTTTAAGAAGTTCAAAAGTTCTGAAGACGGAGTATCATCAGAAGAAGATACTAGAAGATCTCTAGAAGAAGATAATCCGTCATCGAAATTGTACGATCATTCATTCGATACTTATAAATGAAGATGTCTGAATAACAAGTGAAAAATTGATTAAAATTTAAATAAACAAGAAAATAGCTGGAATTTTGCAAGAAAAAACTGCAACGGAAAAATCCTTGCACTAAATTTCATGAACGTAAGTATCACCGCCTCAGATTGTGACTAACCAGTATACTCCTTAAAGGACTTTTGAAACTTCATTGGAATGTCCTCAGGAAAATTGTTGGTTACTGTGTCCTCAACAGGCCTCTTTCCTTAGGATCTCTTGGGGTAGTGTTTTCTCGCTCTGATCTTGAGGAACCCGGCAAGAGCTGTCCTAAAGGTGAATTCATTCATCATTCCCTCTGTTTGAAGTCTTTTCATAAATACACACAACGCATTTCATGCATAAGATATTCAAAGTTTTTTAAAAATTTCTTTGTCAGTGATATGAATACATAATAAAATGCAATACCGTTTAATGAATTATTTTCTATGTAAAACTTTTCATGGTATTATATATATAGCAAATAGAAATTTTATAGAATAAGAAAAAATAGCAGGTTTGATTTCTGAAAGATGTTCAAGAACGGAAAATCCTTACACTAAATTTTATGTACGTAGGTATCACCGCCTTTGAACGTGACTGTACTAGTATACCCCTTAAAGGAGATTTGAAGCGTCATTGGAATGGCATAAGGAATGCCATTAGTTTTCTTATAGATCAATTTGTCGCAACATCACGAACTGCTACAATGAAAAAGTGAATGAAAAAGAAGCCTTCAATGCAATCAATGGCTTGCGTCAATATTTTGAAGGACAATTTAATTCTGAAGATATTCTTCAAAATCTATTGGATATGGAATCAGTGATAATGAAAAACTCCCAAAAATTTAAAACTTGAAATAGGTGTCAATCAAAGACTTTTTTCAAAAATTTAGTAATGGAAATACAAATAAATAGAAGTGTTTTCTAGGTATCTACTGTTGCATCATTTCTTTGCTTAATTTTTATTACTATTTTTTCAATTCATTACAATGACTATATGATGTTGGTCCCACAGGGGTCATTATACCGAGGTTCTACTGTATATATATATGTGTGTGTATGTATGTGTATGTATAAATATATGTATATATGTATATATATATTTATATATATATATAAGTATATAAATATGTGTATGGACATATAAACATACACACACACACACACACACACACACACACACACACACACATATATATATATATATATATATATATATATATATACATAGAGAAACAGAGTATTTCTAGTGTTAAAGACATTATGATATAATTTCATGTCTGGTTTTTTCTTACAATGGTCTGCTATTGCCAGCGGAAACTTACATTGTGAATAGTTTTGAGAAAGAATGAACAATAGTCATTAATTTCTACATTTGATCCATTTATTTTTATATTTTATACTTTAAAACGTTGGAAAAAAACAAGCAAATTATTTTCATCTTTAACTAAGATTCGAAGAAAATTATGCAGAACGAAAACTATCTGCAGAAAAAAGGATTCTCGTCTTTAATTTTTTTCTCTCTCTTTATTTTCTGTTCATGGAACAAATTTCACTTTATTAATCTCCGAACATAAAAAGAATAGTGCATACTTTTTTTATGGGTTCTACGTACCATTGATTTTCCAGTTGATTACCAATGCAAATGATATCCACTAAAATATTAATACGCTGACTTAAATATCTTATGATGAAGAAGCGTTGATTTTTTTTATTGATTAAAAACATGTTTGACATTTTTAAATCCCTTTTTATGTGTTGATTGTCACGATAAAAAAGCGTTCGGGAAAGGGGATTAAAATTTATTTTAGCGTAGTTGCATAATGAAAGCGAGCTATCAAACATTTACTGTTTTTGAAAATGATTGAAAAGCTCAAAATTATACACTTAAACATAATTAATTTTACACACTTTTGCGACTTAACTGAATGTATGGTTTTCAGCAATATAGAATTATCACCATTTTCAAAAAGAGTTACTTTTAACAAATATAAATTTTGAATATATCGACAAAATTTATCCGAAATCTTCTCGGTGTGTATTTTGTTAATATTTGTTCCCATAATTATTATGTAACGCATCATTCTTGCCTTAATTTAACTCCCTAAAGAGTGTTATGATATATTGCTCGTTCGATTTTAAGAAAATATAATATTTAGAGTGAGGCGGGGTAGTAGATGCGTATGTATATTTTAAAATATGAGCCAAATTAATCTTCAGTAATTTTGTCCTAGAAAATATACATTTTAACATTTGTCTACGCAAGCTTAACATCCATAACAATATTTTGAAATGTATTACGATAAATCAATAATTATTAAAAATTACTGTGCAACTGAGTACATGTTAAGTAAGGGAAAATTAGTCTAAATTAAGTTCTTCAGTGGAAATAATTCGTTTAAATTTAAATGCGTGGCACGTTAAATCCTGCTTCCATTTGATTGCATTAACATTGCATTTAACTCGACACTACGTTAATGCTTCAAATCCCATCATAATAAATTACTGCCATTAGTATGTAGATATAAATTTTAATATATTTTTGAGGAACTCAGACATCCAGATACAAGATTTCAGTGAAAACATTCTTTTTAAAACTTAAATATCTAGCACGATATTTCGTATTCTTAATTTGATTGTGTTACTTTTATGTTCACAACAACCTTGAAAAATATGGCATGTTTGCTTGAAATAAATATTTAATAGTAGATATAACAATTTAAAGGCATTTTGGTGAAAAAATATTTCAAATTGTGTATTGCTAAAACCTAAACACATCTATTTAGGCTTTTCTCCAGCTCGTTTGATAATTTGATTTTTTTTATAACGATGGCGTTACAAGAACGGCATTGCATTATATTAGAGAGGTTCTTGGATTTTAATCACAATATTTGTTTAGATATTCGAAGTCTTCGTACTTTATTCAGTAGTTACCGGTATAATTAGCTCAAGTATTGAAGAAAAAACTAAACTAAAGAGCTGTAAATAACCCGAGAAAGTTGAAATTTAAAGTGTCCCAACATGCAAATGTATCCTTTACGTAAAGTTTAGAAAGATAGAGAAGAAACACTAACTGAAACTATGTTAATACATAGAGCACAAAGAAAATCTAAAACATGAGTAAAAAAAGTATAAAGATAGCTTCTCTTAATATCATTAAATTTTAAAACTTTTGGACGACAAGACCTCTATAAAAAAAGATAAAGCTTTAGATGAGCTTAACAACAACAAAAAATATAGGTTGAGTTTGAGGTTTAAGAGGTTCAAGGGAAAGATGTATTTTCTAGAGAGATCTAAAACATGCGTTGGAAATAGTGTAAAGATTGATTCTCTTAATATCATTAGATTTTCAAACTTTGCCACGATAAAACCTCTAACCTCTATAAAAAAGTTTGAACTTTAGATGAGCTTAACAACAACAACAACAAAAAATACAGGTTGAGTTCGAGGTTTAAACGGTTCAAGGAAAAGATTCATTTTCTAGAGAAATCTAAAACATGCGTTGGAAACAGTGTAAAAATTGATTCTCTTAATATCATTAGATTTTCAAACTTTGCCACGACATAATCTCTAACCTCTATAAAAAAGTTACAGATTTAGATTAGCTTAACATCAACCAAAACATATAGGTTGAGTTCGAGGTTTAAGCGGTTCAAGAAAAAGATGCATTTTCTAGCGAAATCTAAAACATGCATTGGATACAGTGTAAAGATTGATTCTCTTAACATCATTAAATTTTAAAACTTTGCCGCGACAAAACCTCTAACCTCTATAAAAAAAGTTTAAACTTTTGATGAGCTTAACAACAACAAAAATATACAGGTTGGGTTTGAGGTTTATGCGGTTCAAGGGAAAGAAGTATTTTCCAGAGAAATCTAAAACATGAGTTGGAAACAGTTTAAAGATTGATTATCTTAATATCATTAGATTTTATAACTTTTGCACTACAAAACCCCTAACCTCTATAAAAAGAATTTAAACTTTAGATGAGCTTAACAACAACAAAAATATATAGGTCAAGACGAATTCAAGGTTTCAGAGATTTCAAGGAAAAGAAAGAACTCCTGTCTTTATCATGAGACAACAATCTTGTCTCTGTGAATAAAACCACACCAAAATGTCTTACCATATTGAATATCAGATGGATATTTTGACTACTAGAAATGGAGCTCCTGGGGAAATTATTAAAAACAAATTTTGTTGTATAAATTGTTTTAAATTTTCTTTCAAAGAAAACAATAAAGATATACGTGCCTAACATTGTTCTGACTGTGTGCAATCATGACACATGCTCAATAAATTGGGACCACCCAGTATATGCAAAACTTATTAAAGGTTCAGAGTGCAATTGTTATTTTTATATATAAAGATAGAATTATATTGTACAACTAGTATTAGTTAAATAATGATGTCTTAGTATATACGAATTGAATCAGAATCCGAATTCATGATCAGATTTTACTAGCTTTAATACTAATGGTGGGAAATATGTTGTAGTTTTTCGAAATCGGATTCAGCAATGTGTTCTTGTTTAATTAGCTTCGAGTAGCAAAAATGTTATTATAGATGTTATAGATATATGATATATAGATATATTATTATAGTAGCTGTTCGAAATGGGATTTAGCAATGTGTTATTGTTTAATTAGCTTCGGGTAGCAAAAATGTTATTATAGATATTATAGATATATGATATATAGCTATATTATTAAAGGAGCTGTTCGAAATAGTATTCAGCAATGTTTTCTTGTTTAATCAGCTTCGGGTAGTAAAAATGTTATTATAGATCTTCAAACTAAGTCAAATAAAAATATCTCATTTTAAATGTGGTGTCACTATGTAATTACTCATCGGTGTATATAGAACATAAGCAAACCTCCGAATACGATAATAAGGCACACATTCTTAGTTAAAACTATTTAACGTTTAGTTGAAAAGATAATATTTCATTAGAATAATAAATAATGGCAACAACGGCCAACAACAAGAGTTGTGAATTGGAAAATAAAGCAAATGTGCATCAAATTCTTTGCATAAAACTTCACATTCAAAGAATGAGGTGAAAGTTTGCAAAGTAATATAAATCATAACGCTAGACACCCAAATAAAATGACAATATTTCGCAAAGACAAATATATGTGTTCTTCACAACCCAAAGTTAGTTTATCTTACTGACGTGACAAGCTTTCATTTTGGCCGAATTAAGTTGCGTGGTTGCCGCCAAGAAATAAATTTTGTCATATTGCCAGAGATTTCTAAATTAAAATCCCTGTGTATGTTTTAGATTAATTCAGAGACATAGTTATTTTATCCATGTGAGTGTTATGTTTATACAGTGTTACTTTAATGAATCCGTATTTATAAAACTTTATAAACTGGACTTTTTTAATAAAGAATTTCTTCATTAAAAGCTTATTAAGGGATGCGTTATAATGCTTTACAACAAGTGAAAATAAATTAATAGTGTGGAAATGAAATATGAAACTTTGATATTAATGTTTCTAATTGCATTTTTTTTCTTAATGTTAAGACACATACGAATTCTAAGATATATTATTATCATTTTTTTACATTTGATACTTGTTAGCAAAATTATAAATACAGAAAAAATTAATAGATTACCACAATCAAGTGTTTAAAACACCACACCAGACACTGGAAAAAAGTTTATCATTATGAAAATCAGAGGACTGATGTATCAAATGTTAACACACTACTAAAAAATGAATTCCTAAAATAGAAATTGCTATACAGTAGGATTTAATTTTACATGTAGATACCAATAAAAAAGTATAAATAATAATAGTAGATGCTCTACAAACTGTTTTTTAACTGTCTCTGAAAATGGCTTTAATGAGTTAACCGTATTGTATTCTAAACACCTCATATGTTTTACACAGTGAACACCTTTCCAGTGGGTTGCTTATAAAATAAATGAAGAACAGTAAAAAATAAATCGTATGATATATAATATAGTAAGAAAGAAAGAATAAATGGTTAGCAATTTCTAATGTTTTTTGTGGTGATAATTTCTGATATAGAATAAACGTTTTTGAACTCTTTGATCTTTGCATTATTATCACAGAGAAACTTTATAGAACAAGAAACAATAATGGTATATTTGATTTCTGTGCGATGTTAAATGGCATTATTGAATTAACCGTATTGTCTTCTAAACAACTCCTATGTTTTACACAGTGAACACCTTTCCAGTGGGTTGCTTATAAAATAAATGAAGAACAGTAATAAATAAATCGTATGTAAGAAAGAAAGAATAAATGATTAGCAATTTCTAATGTTCTTTGTAATGATAATTTCTAATATAGGATAAACTTTTTTGAACTCTTTGATCTTTACATTATTATCACAGATAAACTTTTTAAAACAAATTAAAAAATGGTAAATTTGATATCTCTAAGATGTTAAACAGAGTGTCTAAAATTCAAATAAATGTATTAATAATCAAAATGTATCAAAACTAAACAAATTATTGGTTTTAATTTAAATTCGTCTTCAATTGTAGATTTTAATGTCATGCGTACTTTACATTACTGCAAGTCATTGAATTAAGTGTAGATGCACTTGGAGTATGTAAATGCACATTCCTACATTCCCACCGTGCTATATTACCTTGATTACCATTCTGGACTACAAACATGGCTTTCAGTAGTCATTTACGACTAATAAATACAAAAGTAGTGTTATCTTTGATTTCGATTATAAGTGAGAGAAAAAAAAATACTTCTACTGTCTCATCATTTTGCACGAGTTTCTTTTTTGAAAAATATACCCCTCCGTTCTATATTAATACTAGTAGCTTACAAATTTAATTTGATAATTTTAGAAGAAGACAATATATAACGAAATATTTATCAAATAAATTCTAGATTAAATTAAACAAAAGCTTTAAAAGACTACTGCTAAATTTTATTCTGAGTACTAAGATAATTCTTGGATTTTTTAAATATTTTTGTCATTGCATTTATAGTTGTACGTAAGCTATTGGTTACGACGCTTTGGCTTTCTTTGCGATTTTCGCATGACTGAATAAGAGCTTTGAACTTTGTATAAAGATCTTTGAAAATTTCTTTATTCTCCATACTTTTGTAACGTCTTTATATTGAACTGAAATAAAACTATCTATTTCGATTAGTAGATGATACTAAAAAATAGTTATAATTCATAATAATTAGATTAACCTGAAATTTGAAAGACGTATAAGGTGCAATGGATTTCAAGAAATGTAGATTTTGATTAAAAGCTTTACAATTTATATCATTCATTCACGCTAAAACATATTTTACAACTGCATTCACCATTAATTTCCGTTTAAATATTCACTAGCTACTATTATTATGAGACAGTGTGTATATGTTTAAAGTAATTGAAAAGCTAAAATCTTACAGATCGTAGAAATTTAATATCCACGACGATGGGATTCACTTTATTACTTTATGAAAATTCTAGACTTTAGATAACCTGTTTCGTTGTTGCCATATGCTTTCGTCTCTAGATTCTAATTACCCTTGTAAAATGAAAGAGGGTTGAATAACTATGTTTTTGGAGGTAGATGGATTTGATTGCAGGTATGGATTGTATTATTAGTGAACTGTCATTTGTAATATATATGAAGGAATTTAAAAAAACCTATTCATTAGATATCATATAGTTTATTATACAGTGTACTGATCTATCCTGTTAAAAAGATGATTTTTGAGATTCGGTAATAAAAGCACATCCTTTGTTACAATAAAACCGACCTGTTTGTTTTCAAATTTACTTGACCGGCCAGAATTTTCTCTTGTAATAATTAAGTTGAGAGTCTTAAATCAGCAATCATTCAGATTTTGGAAATCCCGAATTTCGGACTTTTTTGGATTTCAGAACCTTTGCAATTTTTTGTGTTATATAAAATGTGATATTAACATTCCCTTCAAACTCCCTGAACATTTTCACATGGTATGTCCAAAATATCCAGTATTGAGCAAATACGCGTTATTTCTTGAATTCTATAAAAGAATAAAGATGTTAAATTGCCATTTCGGACTTGCAATCAATAGTGCATTAATTTCTTGACCTATTGGCTCCTTAAATGTTGCCTTGGAAGGTCCCTCCTATGTCTTCTTTTATTTTTACACCTGATTTGGGGTGGGAGAAGTTGGATTTTGAAATGAATAAAGTATGAAAAGCTTACTTTCAGAAATTGTTAAAAATATTAGGTTAGTCAGTTTGGTTTTAAAAACTGCCAATTACAACATGTAAAATATTTTTAAAATATTTGAGTTGGGTCAGATAATATGGTATGAGTGGTTAATATGGAATATTCAAGTTATTTGCCGATTTGGCGCTTTTAGCTAAATGTGTCTATTAGAAACACATCAGAGCTCCAAAGCTCTACAAGCAATCTCACCTAGTTAATAGAAAATTTACTAGAAAATTTATGTAGTATTCCATATTACCTTTCTTATATCATATTCTCTAAAATAAAAAATTGGATTTTTTTTGTGAAAGATTAGTTCAAATTCAAATATTTTCCTTAAAGAAAATAGTAAGAAATTACTAAAAAGTCTCAACTTAATCACTAAAAATTGTAATACTGTTACCTCAAATATAACGGAAAAAGTATTCCATATTCAGGATCAAGGTAATTGGGTTTAACCGAGTACCTAGCGAAGTGGAAAGTCTTCACTTTAACCTCCGTAAAACAGATCAAAACATCAATTTAGGCCTCTAGGAAAAAAGTAATCAAAACAAACAAACATTTAATACACTCCAGCTCCCAAGGAAGCGAGGTGGGGAGAACGTTCTCATAAAAAATTATGAGTAACCAACGCGTTGTCTAACCAGGGGATGATTAGTTTGGACCTTGACTATGACCAGTAGGTATGGTTAACAGCAATGCATAGTATTAAATACAACGTGAAGCTCACAAATTAAATAAATACACAAAAAAGTTAAAGGGACTGTAATAAATGCAACTTGGTACAGTAAATAATAAAAAAATAAGCAAAAAGTGATGACACTAACAAAAAGATATATTTTTGTACTTTACAAAATTTTAAAAGTTTTATTTAGCATTTTTTCAATTTTTGTATAACATAAAACAAGACAGAACATTACGCAAAGTACAAAATAAACGAGAGCAATGTAGCGGAATGATACGAAACCCAAAATAATGGAAAAAATAAAAATTGAGAAAAAAATAGCCAAAAAGTATGTTCCATATTAACCAAACCTACTTTACGTGCATATAAAGGTAAATTATTAAACAATCCAACTTAAAATTATAAGATATAAAATTTTTGATTGAAAACCTGACATTGGCGAAAACTTCTGAATTTGGGGCCTTTACGAATTTTGGACGTGCCATTTTCGAGGCTCTCAATCTATAACTGTACATAACATTCAATATGTATTCATAATGTTAAAGCTTGTTTTATTTTTGAGTTCCATGGAATGTATATTGCTGTATTAGGTCTAATTATATCAGGAAACAACTTCTTAAAGTCATTTGTGACAGGCTACGGATTTCCATTGCAATTCCTAAATCTTGGGAAATTACCATTTATGCGAAATTTCATGGATAGTCGCTTCATTTTTCATAAGTTGTTTCAAATATGCTTTATTTAATATAAGTTTTTTAATTATTTTGTTGGTTGTTTAGTAATTATTTTATGTGAGCTGCCATCATATAGAATTTTAAAGGGCTCCAACTATTCTGGTATTGGTTCATATACATTTCACATTTCTTAGATAATAACATAACAGAATTATATAATAAATATTAGTATTATTATCATTTGCTGATAATGTGCTAAAAATTTGTTGAGGTTTTGGTTTTTTGATATTCTAATATTCTCATATTCTTTTTCAAGAAGGGTATGAAATAAAATGACACACTATTTATGGTTCAAGGTGTTCTGGTACTTTATTAGATTAGAAAATTAAATATTACTGAAACAGGGACTACTTTATAAAAAGAGGAAGAATTTGTTTTTTTAGTTTCTTAAAATTCTACTGCTTTGAACAATATTCTAACATTGAAGTGTTACACATAAAAGTTGAAGCACAAAATCTTAGGGGAATGTCAAATGTAGAATCATTTAATTGAATGCAGAAACAAATACAAAAATGATGATAATTATAAAATAAGTGTAAAGAGTTAAAATAAAACAATAAAAATGCAAGGTTAAAATCGCACCGTTTTGAATTCTCTTTGGTATTTTTAACCATAGAACACAATGCTGTATATGTCGAACATTTAAGTGTTGCTATTTCTTCAATACAGCTTTTAAAAAAATAATTTTAAAGGAAGATCAGGCAAATAATATATTATGTTGGGGAAAAAGAAATCCATTATTTTTGCTTGAAATTAATGACTTTATTTAACATGTTTTGAATTGTTTGATTTGGATCAAATATGCACTGTTTTGCTGTATAATTTGTTGCCATTTTAGAGGTAGCTTCAGAATGGCTTTCTCATAGAAGTCTTGGTTCTTATTGGCCAAAAACTCTAGTAATCGGTTTTCACAATCTTCTCTTGATCCCAATTTCTTATCCCCCAGGAAGTTTTGCAATGCGAGAAAAAGGTGGTAATTGCTTGGTGCAAGGTCTGGACTATATGGTGGATGCATTAAAACTTCCCAACCAAGCTCCCTGAGATTCTGACAAGTCACTACAGACGTGTGTGGTCTGGCTTTGTCCTGATGGAACACAACACTTCTTCTGTTGGCCAATTCTGGCCGTTTCTGGTCAATCGCTAGGTTCAAACGGTCCATTTGTTGACAGTAGAAATCTGAATTTAGTGTTTGGCTTTACCGAAGCAATTGATAATAAATTATTCCCTTCCAGTCCCACCAAATACACCGTAGAACCTTTCTGGTTGTTTGTCCTAGTTTTACCACTGTTTGAGCTGCTTCACTGTGTTTTGACCACGATCATGTTCTCACAATAGTGTCGTATTTGACCCATTTAACTGGGGATAACCCTGTCACCACCCGTTTAAGAAATGGGTCAATTTCATTCCGTTTGGCCAAGGCTTCGCAGACTGAAATTCGATCCATAATGTTTTTTGCTGTTAATTGGTGTGGCACCCAAACATCGAGCTTCTTTTTTGGTCCAACTTTGTGCAAATGGTTTAAAACTGTTTTATGGTCAATCTTTAGCTACTGGGCGATGCTACTACTACTAACATGCCGGTCAACCTCTATTATTTCTGTGATTTTATCGACATTTTCAACATCTTTAATATTAAAAATGCCCGAACGGAATCTACGAAACCAAAATTGAATGTAATTAGCTGTTAGAGTATCGGCACCATAAACACCATTCGCAATTTCAGCAGCTTCTCTTGTATTTTTGCCTTTATAAAAGAAAAACTGTAAAATGTACCGAATTTTCTCTTTGTTGACTTCCATTTTTAACACCCTGTAACTCACAACTGAGTGGACTAAACAAAAAATAGTAAAAAAAAATGTTTAGTGTAAAATGTCACCTTGACAATGAGCTTAAATTTGAAATTGTTTGATAGATACTTTACGAGATATCGACTACTACAACAGTCTACTGAAAACAATAATGGATTTATTTTCCCCAACCTAATATATGCGCTTTCATTTTAAAACATAATTTTCTCTATTAAAGTCATTTACAGCTATCAAAAGTATATTATTTTAATTACAAAATGTCTCTGAGATGTAAGAATAGCAGTTTAGGGTTAATGGATTTTTTAAATAGTATAGAAACCTGTGAACATTCCTCAAGATTACTCCCTTGAATCTGTCCCAGCTAATCTTCTATAATTCGTGTTAAGATATATAACTGGGCTATAAACCCTCATTTATTTTCTGATCTGATATCAGCTGTGAGAGTAACTTCATAACTGTATCTATTACACGAACGAAGGTTTATTAGATTTTTATCTCCGTTTTATTACTGAATTACGCCATTTCTTTTCCAGTATAAAATACTTGAGGGAAACAGTTTATAGAGTTATTTTTTTATAAGACGTGTTTGGAATTCTTTGATGGTACTTCAGTATATTTATAGCAGTAAATTTTTATTATTTAGATATATATTCACGTGAACTGTGAGAGAAATTAAAAACATCACGTCTTTCGATCTTTAACATTGTATCTGGAATTAAACCACAGGAAGTCTATTTTTTATAGTTTTGAATTGTCGCATGATAGCATAATATCCTTCAGAAGCAGTCTATGGTTTTAGTCCTATAGTCGGTGTGAGAATGCAGCTATGTTTTACATAAGGTTTGCGAAACTGATTTGCTCGTCGCACTCGCAAGTTTTGGGTTGCATGCCCAAGTATTTTTTTGTGACTCCAGGAAGCGTGTGGCGTGAAAACGATTGCACTTAAACTTCACCAAGTTTTGGAGAGTTGTTATTGGTCTCCAGGAGGCGATTCAGGACCATCCTTAGATTCCCGGTTCTTCTGGACAGAGCCGGGAAAGGACGCATTGTGCACAGGACAATGGAACAACGAACGCATCAGCACAGGATAATGTAAAAAGTCTAGGATTGATGGAGTAGTTCAGAAGGAAGGAAAAAAGTGGACTTTGGCAATTTTTTCTTTCAGGTGTAGCACGTAGAGTGCTTCTTTTACTTTTTAATTTTTTTATATATTTTTGTAGCATATTTCCTTGTCTTTGGTTCTATATTTGAATATTATAATATAGTTCAGTGGCATTTTACTATAATTAAAGACGATATAAAGCAAATTCGGGTTATTAATGGCTTTGAAATAACAACAGCAATGTACTACACCACAGCAGTCGGTTTGAATATTTGTGTCAATAAATTTCAGAATCATCTGTGAGCGTATCTGAAATTAAACCATAGGAAATCTATTTTTTGTAGTCATGAATTGCCACATGATAGCATAATATCCTTCGAAAGCAGTCTGTAATTTTAGTCCTATTTTCGGCTTGGATATTTCTGTCTATAAATTTCAGAATCAACCGTGAGCGTACAATTTTGCTACTGCAATTAGAACTATAACACCAAGTTTACATACTTGGTGTTTAGCTTGATATTTTCTAGACAACTGTGGTTAAATATTTGAATTCTACTTAGCTACAGTCTACCAAAAAACTCATTTATTGAGTAACTTTTATGGGAGTGGATTTTTATTATTTAGAGATATAGACAGATGAACTGTTAGTTATATTAAAAGCATCACGATTTCCAATCTTCAACATTCTATCTGGAACTTAATCAAAAGAAAAATATTTTTATTGTCTTGAATTGCCTCATAATAGCATAATATCCTTTAGAGACTTTCGGAATCAGTCTGGAATTATAGAGTTACTATCGGTTTGGATATTTGTGTCTATAAATTTCAGAATCAACTGTGAGCGTACAATTTTGCTACTGCAATTATAACTATAACACTAAGTTTACAGACCAGTTCGGCTTGATTTTTTAGACGCATTTGGTTTAATACTAGAACTGCATTTAGCAACAGTCTACCAAAAAATTCATTGCATTATCTAGTAACTTTTAAAAACAGAATATTTTTTAAAAATAATGTAGTAATTTATGATATTTATGAAATGCTACATTTAAATATACATCATGTTCAACACCAAAAAACAAATGGAAAATTTAAAAATAATAGAAATTACTTGATAACTTTTCAGATTGCTTGTAAGATTGTCATCTATCTATTTTCATTAGGAATACTCTTTCTAAGGAATCATAAAAATTCTACAACCTTTTTTTTTAGCGATATCTAAAATGGTAAACTGGACATTAAAGGATTAACTCATGCTATCAGAAATAAAGTTATATTCCCATAGAATAAACCAGGGGTCGGCAACCTGTTTGTCCTTAAGGGCTCAACACTAAATTTGAAAATCACCGAGGGCGCATATTTTACAGATAATCAACAGGTATAAATAAGCATAAAAAACAAATTATTTATAACTTTATTTTGTTGGTGGCATACATAATGATACATATAATTCAGTGTGAAACTTGGGTGTCCATATTTTCAGCTAATTTCTTTTAATTGGGGATTGCAACGCCTTTATAGCTGAAACTATTTCTTTTTTAATTTTAAATTCTTCAAAAAGTGAATCAGCAGCTTCTAACATGGCTTCTTTCACTATTTCTCCATCTGTAAATGGTTTTTTATTCTTAGCTAGCAAATGCGATATTTTATATGACGCGATCGTTGCTGCTTTATGTTGTTGCAGTGGTTTAGTAAAAAATTTGCTGGTTAGTTATTGAAGATTTTAAAGAAATATTTTTTTTCCTTCTAATTTCAGAGTTCTTTGGATAGTCACTATCAAAATTGGTATGAACGGTCTTAAAATGTCGTTCAATATTACTTCTCTTGGGAATCGCAACACTATTATTACACAACAAACAAATACACTTTAATTTGTAATCAACGAAACAATATAGATGTTCCCATTCATCGTTAAAATAATGTTTTTTTTTTCTTTTACATTTATCCATGAAGGATTTTGAAAGAAAAAAATTATTTCAGATTACTTGGTAGTTTTAAATGCACGGTCTACGCGTGGTCTATTCGAAATGCGATCACACACTAACAAAAAATACATGTGTTATTAGATACGCTCAAGGTTAGCAAACTGCTAATCTATGCACAATCCTAATCTCAACTGACTACTTGCTGTATATCGCCGTTTGACAAGAGTAAGTAAATCGCTCTGGTTATCATACATTTACATTAGTCCAGCGAGGGCGCATTAAAAATCGATCGGGGGGGCCATGGCGCCCGCGGGCGCCGCGTTGCCTACCCCTGGAATAAACATTAAACTTATCTATTAAGATAGATCTGTACTTGACATCTTGGATTCTTCTCGCTCAATATTAATCTATGCAAAAAATAAAATTCCCCTTGAATAATTCACATTTTAAGAATTCTTTAAAGAAATTACAGAATATAGATTAAAATTAGGAATTAAAAGTATGTAAATAAATATAATTAAAATTGTCAATAAATATATTGTCAAAAAATTAATATAATTTAATTAATGTATTTATTAATTATTTATTTCAATTAATTGTTTTTTTATTAATGCCATAATTTATATCTTTTTTTTCTAATTCTTCTTTTTTCTATTTTTTTCTCTAATTCTTTATTTTCTTTATTTTTTCTTTATTTTCTAATACGTGTTCTAACTTTTTAAAATAATTTTCAAACCTAATCAGTTGAATTTTATATTCCCAATAAAATAATATTATGAAGGGAAAATCCAATATGTCAGGCACAAGCCCCCTTAAATAAGATACTTTATATCTTACAATGGGAAATTTCATATTTTGTATTCCTCCAAAATTTTACTTTATATAATTCAGAGGAATATTTTCATAATTTTATGTTTCAGAAAATACTATTTCACTTAGTTCAAGTGTACAGTAGATTACCTCCCACTGTACTATTTACTCAATTTACAAACAAAGTCTGCGTAAAATAAAAAAGCAAATAATAACGTTGTATTGATTCTTTGTGCAAAGCCAAAAAACATATTTTGGATAACATATGTACTTGTCTATACGGATGAGCAGACTGACATGCTCATGTCAGTTCAGGTTTGCATAATGAGACAGAAAGCAAGTTGTAACTGGCTACGTCAGAAACTTCGATAAATAAGCATTTATCATAGATTTTATTGTTCTTGACTGCTAGAGGAGAAACACAATGAAAAAGTATTTTTTAAAGACATTCTAGAGTAACATAATTTTGCTAAATGTTATGATGAATATTTTAAGGGGACATAGTATTTAAAATCTTTATTATAACAGCACTTTTTTATTTATCGGAAAACAAATGATCTTTTAAGAATGAATGATTTACAAATCTTTTAATAACACTGTAGAATTAAAAAACACATTTGTTTGTTGACTTCAAGACTGCCTATGATAACATTAATCGAAAAGCTCTTATAGCCGCAATGAATGAGTTTGAAATACCTGAGAAACTAGTAAAACTGATTTGCGTGACATTAAACGAAACCGAAATAATGGTTAACCCTTTAGCGGACAGTGGTTTCGTAGCGGAACCACCTATTAAACATCTTTCTTTTAAACTTTACTTTTTGGAGTACTTTACTTTACCTTTGCATAATTATTTACAGCTCCAATCCCATACATGTGTGATATATGGAAGCCAATAATATAGAGTCAAGAGCTTCTGCAATTAGAAAAAAACTTTTTAGAAACATGGATGATTTTTCGATTTTTTTTATGTTTTTGACATTTTAAATTTATCCTTCTTATGACCCCAAATAAAAGTATCTATAGAAACCTCACTTATAAATTGTTAATCTATTTGTTTATTATATCATTTTAACGATTAATATTTATTGTTCATCTAGTATAGTTAAACTTTTAAAAAGTATAATGTTCAAGCTGTACAATCATAGGTGTTATTCAGTTAAACAACTCCTCAAAGCCTCCTTGACTAACGGTGGTCGATTGGTTAGGGTACTGGCCTTCGGGACCGGAGTTCGTGGGTTCGAATCCCACTGCGGCATGGATGTTCGTAGCCGACCGGAATCGGCTTTAAGCAGTAGGTCCCGGTCTCATTAGCCCTCGTCTTGCAAAAGAGTAGATCGTAGCATTCCAAACCAAACCCTTCTTAGGTATCCTCTAAGGCAAACCCTCCTAAGGAATGTAAAGAAAACTTATCATATATTTTACATTTTCAAGGTTCGTAGATAACATTTATAAATTAATTACACTAAATTCCAATGAATTTATGTTGGTGACCTTTAAAGGGTTAAAATACGGAATAGCCTTTACACAACCAATAGAAATTAAAAATGGTGTGATACAAGGAGATGCCTTTGTTATGAGGCGATTTAGATCAGTAATATAATTGATTGATTAATACGAGAAGTAAAATGCTTGGGATCCAAATCTGACCTCATCACATCTTTTGTAAAGGGGAGAAGACAATAAAAAGTATTCAAACGGTTTTCGTCTTGTGCGGTATTCTCGGGCGGGGTTCTTATCGCAGTCCCAGATTAGAATCGCGTCTCCATACATGATACTAAATAAGAATGTATCTTTTTAGAGTTATTTATGAGTCCTTAAGAGACAGTGCCCAAATTGAACTGATAAAGGTTTTCCACGTTGGCGGTTTCAAGGTGGGGTAAAGGACACCAATTAGATTTTTACAACTATCCCGATTGAAGTAAGAGAAGGAAGAGGGGACAAAGATGATATTAATATAAAATAAGAAAAGTCTAGAAAGAAAGGAGGGCGTTCGTGATTGGAGTCGAATCAAGGAGAGCATTGGGATCTAAATCTGACCTCATCACATCTTTTGTAAAGGAGAAGAGGACCAATAAAAATTATTTCAACGTCTGGGGCGGGATCCTCGGGCTCGGGCTCTGATCCCAGTCCCAGATTTGAATTGCGTTTCCATACATGACACTAAATAAGAATGTACCTTTGTGGAGTTATTTATGAGTCCCTAAAGGACAGTACCTAATTTGAAGGGGCAAAGTTTTCCTATGTTTGCGGTTTCAATACGGGGTAAAGGGGACCAATTAGATTTGAACAACTCTCCCGATTGGACGAAAAGAAGTAAGAAGGGATAGAGATGAAAATAATATAAAATAAGAAAAGTTAAAGGGGTGTTCGGCAGGAGTTCGACTGTCAGTGTTTGATAGTCGAGTAGAGAAGTCCGACTGTCAGAGGTCAGATGTCGAGGAGAGAGGCTCGACTGTCCGAGTTCGGAGGTCGAGAGTTCGACGCAAGTGTTCAGGACTCGAGGACAGAGTGCGGGGATCAAAGGAGTTGGGCCCAAGACCTCGACATCTCGCAACGACCAGAAGTTTCCAGCTCAACCGCTTTTTACAATCATTCCAAGTTATTTAGAAGGCCCCAGACCAGTAGTGAGACTGAAGTCAACGTTGTCGTCCCATCAATTGAGGTAACACTCAAAGTGTCTACATCATTTCACAAGAACGTCCGACCGGAGTACCTCCTTGGCACACTATATAGACCCACAAAAGGTACTTATATATATGTGTGTGTGTGTGTATATATATATATATATATATATATATATATATATATATACATACATATATAAACATACATACATATACATATATATATATATATATATATATATATACATACATATATATATATATATATATATATATATATATATATATATATATATATATATATATATATATATATATATATATATATATATATATATATATATATATATATATATTTGAAAATTGAGATTAGGTCCTCTCTCTTCTCTGTCCTTTTTTTACCTAAATGTTAGAAAACTGTTATTGTCAAATCTTAATTTGTGTGGCACCTAATTGAACGTGTTGGAAAAGTAAATTTTATGAAACTTGATCAAATGTTTGTATATTAGTCATGTATATATCATCGTGATAAATTTGTTTATTTTTTATTTTAAGCTGATTTCAGTTACTCTTAATTTAGCTTATTAGTTTATATCTTATTTTAAGTCTGTAGTCTCTCAGAACCTGTGGTTGAATTTAGTTCTTAAATATTTTACACAACGCAACCCAAATAATATTATTCTTGTTGACTAAAAATAAATACCACTATAGATTTGATCATAGGTAAATACCTAAATTTAAACGCGAGCTGCACGACAGCCTTGGCATGCCTATTCTTTAATTTGGCACTCGAAAAAGTAGTAAGAGAAGCAAACATCAACACCAGAGGAAGTATCTTCAGCAAATCAACTCAACTGTTGGATTTTGCAGATGACATAGACATCACCAGAACACCTGCAGCATTAGCGCAGTCTTTCCTATCTCTAGAGAAAGATGCTCTTAACATGGGCCTTAGAGTGAATGAAAATAAAACAAGATATATGCCATGCACAAAAACTGAGTACGTAAGTGAACATCTAGAAATGGAAGGATATAAATTTGATGTGGTTGATTGTTTTACCTATTTAAGATCTGATTTAAACAACAAAAATGATGTTACGACAGAGATCCACAAGAGAGTTATGATGGCAAATAAATGTTTCTATGGCCTACGGAAATATATAAAATCAAAATTAATAAAAAGGAAAGCAAAAATTTTACTTTACAAATGTATAATAAGATCAGTTTTAACTTATGCATGTGAAACATGGGAAACAACTTTGTTAGTGAAAAGATGCTGGCGACCTTTGAAAGAAAAATCCTTAGGAGTATATTTGGAGGAATAAAAAAATAATATATGGCGCAAGAGATCAAGCTTAGAACTATATAATTTATATAATGAGCCTGACATAATAAATTTCATCAAATTGCAAAGAATAAAGTGGGCAGTAATCAGAATGGACAATGACTGAACAATAAAAAGGGTCTTCGATGCAAAACCTACAAGAACGCTAAGACGATGAAGACCCAACCTGAGATGGACAGACTGCCTGGAAAGAGACCTTCAAGTACTTAAAGTAAAAAACTGGAAGAATTTGGCCTCCAGAAGGATGTCTTGGAAAAAGGGTCTTCAATGCAAAACCTACAGGAACGCGAAGATGAGAAAAACCGAACCTGAGATGAACAGACTGCCTGGAAAGAGACCTTCAGGTACTTAAAGTAAAAAACTGAAAGAATTTGGCCTCCAGAAGGATGTCTTGGAAAAAGGGTCTTCAATGCAAAACCTACAGGAATGAGAAGATGAGGAAGACCCAACCTGAGATGGAAAGAGACCTTCAGGTACTTAAAGTAAAAAACTGGAAGAATTTGGCCTCCAGAAGATTGTCTTGGAAAAAGCTTATTGAGAAGACCAGGGCCCCTCCTGGGCTATCATGCCACTGAAGAAGAAGAAGAAGAAGTAGTAGTAGATTTGGAAAAATCACCCAGTAACTTCCATTGTGTAAGATTTTGTAACACAATACAAGGCTGAAAATTTAAGATTTAATAATTTTAAATTTATCCAACCTTCTTAAAATTCTTTTCATATTTGATATTCATTTATGATCAGAAAATATAATTCATTGAGATATGACTAGATTAAATCTTATTTTTAATGAGGTAATTTAAAATCTTAATTATACAATATATATATATATATATATATATATATATATATATATATATATATATATATATATATATATATATATATATATATATATAATATATATATATATATATATATATATATATATAACATATCGTAGCATGCCATGCTCATGCCATTCATAGGGATGTAACGTCGAAGAGGTGCAAGAGGTGTAGTCGTCACCTAAAAGAATACGATTTATCAGGAAAACTTTTGCAACATCTTTATTTAGGAACGTCCAACAGCAAAATACAACAAAAATGGTCGTGTGGCATTTTATAACTTTGGGGACTTCACGGGCATGAGAAAAGAAATGTGCTCAATCAGCAAAATAGGATGGCTAGTTAATTTCGGCAACAGGAAGGAGTTTTTTTTAGACAAAATAGTTTAACACCAAGAGGCTTTTAAGAAGATGACGAAATCGCGGATTTGGTGGTTTTTTAATATAGGAGTTAGTAATTTCAGTTTAAGACTAAAGTATTAAATTTTTACATTACATGTATGTATAAATATTTGTGAAAATGTAGACCAAAAAACCTTGTAACTTTTCTGGATAAATGAATAAAATTGTATAAAAGAGTGTTAAAAATTGACCGACAATGTCTAATGTTATTTAATATTATCTATACTTTTAAAAAGTCAAAGTTTTATAATGACTTACATCTGAAATTTTTTCTCAATCAGATGACATTTTGTTCGAATGACAAGCTATTTATATACCATAAAAATAGCTTAAAAAACTGAAATATAAACAAATCATTATAAAAACAGTACCATAAGACGGTTAGAAAAAGAATAATCCATTAGGCAAACAACCTAATTTTTTTTGAATACTTAGTTGAAAATTATGCGTCGTGCAAGTATAACTTCTTTATTTGTAAGTAGCCACATTATTTTAAAAGCATTCGCGTTTTTTTTTCTGGCAAGCGGTAATAAACATAACATATCTGTAATGCCTAGCAGAAAAGTAAAAGAGGATTATTTAAAGAACAATGCAGTTTAGAATCAAGACGTTGCCAAACTCTACTATTGAAATGTGACTTATAATTGAAAATCCGAGGATGAAAGAAGCAGCAAACGATCTAACTTGATGAATTATTCAAGAAAAATATGTTACTAAAAGAAGTCAGAGGAAAATAAGTATGAAGAAGTATGATGGAGTTTTTTGAAAAACATATTGGTTATTTTTTAAGCATTTTATAACTAAGGAGTACGATTATGCTTTTAAAAATAGATATGTATTTAAAATGCATTTAAAAATTCTTTATAATAATAATAAAAAAATTACGTTGAAGAATGTAAAGGAATAAATTAAATCGGTATCTGGGAAATAATATCAAAAGTCAATTTTATATTTAATATACATTTGGCAAAAATAAGTATTTATACACTCTACTATTTTTAATTTTTAAATGAATAATAAAGGAAATCGGTATCTGGGAAATAATATCAAAAGTCAAATTCATATTTCATATACAGTTGGCAAAATAAGTATTTGTACACTCTAATATTTTTAATTTTTAAATGAATAATAAAGGAAATCGGTATCTGGGAAATAATATCAAAAGTCAATTTCATATTTCATATACAGTTGGCAAAATAAGTATTTGTACACTCTAATATTTTTAATTTTTAACTGAGTAATAAAGGAAATCGGTATCTGGGAACTAATATCAAAAGTCAATTTCATATTTCATATACAGTTGGCAAAATAAGTATTTGTACACTCTAATATTTTTAATTTTTAACTGAGTAATAAAGGAAATCGATATCTGGGAAATAATATCAAAAGTCAATTTCATATTTCATATACAGTTGGCAAAATAAGTATTTGTACACTCTAATATTTTTAATTTTTAACTGAATAATAAAGGAAATCGACATCTAGGAAATAATATCAAAAGTCAATTTCATATTTAATATACATTCGGCAAAAATAAGTATTTGTACACTCTAATATTTTTAATTTTTAACTGAGTAATAAAGGAAATCGATATCTGGGAAATAATATCAAAAGTCAATTTCATATTTCATATACAGTTGGCAAAATAAGTATTTGTACACTCTAATATTTTTAATTTTTAACTGAATAATAAAGGAAATCGGTATCTGGGAAATAATATCAAAAGTCAAATTCATATTTCATATACAGTTGGCAAAATAAGTATTTGTACACTCTAATATTTTTAATTTTTAACTGAGTAATAAAGGAAATCGATATCTGGGAAATAATATCAAAAGTCAATTTCATATTTCATATACAGTTGGCAAAATAAGTATTTGTACACTCTAATATTTTTAATTTTTAACTGAATAATAAAGGAAATCGACATCTAGGAAATAATATCAAAAGTCAATTTCATATTTAATATACAGTTGGTCAAAATAAGTATTTGTACACTCTAATATTTTTAATTTTTAACTGAATAATAAAGGAAATCGACATCTAGGAAATAATATCAAAAGTCAATTTCATATTTAATATACATTCGGCAAAAATAAGTATTTGTACACTCTAATATTTTTAATTTTTAACTGAGTAATAAAGGAAATCGATATCTGGGAAATAATATCAAAAGTCAATTTCATATTTCATATACAGTTGGCAAAATAAGTATTTGTACTCTCTAATATTTTTAATTTTTAACTGAATAATAAAGGAAATCGACATCTGGGATATAATATCAAAAGTCAATTTCATATTTAATATACATTCGGCAAAAATAAGTATTTGTACACTCTAATATTTTTAATTTTTAACTGAATATTAAAGGAAATCCATATCTGGGAAATAATATCAAAAGTCAATTTCATATTTAATATACAGTTGGTCAAAATAAGTATTTGTACACTCCAATATTTTTTAATTTTTAAACTGAATATTAAAGGAAATCGATATCTGGGAAATAATATCAAAAGTCAATTTCATATTTCATATACAGTTGGCAAAATAAGTATTTGTACACTCTAATATTTTTAATTTTTAACTGAATAATAAAGGAAATCGACATCTGGGATATAATATCAAAAGTCAATTTCATATTTAATATACATTCGGCAAAAATAAGTATTTGTACACTCTAATATTTTTAATTTTTAACTGAATATTAAAGGAAATCCATATCTGGGAAATAATATCAAAAGTCAATTTCATATTTAATATACAGTTGGTCAAAATAAGTATTTGTACACTCCAATATTTTTTAATTAACTATATAAAGTAGTTATTTTGTCATAAAATAGTTTTAATACAATGCATTCAATGTTGACTTTAGATTATATAAGAGAAATCTCGATGAAAATAAATAATAATTTTGTTTCAGGAAAAAATTAAAAAATTTCTTGCAAATATAACTTTTTGTGCATTTCCTCAAAAAGATATGTATTTCTTTTGCTGAAGGTTTAAAGGACTATTTACATAGTGACTGTAAAAAATTGTTAAGCTCGTATTATTTTTGAAATCTGATATTTAATCTAGCATCTCTTAAAGCAATTGAGAATAACACATAAAACTAGAGAGTAATCAATAGATATGAAAAATTATATCACTGTGCTCCATAAAAATGGAAAATTATACCAAGAACTATTACCGTAAAATTATTAGATTAACATTTACAATTGCTGAATAATATAGTGAGAAAGTATGAAGAAATTAATGCTTCGAAAATATACTCAAATAAGTAAGTCTTAGCAAAACCCAGTGATATAAAAAATAAGGTTGAACTTTGGACGAATAAAATGGAACTTTTCTCTGGTTCATTTGTTTGAAACCCTCTGCTGCCAGGGATAAATTTCTCCCCATGGGGTGTAAAGGCAAATAAAAATTTCTGGAGAAAAGACGTTCGAAATCGGCGTTAAGCAGTAGGTCCCGGTTTCATTAACCCTCACGTAGCACCTTGTACATGTAGGGATGTACTTTAATATATCACTGACATATTTCTCATTTTTGACCTACAGTAACTTACAGGATCATCTTCCCTAAGAATAACATTTCCTGGTATACAGCTTTGACAGTATGTCATGCAAATGCTATTAACTCAACAACTATGCAAATTTTAAGTGTGTCGTCTTGTAGATTAAAGATTTAATCAATGTACATGTATGCTAAGAATTTTATAAGAACAAAAAAAAATTGTCTCAAGGTATACAGAGACTATTCGAACATTTTTAAGATGATTTTGGTTAGCGGTATTAAAATATTGTTTGTTGCAAAATAAATAACTACAATTGTACTATGTTTTTAAAAGTCAGAATTATAGTCTACGGCTTGAACAACTAAGCTAAGAATTTTATAAGAAAAAAAAATTCTCTCAAGGTATACAGAGGCTATTCGTACATTTTTAGATGATTTTGGTTAGCGGTATTAAAAAATTGTTTGTTGAAAAATAAATAACTACCATTGTACTATGTTTTTAAAAGACAGAATTATAGTCTACGGTTTGAGAGGTTTGTTTTAAATCAAAATGGCGGTTTTGACGAATCAGTGGTTCGAAGGCTATATTTATGCTCTTTCCGAAAAGTAGTATTCATATTCCGTTATCCAAAAACGATGTGAGAATCATAATTTTGTGATATCTAAAGCGTAGATAGGTAATATCGCCAAAAACAAAGGAAAAAAGTCAAATTTGAGCCTCAAGTGGGACAAAAATTCCAAACAAGTATCCAAGAAAAAAAATCTTTGACTATTTCAAAGGTACTTTGTTTAATGTTAAAAGAAAATCCCCTAGTCAAAGGATAGTGGTGAAATCATTAAAATGCTCTGTGCCCCCTGCAAACAAAATGATAAACTTTGATTTAAATCTTAAGAAAGCGGGAAAACGCAACGTGCATCGTCTTTCTCTAAAGCATATCTCTGAACGCAGGGGACGCTGCAGAATTCTGTATGAGATACATTTATCAAAAGAGAATTGGAAAACAATTGCCCCAATAGATGAATCATGGGTGTACTTAAATGATTTCAACAAAAAAGAGCCATTTATTATTATAAAAGGGGAGAAAAAATTTAAGAATATGGTTCAAACAATCGAAAGAACGCTTTTCTAAAGGATTCATGATTGTTGCTCTTTTTTCATATAATGGAAAGTTAAAAATAGAGAGAATTGAAAAAACATGTTGAGATAAACTCCAAATACTATCAGGAACATATTTCATCGCCAATTTTTCTGAATGAAATACCATCGCTTTAACCGCAGTGCCATCAATCTGTGGGACTGCATCAAGACAAAGTTAGAAATCACACATCAAAATCCACTGTAAATTTCCCAAAAGAAATGGAACAAAAAACCGGTATCAAGATACCCTTCACTGATATCCCTACTAAATCTCTCGATGTATCACTTATGGATTTTTGTGCTTTCGGACTTTTAAAATTTGCGTTAACCAAAAACCGTCCCACAGCCCTTACAGGATTCTGGAAAGCCATTCAGAAGAATGGGTTAGAATACCTCGTCTGACACCTCAAAAAGCATTATTATCCTGGAATTACGGTGTCGCAAGATAGTTCAGAATAAGGGCTATCAAACAGAACATTTCAAGCACAAGAATTTTATGTAATTTAGTTTTGTGACTAAAATGTACATCGTCTAAAAATATGTGAACAGCTTCTGTATAGTGATATAGTTAATTAGTTTGTCAATTGAGCTGCATCAAATATTCTGCTGTTCCCACAGTTTGAAACCTACTGAAGCAGGTTCATAAATCTTATAAAGATTTCTGGTTACAGTGAACACTGGAACCAATGTCTTCAGATTAAAATCAGATAATTATTAACTTTGCCTGAAAAAGTCAATGATATATGAAAGAAAAATGTAATTTATTTTACATCTATAATTTAAACGAAAGCATCTAAAACACAAAAAATTGAAATTACGTTTGGTAATTTATATAGCATCCTCATTTCATTAATCACCTTTTCTATTCACGTTTAACAGACTAGTCTGAAAATAAAAGATACATTTCTCGGTAAAAATGACTATATTCTAAGCTTCTTATAGTAAAAAATTCCAGCTTTAAAACCGTTTTCCCTCTTTAAGAAAACACTTTAAACTTTATGATTGACAGGAATATGCTTGAGGCAAGCAGGCATGCGATTGGAATTGTAAAGTATATTATAGAAAAACCTGTTTCTTACATAGATATGGGAAAGTGGAGATAAAATAGAGAGGGGAGAAAAGCAGATGAAATATCAGCTCTCAGTACTTTTTTCATATTTTTTCAAGGATTACCTTGTAGAAAGTGACAGATTGTGTCATAGAAAGAAAACACGATAAGGCAATAAAATCTGAAATAAATGCTTTCATAAGTGAAAATTCAAGTTTACGGATTTGTGTTCTAGAACTGATGCAAGGAAAAGTGAGTACGCCACATACTGAAATCTAGTTTTCGTTACGAAAGGTTGTTATTATCTCTCGTGTATAAAATAGCGAGTTTCTGTTTAATCTCACAATTCAGGGAACATATATTTAAGACTTATATTTCTGTTTTTAATCTAAGAATCTAGCAAAATTATAATCGTGGTGTACGACACGTAGAGTAAATTAAGGTAATAAAATGGGAAATACATGCATTATTAAGGGAAAATTCAAAATTACGTATATGTTTTCTTCAACTGATGGAAGGGAAAGTAAGTACGCCACATACTGAAATCTAGTTTTCGTTACAAAAGGTTGTTATTATCTCTCTTGTATAAAATAGTTGGTTTCTGTTTAATATTCCAATTCAGGAAACATATATTTAAGACTTATACATTTCTGCTTTTAATCTAAGGATCTACAAAAATTTTAATCGTGGTGTGTCAAATAGTGTACGACACATAGTATACGCTAAGGTAATAAAATAAATGCATAAATGCATTATTAAGGGAAAGTTCAAAATTACGTATTTGTTTCCAGGAACTGATGCAAGGAATAGTAAGTACTTCACATACTGGAATCTAGTTTTCGTTACGAAAGGTTGTTATTATCTATCGTGTATAAAATAACTGGTTTCTGTTTAATCTCACAATTCAGGGAACATATATTTAAGACTTATACATTTCTGCTTTTAATCTAAGAATTTAAAAAAAAATTTAATCGTGGTGTATGAAGTGATGTATGACACGTAGTGTATCATAAGGTAATAAAATGTGAAATAAATGATTTCGTAAGTTAAAATGTAAGTTTACGGATTTGATTTCTAGAACTGATGGAAGGAAAGGGAGTACGCTACATACTGAAATCTAGTTTTCGTTACGAAAGGTTATTATTATCTCGTGTGTATAAAATAGCTGGTTTCTGTTTAATCTCACAATTCAGGGAACATATATTTAAGACTTATACATTTCTGCTTTTAATCTAAGAATCTACCAAAATTTTAATCTAGGTGTATCAAGTGGTGTACGATATGTAGTGTACGATAAGGTAATAAAATGTGAAATAAATGAATTATTAAGGGAAAATTCAAAATTACGTATTAGTTTCTCTCACATGTAACAAGACCTTTATTCTGCAGCTAATGTCTGTCTTCTTCTCTGACCATTCTTTGTGTAGATAACCTTTCTTCAGGACAGGCTCTGAAATGGCTGTGACCTTTCAGTTTAGATTCCTAAGGGTCTTCTCAAGTGCTTACAGAGGATAACTTGACGATGTTCATAACTGTCTTTATAACATCAGATTTTATAAAAAGTTATTTGAATGTGAGCCAGAAAATAACTTTTACAGTGTCATAGAGCCCGCATGAAGTTAAGGATATTTACACCATTAACTGGCCATTAAGAATATAAATACACATGACAAATCCATCGAATTGTACAAGACAGATAATATTCCTGGCAGGAAAACCGTAAAATTATACTTTTTACGTTATAAACTCGTAGTATTCTTGTTTGGTAATTGTGTTTTTGGAAAGGCTAATAGAAGAATAAATATTCAGTCTCACGACACAGCACATGCAAAAATATAAACCAGGTCTGTTGAGAAACTCAAGGAAATTAGACATTGAAAAAGGTATAAATGAGAGAATACTGATCGTTGACGGCATTTAAAATTTGACTTCATGGTTTGAAATAGTACCAAGGGAACCGATGACAAATAGTGCAACAGCCTCTTCTTACGTTGATTCCTTTTTATGTGTTTCGTTTGGTTTGATATCCTGCAAATTGCTTTGAGGGGACAAACACTCGGGTGAAATTCAGTCCCTTAGAGTATTGGAGATGACAATCTCGACCCGTCCAGCCAAGTGTGGCGCAAGAAAGGACTCTAGAAACAATTAGCCTCTCTAATGGTACTCCACTGATAGCAAGGAGGATGTTTACTGATGTAACTCTTTATTACACTGTTATAGAAGTCTGAATATATGAGTCAACAAATCATTAGAAATCGTAAAACGTGATTTATAAAATTTATATCGATTTGCTGATATAAGTAATAATACCTAAAATTGAATCAATTTTAATGACTTTTAATAGACAAATATTGTATATATACACACATATATATGTATATAATATACTCATTGCTGTGGATCTCGGAGGGAGAGCAAGTTCTCTTTCATCTTTAGCTTCTTTTTTCATACTGTGTATTAGAAAGGTTTTGATAAACTATGTCATTTTAAACAAAATGAGATAGAACCATTCATAGACATTTATATAGGAACATGTATCTTTACATTCCATTTATTTTACAGTATGTTTATTTAATCAATAGTTAGAAAATTTTGTGGCCAAATTTGAAGATCTGGAACATTATTTACAACAATTCTAACGCCAGTTTTTATTGCACATTTTTGAAACAAATTTTTTTGATGCAAGTAAGCATAAAATTGATAAAGTTATTAATCTCTCTCTCACTCTCTCCTCACACACACATATATGTGCATACATATATGTTTATGTATACATGTATATAATGCGCGATAATATTCAGGTGACACCACGTGATGATAAGTTTATAACGCATATATGATCTTCAGAGATTTTCGCAGTTAGGGATCCTTTCCTTATAACATTATAGATAACTGTATCTATAGATAAATTTTAATGTCTATTTGTCTATCACTCTCTATATATAGATACATACGTAATTACAAACATAAAAGAAAAACTGTGAGTTCTAAATACTATGCCTCTTTTTCGTAATAGCTAAAATTATTTTCCAAGTCCATGCACATTTAGAAGTCTTTGACTTTTGTATAGACGCGAAATATTCGCAGTATCGTAAGCGGAAGTAAAACCTTTTCAACTCTGTCATTGAAGGCACCAGTCATAGAAGGAGTTTGGAAGAGAGGCAAGCTCCGATTATAGAAAGACCCGGGAAATAAAAGAGAATTGGAACTCAGGAAACGCATTTGAAATCCATTACGAGAGATATCTTCTGTTTCTCGTAATCGTATATTTAAGAAAAAAAAGGTCAAATCACGGGAATAATGCTGAGGTTTAGAGAATATAAAACAAAATAATTCTTGGAAACCTCTTTTGTTTTGTATGTATTTATGCCTTTGTTCTCAAAGGAAATCGAAATAAAATGTTTATGTGTATTTAGATGACTTTTTAAAATGACATCTCATACAAACTTTCTTTCTCCAGGCCTTATCATATGTAAAGATGTACGTGTTAGTTTATGATTCCTTTTATTGCAGCAGAATATGCAGGTTTCTTGTGTTACAAGGAAACATTTTTCAACCAATTTATTTTAGTTAATATTGACCTGTGATAAGATTTTTCATCGGTTGAAATTTTTCACTATCACCTCAGAAACTGAGTATTTTTCATCGGGAAAAAAATTCTAAACTGAATTCTCTGTTTTCTCGACGTGTTCATGTTAATGTGTCACAGAGCCTTTATATATATATATATATATATATATATATATATATATATATATATATATATATATATATATATATATATATATATATATACATATATATATATATATACATATATATATATATATATATATATACATATATTATACATATATACACATATATACACATATATACATATATATACATATATACATATATATACATATATATACATATATATATATATATATATATATATATATATATATATATATATATATACATATATATACACATATATATACATATATATATACATATATATATATATATATACACATATATATATTACACATATAATATATATATATATATATATATATATATATATATATATATATATATATATATATATATATATATATATATATATATATATATATATATATATATATATATATATATATATATATAGTGATAGCCTGAAGTAGGGGTTGGCGAAGCCGTCAATGATACGGGCTGGACAACTGTTTATTTTGGATTAAATACTTTAATAAAGAGTGAATAATTTATGTACAGCTATGTAGAGGTTTCAGTAGATTCTGAATCTTCTGAGATCTCGTGCTGAGATAATGTTAACACAATGCGTGGGTACAGTGAGGCTAGTTCTTCTCTAACACTGGAACAGTTCACTAATTAGAGCAGGTACGAAACGCTGACACTATAACCTTCGGGCTGATGATCAGTACAGTGGGCTCCCACACTGAGATTCAAACGCTCAGAGTGCGTATCACGCTGGAGTTCGTTGAGGAAACTCAGGATGCAGGACGATCCAAAATGAGAGTAAGGGTCACTCTCAGCGACCTACTTCTATGCACGAAGTAGAAAAAATATTAAGATAACGGGAATGAGATCCGAAAGTCGAAAGTTCACTTCTTAGCAAAAGCAGAGACGCTGGCGGTCTCTAAAGCAAAGCAAGCACCGGCAATCGGAGAGACGAGTGGACTCCTCTCGAGCTCCACGAAACAGCTACCAAACAACTCTAAAGACAAAAGCCCTCTTCTTGGTTCAGCCAGTCTTCTTTTATAGGGTTCCCGGTTCTCTTCAAGTGATTCTTCCGGAACCTTCCAGACCAAGAATGATGCTATCCTGCGGTCAACTCCCCGCCTGGATCAGCTGATTTGTTTCCAGATGTGGCCGAAAGGTTTGTCTTTAAGTCAACTACCAAACAACTTGAATTCCTTTGCGGCACCGGTAACTGGGCCCCAGATGTGAACTACAGCATCGCTCGATTAATAATTATAACCCGGGTCTTTTCTCTGCATTATCCCTCATAAAGTCGCAGATGCGCTAGCTCCAGCGTACTGACAGTTTTCAATTATGCCCATTTAAGCTTAAGTCGTGGGTTTGTCGACGGGACCTAGTACACAAACGGCTATTGTTAGTTACACACGCTTCTACCTGCCTCTAACCGTAATGTTCCGCTGCGAAAGGTCACCTTCCTCTCTTCTTTCGCTAGGGTTATGTAACGGATCGTTACAATATATATGTTGTACCTTGAAGAGTCACATAACAGACACTTCAACCCGCATTGTAATTGTGTGTGCAAGCTGAGCAGCACAAAGTTGCTCAAGCTTCTCGAAATAGCCTAGTATGCATCTATGAGGTCTAAAGTAGTTGCGGCAGAAAAATATAGGCTGTCCATCAATGGAACCTAATGACTAATTGTAAAATGGCTGCAACATAGTGAGGCGGTGAATACTAAGGGTGACACCAAATGTTAAAAGGTGGAATCCACTAAGGCTGAAATTTAAATTAAGTAACTAAAATTTCTGGGCTTAGCTGAAACTATTCTCAGACAGCATGAGGTGTGGTGCAATATAGCGATCTAAACTGAGGAAACAGACATTGAGAGTTATTCGTTATCTGAACCTGCGAACTTCGAATTACACAAAAGAAGGAAAGTGTGATGTTTAGCGAAGTAAGACGTACTGGCAGTTTTTTAGGCATTTAACAGACAGATTAGAAGTTAGGGAATTTTCAGAAAAAATTATCCAATGATCACCTCGTTTGAAAAGGTGGGATTAATATGATGTAATATATAGGATCTCCAATCCCTTTGACCAAATGAGAAAAATAACGCCTATGGACCAAGGAAAAAGGACTTTTAGGTCTCTATGGGATACAAAGTTAGAAAATTTCAGAATTTTGACCCATGTGGCTGCTGAAAATTGCTATGATTTAGGCGAGGTAAAAGGCTGAAGTGTTTCTAGATGACCCAATGGAAACCAGTGCTGCTAATGGTGTGATACGTTTGTAATAGATATTGTTATCCATCTCATTATCTCCAAAGAAAACAAGTAAACTTTTATTATATTTCTCTTTTTATTATAGAATACTAATAAGGATTATGTTGAATTATTCCTTGCGTATAGCATGCCAAGTGCAGGGCAGGAACTTTATAGACGCTTTTCGTTTAGTTGTAAGTATTAAAAGAACAATATTTCAGTTGCATTGTTTTGTTGTATTTACCATCTGAATGATTATTGAAGTTTTCAAGTTAAATATTTATTTTTAATTTGCATCTGTGTAATTAATGGTTTGGAACTCTAATGATGATAGTGATCGGAAATTCTGCTATTGAACATCTTGTTGTGTATTTTTGACTGTTTAATAGTCTGTGATTTATTAGCCTATTAATGAGAAATTGTGCAAAGAAGTACAAATCTAATAGTGTCTAAAAATCAAATGAAAAAGAGCTACTGATTTATGATGTGATAAAGCACTTTTAAGTATAATCTTAAATCAAAATATATCTTTCTTAAATTAGCCAAATCCCAATCTGAATATGAGAATTGAGCATTGTAGAAAGTCACACTTAGTAATAAAGTGCATTTAAATTAATACAAAGACGTTAGTCTATTTAGAAGTATTTGAATTTAAATTAGATCGGTATGATTAAATATTATAATGATGTAATATTATCTGATTATATCATGCAGTGGAATATATATACACTCAAGAGCCAAAACATTATGACCACCCCTACATTTTACAATGAACTCGCCTGGATGACGTGGAAGGCACGTGATCAGGTGAAAGTGGTATTTAACTGCTGCTGGAGAGTCTGAAAAATCATTCTTTCACTTACTTCTGTGTGTGATGGGAAAGGCTGCGGATCTAAGCGATTTTGATAGAGGGCAGATTGTAATGGCTCGAAGACTCGGAACAAGTATTTCCGAAACTGCACGACTCGTGGGTTGTTCGCGATCTATAGTTGTTAGTAATTAATCAAAGTGGATCAATGACGATGAAACCAGGAGTAAGCTACATGGTGTTTGAAGTCCACAAGGAAAAGGTCGTCGGAGACTATCTTACAAGGTGAAGCAAAACCGGAGCCAGACAGTGGCTCAGCTGACAACCCAATACAATGCAGTATCAAATAGAATAGCATCGGAGCATACTGTTCAGCGGACACTGTTGGATATGGAGTTACTCAGCAAACGTCCCACTCTTGTCGCGATATCGCGACTGGTCCATGGATCAGTGAAAGAGAGTTGCCTGGTCAGATGAATCACGGTTTGTCATTCATGACTCCGATGACCCTGTCAGGATACTCCGTCTTCCAGGCGAACAGTTGCTCCCTAAATGTACAGTACGTGATACACAGGCCGGTGGTGGCGGTATTATGCTTTGGGGGACGTTCTCTTGGGCGTCTCTGGGACCCGTGGTTGTGATAGAGCAGACCATGTATGCTACAGGGTATCTGAACATCATTGCGGACCAGTTGCACTCTTATATGGCCTCTGTTTTTCCAGCTGGAAATAGAATGTTCCAACAGGACAATGTTCCGAGTCACAAGGCTAAAATTGTGTTGAAGTGGTTCCAGGAACATGAGGCTGAATTGCAGTTAATATCCTGGCCGCCTAACTCACCGGATCTCAATCCGATAAAACACATTTGGGATGTCATGGGACGACAACTCACAGTTCAAAGATCACTAATTCGCAATATCTCGGATTTTCTCAACCGTTACTTAAACGTCTGGTACAATCTGTCTCCAGCCATCTACCAAGGATTTGTGGCATCCATGCCAAGGCGGGTTGAAGTTGTGTTGCGAGCCAAAGGCGGGCCAACTCGTTATTGACAGGTGGTCATAATGTTTTGGCTGAGTGCATTTCTTGAGTTATTTCAACATACATTGACTCACTTCTAATTGTGATAATTAAAAGGTTATTTGAGACTAATTCATCAAGTGCCGAATGAGGGCCGATTGGTTAGGGTGCTATCCTTCGGTACCGGAGTTCGTGGGTTTGAATCCCACAGTGGCATTGATGTTCGTAGCCATTCGGAATCGGCTTTAAGCTGTAGGTCCCGGTCTCTGTTTTATTTGTGTGTCTATGTTATTCTGTTCTGCTACTACACGATTCAGCATTGAACATAGAGAACAATATATCCATCTATACCAAAACTCTTATTTCATGTAAGCCCATACTTATATAGTGTTCTAATCCCACTAGTGTTCTCTACTTTTACAAGAGCCCATTATTGAATTAATATTTTACTATTACTAAAAGAAATGTTATTACAACTATATTCTTTCTCCAAGTTTAAAAGACTAGGAGAGCTTTAAAATTTTAATACTTTGTGTAATACTTTTAATGCTAAAGGAAAATAGAGTCATGAGAGTAAGGGTTATTGCCCTAAGAAAAACTCCTTTAGGAATTAATAAATAACTGGTTGGCAGAAAAACGAGTAAACATGACTACAGAGATTATAAATAAATAAAATATAATAAGTAATTTCAGTATCGAAAATATAACAGTATTTAAATTGAAAAATTTATATATTTGTATTACCATGTTTTTAATTACTTATAGCTAATTATAAAGATTATTAGTGATCAAATTATGATTCACGCTATGACCCGTTTAGTATTAGATTACAAATGTAAAAGAATAATTTTCTTTGCAATAAATTTCAAATTCTACTTTTGGCTTATAAAGTAAATCCACAAAGAACTTCAAAATCCAGGATATTTTCGAAGTTCTTGACGATTTAACATAGCATGTTGATGCGAGCACCAGTTCGAGAAATATTCTTTGTTTAGACAGTGTTAAGAAATATATATATATATATATATCTGGACATATATATATATGTATATATATATATACATATATATATATATATACATATATATATATATATATATATATATATATATATAAATATATATAGACATATATATATATGTATATATATATACATATATATATACATACATATATATATATATATATATATATATATATATATATATATATATATATACATATATATATGCATATATATATATGTATATATATGTACATATATATATATATATATATATATATATATATATATATATATATATATATATATATATATGTATATATATGTATATATATATATGTATGTATATATATATGTGTGTGTGTGTTTGTGTGTATACATACATATGAGTGAATTAAAATATGAAATTCAATTATTAAAAATTTTAACAACAGATGTAATATGAAGAAAATTTTTGGCAAAATTTACTTATAGTCGCCTTAGATATGTTTATTCGTTTTTTTTTCTAGCTAGTTATCTATCAATGCATAAAGGAATTTTTTTTAGGGTGTTAGCACTTACTTTCGCGAAATTATTTGCTTATAGTACTAAAAGCATTATACAAAATATAAAAATTTTAAATCTGTCTTAATCCTTTTATTTAAAACTTGGAAAAATATATAGTTTTTATAACACTTCTTGTAGTAATAGTAAATTTACAGCATTTTTGTATTAATAGTAAATGTTCATGAGAAGAGGTACAGGAATAACATTTAGATAATAAGGAATAAAAGCTTTGTAGTGTATTTTCTAAATTGCAGGAAAACGGTAAAATAAAAGAAAAAAAGCATCACATTTTGTGAAGATTGATTTATAGATAG
>CM063505.1:55067314-55082314 GCA_032207245.1 Pardosa pseudoannulata
GTTCTGGCGGTCATGTCGAATTGTTATCGCACGAATAATGGAAGGCAAAGCACTGTTGTCCTGTTTATTGTATTTCGAGCCGCTAGCGCTCTTTGCCTGTGACCTTTAAAGATACATTTTTATGCTTCTAAACAAAATCCCTTTATTGCAAACCGCACATATTTATCATTATACCTTACGCTTTTATAAACTTTTAAACTTTTTATGGATTTTTGGCTCTTTTTGCATAATTTAACAATTAGCCGTAAAAGTTCAACATTTCGTATTTAGAACTATTATAATTATAGAAGCACCGAACAGTCAAGATATTAAAAGTTTAATTTTGTCACCACCCTAGTCGATCCGGTGTGAAGTAGTATTGGTTTTTTCCGTGATTTGAGGAGAATATAGGCCAAAAAGACGAGACCGGTTTTGGATGATGACACACACCCATTCCAAAAGGAATGGGTGCTACCAGCTTAAGGGGTCGATCCGGTTAAAACCCGGCTTCGAAATTCCCAAAATTAACTGCGGACATTTTTGGACGAAATTTTATGATGCTTCATCACAGTATGGTTGCTTGATAAAAAAAATAATAATTTTTATAAAGCTAGACTCATTAATAATGCAGAAAAATTTTTATTGTAAATAAAGCAGAACTTTTTATTGAATCAAAATTAAGCAAATATAAATAATAAACAAATAATACAAATAATAATCAAAAATAAGCAACAGACAAAAATCAAAAGTAGTTGGTGTTGCACAAAACCAACTGTGGGGAAATTATTGAGATTCATTCAACGCGAGCGCATAATCTATGGCCTTTACGGACCACTGGCAGCAAATGTACATTGACTGTAACCGCCTGAAGAGGCGCCATAAGCAGAGAAAAAATAGACTCTCATACACTTACTGCAGCCATTTTTGAGAGGACCTTAAGATATTAAAGATACCAGGAGATGTTGAAATACAATTTTAAAATAACATTACGGTTTCCGATTTGAAGTTATATGCAATATATATGGGTAATTAACTATAGTAAAGAGTCTTCAGGTATTAACATATTTTATCAGTTAAACAACTTAATGGGTTATAACGGGAACTTTTCAGCTGGAAATGTATTATGTCTCCTTAAAGTCTAACACTTGAACATTACCATAAATTTTTCCCAGCATATCTTTCATCTTTACAATTTCTAAAACGCAGTATTTTACATAAATTCATGCACATCTCTGTGATAAAATTTTGTGGAAAGTTCTCTAAAAATTAGTTATGAAATTCATGGATTTCCACTAAACACACCAATCCTAAGAGACAGATTCCTTCTAAACACAGATATTTTACGAAGTGGACGCCAAGAATAATGAGTTTTAAATCGAAAATGTTTTCCATCCTTCATTGCAGAGATGAAGAACGTTAAACATTTCTGACTTTTTTGTGTGACTAAGAAGAAAGTTTGAAGAAAGGAGCGTTAGGAATAAATTAGAGAGGCTGATTACAGAAAGTCAGAAAAAGTTTTTACGGAGTAACACTTATAAAAACACGGAGGAGATTTGGAGGAATTTTTCAAACACCCGCGATAGATTTTTAGATGTTGCACAAAACCAACTTTGAAGAAATGTTTGATTGAAATGTTGAAAAGACTAGTAGATGTTGAAATACAATTTTAAATTAACATTATGATTTTCGATTTGAAGTTATATGCAGTATATATGGGTAAATAACAACTATAGTAATGTCTTCAGGTATTAATATATTTTATCAGTTAAACAATATAATGGGTTAATTTTGAAGATTACAAATTAACTTATTTTGAACTACGGCCCATTATTTTATATTCCGTGCGCGTTATGGACTAAGATTTTTGAAAGATATTTGCAGGTAATGAGAATGAAATCAAGGAAACTTAGCACTAAACGGAACCAGGTTACAATACCAGTCGTTCGACCAGGTACCACCTTATCTATACGGTCATTTTCTGTCCTTTTGATTTTGTTCTTTAAAGAAGTGTAATTAGTATTCTGTCAGGGATGACTAACACTTTAAACTCCTCGTCGCAACGGATTGGCAGGGCCTACGGTGCCAATCCGTTTACATGACCATGGGCCGTGGGGTGTGAAGCATATGTTCCTTACGCGGAACCCCCAGTGTTTAGTTCCCAAGCACGCTTGGTCCTCAGTTCATCTAACCACTGAAGGGATGAAAGGCTGAGTCAACCTTGCCCAGCCCGGGGATTGAACCTCGGACCAATGTCATGGGTGCGAAAACCTTTACCCCAAAGCCACTGCGATTCAAGCCTAACAATTTTTCTATAATTATATTCTATAAGGAAAGACTAACACTTTTGCTCTAATTGTATTCTTTATTATTTATATTTTTTTGTAAATATTTACAAGAACAAACTTTTATTCTAATATCTATAAGGCATTCCTTTAAGAAAAATAATCACAGTACACCTGAAACAGTTGTGCAAGGACTATTTCCTGTAAAGTTAATTTCTAATTTTAAACAAAGATAATGAGTAGAACCAAAAATATTTTATATTTTACTTTCTAAATCTAAGTAATTTTACACAAATATATTTCTAAGGATTTATTACATTTTCAAACCAATTGATTATATATATGAAAAAGCTTTTAGACACATCTATCTACCACTAAAATGTTTTTTTTCAGTACTTCACTCATCTTGGAATATTAAAGTACTTCATTTTGTCAAAACTCATAAACGTTCAAGGAAGAACATTTTGTTGGTGTCTATCAAATATTATTTTTTAAGTTCACTGATAGCAAACTTTGAATACATTAACACGAGATAAGTTCTTTCCGAAAACTGATGTTACAAGCAAAATGTTACAGGAAGACGCCAAGAATAACGAGTTTTCAATTGAAAATACTTTCTCTCATTTTTTGCCGGGATGGAAAACGTTAAACTTTGGTGAGTTTTTTTTCTCAATACGAAGTAAGTTTGAATATAGCAGTGCTAGGAATAAATTAAGGAGTTGGAATTTAGAAAGAAGGAAAATTTATTTCGCAGTAATGTCTTTTCGCATTTTGAGGACGGAAAAAAGTTTAAGGAAATGTTCAAAAGGAAGGTTTAAGAGAGAAAATCACACTACAGTTTTCTGCGATTTAAAAAAACAACTTTGAAGAGATGTTTAATTATTAAAAATTATATGATATTGTTAATTTTATTTTAAATAAATATTGAAGCTTTAGATCTGAAATTATATCGAGGTCGATAGTTTACAAGAGATTGATAAGATTGAGGAGTCACTAAGACTTAATATATGTTATTAAATAAATATTCTATTAAAATGAAGTAGAAACGCAATTTGTTAATTAATATAGTCAACTTAATTTTATTCTAATATCTAGAAAGCAACTTGAAGATAAAAGTAATCATAATATGCCTGAAACAGCTACACATGGAGTATTTTCTGTAACATTAATGTTTAACCAAACATTTTCAAACCAATGGATTATATATACTGAAAATTGCTTTTAGAGTGCTATATGTCCGCCCCCCACAGAAAAAAATTATATTTTCGTAATTTATTCACTTTGCAATATCTAAAATATCACATTTTGGCGAAATTCATACACTCTTAAGAAAAAATTTCTAGATGCCAATCAAATATTAGTTTTTAAATTCGCTGATAGCAAACTTTGAATACATTAGCACGAGATAAGTTCTTTCTGAAAACTGATGTTACAAGAAGACGCCAAGAATAACGAGTTTTCAATTGAAAATGTTTTCTCTCATTTTTTGCAGTTATGGAAAACGTTAAACTTTGGTGACTATTTTTTTCTCAATAAGAAGTAAGTTTGAATATAGCAGCGCTAGGAATAAATTAAGGAGTTGGAATTTAGAAAGAAGGAAAATTTATTTCTCCGTAATGTCTTTTGGTATCTTGAGCACGGAAAAAAGTTTAAGGAAATGTTCAAACTAAAAGGAAGGTTCAAGCGAGACAATCACACTAGAGGTTTCTGCGATTTAAAAAAACAACTTTCTAATAATGTTTAATTATTAAAAATTCTATGATATTGTTTATTTATATTATAAATAAAGATTGAAGTTTTAGATCTGAAACTATACCAAGGTCGAAAGGTTACAAGAGATAGATAAGATTCAGGAGTCACTAAGACTTATTATTATTAAATAAATATTCTATTAAAATGAAGTAGAAACGCAATTTGTTAATTAATATAGTTAACTAAATTTTATTCTAATATCTAGAAGGCAACTTGAAGATAAAAGTAATCATAGTATGCTGAAATAGTTACACATGGAGTATTTTCTGTAACATTAATGTTTAAACCATATTGTACCACACACACTAAATATTTCTGTAAGTTATTAAAACTTAATAAATATCATTAATATGGTGTAACTAAGTATATAAAACCAAAATTTTGAATTTTTTTTAAATTTTTATGTAATTGGCTGTCCTATAAATAGGAACCAATGGTCTATTACATTACTAAAACTTAACAAATATCATTTGCATTGCATTAGGCTGATTCATACATGAAATTTGGAGAAACCGTCAAAAGTAAGTCCAACATTACATTTTAAGCATACTTGTAGGTTTTCTCTTGCAGTTATTGAATTGGCAGTAAGAAAACTAACTGGCAGAAAACTGGAGAACTTGTAAAAAAAATCTCCAGTTTTCTGAATAGAATAGACATCTATTTACCCCTTCTTGTGTCCAGGTGTGTGAACAGGTGTTTGAACTGGTTTTCTTGAAAGATAAGAAAAGAATGTGCGCTATCAATGCAATATCGAATTCATAGAAAAATAATCAGGATTGGGACCATCGTCTTAATTTTAGGGCAACTTTTTTATACTTACAAAATACACGTGTAAAATATATTTTTCAACAAAAACTTTCAGCTACATTATTAGTTCTGTTTTTAAACTAAAAGTAACCTCCACAATGCTTAAAAATAATAATAATAAATATAAAATTAAAGATTAAAAAATGACAAATTTTAAGAGGTTGCTGAAAATAAATTTTACAATACAATATAATTTGATTTCTCAGTTTTTTTAGTTACTATGCTAAAGTTGTCTATTTTAAAGGTGTTAAAATAAAATCCACTCAGAAAATATTTATAACTTTATTTCTAGAAGGCAACTGGAAGATAAAAGTAATCATAGTATGCTGAAATAGTTACACATGGAGTATTTTCTGTAACATTAATGGTTAATCAAATATTTTCAAACCAATGGATTATATATACTGAAAGATGCTTTTACAGTCCAATATGTCCCAACGACAAAATTTGTTTTTTTGTACTTCATTCACTTTGCAATATATAAAATATTATATTTTGGTAAAATTCATACAGTCTTAAGAAAAAATTTCTGGATGTAAATCAAATATTATTTTTTAATTCACTGATAGCAAACTTTGAATACATTAGCACGAGATAAGTTCTTTCTGAAAACTGATGTTACAAGCAAAATGTTACAAGAAGACGTCAAGAATAACGAGTTTTCAATTCAAAATACTTTCTCTCATTTTTGCCTGGACGGAAAACGTTAAACTTTGGTGACTATTTTTTCTCAATAAGAAGTAAGTTTGAATATAGCAGTGCTAGGAATAAATTAAGGAGTTGGAATTTAGAAAGAAGTAAAATTTATTTCGCAGTAATGTCTTTTGGTATCTTGAGCACGGAAAAAAGTTAAAGGAAATGCTCAAACTAAAAGGAAGGCTCAAGAGAGAAAATCATACTAGAGTTTTCTGCGATTTAAATACCAACTTTCTAGGAATGTTTAATTATTAAAAATTCTATGATATTGTTTATTTATATTATAAATAAATATTGAGGCTTTAGATCTGAAACTATACCAAGGTCGAAAGGTTACAAGAGATAGATAAGATTCAGGAGTCACTTAATAAATAACGAGTAAATAACGAGAATAACGAGAAAATAACGAGTTTTCAATAGAAAATATTCTATTTTATTTCTTGCTGGGATGGGAAAATTTTGCTGTTTTTGTGAAAGAAAAGTTTAAAGAAAGAAGTGTTCTGAATAAATTACAAAGGCAAATTATAGAAAGTGAGAATATTTGTTTTACAGAAAACACAAAAAACGTGGATAGAAGTTAGATGAAAATGTATTTTCAAACACTCATTCTAAAATTTTCTGCATTTCACTAAAACGAATTTGAAGAAATTTTTGATTGAGAAATTGGAAATTCCATGAGATTTCGAGAAAAGTAATTTTAAGGCAGCATTGTGATTTTTGATTTAAATACATTTGGGGAAAAGAGTAAGACGACAAGATCGATATATTTTTCTTAAAGTTTGATGTTTTCTAGAATTTTATATTTTAAAAATGCCAAGACGTTTTTGTGTAAGATATAAGAGTAAAATATTTTATATGTACTTTAAAGAATGGGTAAAGTAAAACTATGAGTTGAATTAGCAACAAGTTTCATGTTTTCTTATTTATACACAAATATAAACAAGAAATTGTCAAATTCCATCCCATTTCTACTAGTCAGTAAATGTGTTTTATAAAATATAATTTTAAAAATACTTAAAGATCCCTGAACAGCCTTATATAGAAGGTCTTCAGTGTTCTCAAAATTGTTTGAAGCAAAAACATTGAAGCTAAAAATATTTTAAAAACTATAAAATATTTTCAAAAATTTAAAATACTTTAATTTTAATTTGTTCGAAAAATATTTTATTTATAATTATTTTTGTTTAATTAACTATTTTTATAGTATATGTATACTAAGTTTTATAAATTTAAGATAATAATTATTATAAATAAATTGCAATGCCTTCTGTCCCCTTAATGATCTTTTCAAGAAAAATGTACTAATGTCGAAAAGTATGGGAACTACTAAGATAAGAATCATCTTCTAGTTAAAAATATAATATTTCATTTTTTTTACATTTCTAAATGTATGAAAATCTGTTTGATATTCAATTTTATAAAGCATCAAGAATATTTGTTTTACTATAAGCACAAAAAACGTGGATAGAAGTTAGATGAAAATGCATTTTCAAACACTCATGCTAAAATTTCCTGCATTTCACTAAAACAAATTTGAAGAAATTTTTGATTGAGAAATTGGAAATTCCATCAGATTTCGAGAAAAGTAATTTTAAGGCAGCATTGTGATTTTAGATTTGAATTTCCAATTTATGGAGAATTGTAAGATCGACAAGATCGATGTATTTTTCTTCAAGTTTGATGTTTCTGGAATTCCATATTTTAAAAATGCCAAGAATTTTTTATGTTAGATAGAAGCGTAAAATATTTTAAATGTACTTTAAAGAATGGATAAAGTAAAACTAAGAGTTGAATTGGCAACAAGTTTCATGTTTTCTTATTTATACACAAATATATACACGAAATTGTCCAAATTCTATCCCATTTCTACTAGTAAGAAAATGTATTTTATAAATATAATTTTAAAAATACTTAAAGATCCCTGCAAAGCCTTATATAGAAGTCTTCAGTGATCTGAAAAAGTTTTTGAAACAAAAACATTAAAGCTAAAAATATTTTAATAATTATTAAATATTTTCAAAAATTTAAAATACTTACATTTTTGTTCCCAAAATATTTATTTATAATTATTTTTTTTAATTAACTATTTTTATTGTATATGCATACTAAGTTTTATAAATTTAAGTTAATAATTATCATAAATAAATCGCAATGCCTTCTGTACCCTTAATGACCCATTTACAAAAAACGTATTAATGTCGCAAAGTATGGGAACGACTAAGATAACAATCATCTTCTAGTAAAATGTAATATTTCTGTTTTTCGACATTTCTAAATGTATGAAAATCTATTTGATATTCAATTTTATCAAGCATCAAGAATATTCGTTTTACAGTAAGCACCAAAAACGAGTAAAAGTTAGATGAAAATGTATTTTCAAACACTCATGCTAAAATTTTCTGCATTCTCACTAAAACAAATTTGAAGAAATTTCTCAAATTGAGAAATTGGAAATTCCATGAGATTTCGACAAAAGTAATTTTAAGGCAGCATTGTGATTTCAGATTTGAATACATTTCCAATTTGTGGAAAAGAATAAGACGACAAGATCGATGTATTTTTCAAGTTTGATGTTTTCTAGATTTCCATATTTTAAAAAATGCGAAGACTTTTTTGCATAAGACAGAAGCGTAAAATATTTTATATGTATTTTAAAGAATGGATAAAATAAAACTAAGAGTTGATTTAGCAAACAAGCTTCATGTTTACTTATTTATACACAAATATATACAAGAAATTTTCAAATTCTATCGCATTTCTACTAGTCAGTAAATGAGTTTATAAAATATAATTTTAAAAATACTTAAAGATCCCTGCAAAGCCTTATATAGAAGTCTTCAGTGATCTGAAAAAGTTTTTGAAGTTAAAACATTAAAGCTAAAAATATTTTAAAAATTATTAAATATTTTCAAACATTTAAAATACTTTAATTTAAATTTCTTCCAAAAATATTTTATTTATAATTATTTTTGTTCAAATAACTATTTTTATTGTATATGCATACTAAGTTTTATAAATTTAAGTTAATAATTATCATAAATAAATCGCAATGCCTTCTGTACCCTTAATGACCCATTTACAAAAAACGTATTAATGTCGCAAAGTATGGGAACGACTAAGATAACAATCATCTTCTAGTAAAATGTAATATTTCTTCAAGTTTTTTTCTGGACATTTCTAAAAATGACAAGAATCTGTTTGATATTCAATTTTATGAAGCGTAAAATAATTTAAATGTACTTTATAAGCACAAAAAAACGTGGATAAAGTAGATGAAAATAGCATTTTGAATTAGCTAACAATTTTCTGCATTTCACTAAAACAAATTTGAAGAAAAAGATTGAGAAATTGGAAAATTCCATCCCAGATTTCTGAGAAAAGTAATTTTAAGGCAGCATTGTGTTTTAGATTTGAATATAATTTTAGAAATACTGTAAAGATCGACACAGATCGATTTATTTTTCTTCAAGTTTGATCAAAAAGTTTTTGAAGCAAAAAACATTCCAAAATATTTTAAAAATGCCAATAATTTTTTATTTTAGATAGAGTTTAAAATATTTTAAATGTACTTTAAAGAATGGATAAAGTAAAACTAAGAGTTGAATTGGCAACAAGTTTCATGTTTTCTTATTTATACACAAATATACAAGAAATTGTCCAAATTCTATCCCATTTCTACTAGTCAGTAAATGTGTTTTATAAAATATAATTTTAGAAATACTTAAAGATCCCTGCACAGCCTTATCTAGAAGGTCTTCATTCATCTCAAAAATTTTTTAAGCAAAAACCTTAAAGCTAAAAATATTTTAAAAATTATTAAATATTTTCAAACATTTAAAATACTTTAATTTAAATTTGTTCCAAAAATATTTTATCTATAATCATTTTTGTTTAACTAACTAGTTTTATTGTATATGCATACTAAGTTTTATAAGTTAATAATTATCATAAATAAATTGCAATGCCTTCTGTACTCTCAATGACCTTCTCACAAAAAATGTACTAATGTAGAAAAGTATGGGAACGACTAAGGTAAGAAACATCTTTTAGTGAAATATAATATTCCTGTTTTTTTTATATTACTAAATGTATGAAAATCTGTTTGATATTCAATTTTATCGAGCATCAAACTTGAAGATATTGAACAAATAGCACAAGAACTGCGAATGCAAAAATCGTGATTTACTTCACGAGATTAAATAACTAAAGAATCTGGTTTCTCTACCTCTTTTGTAATAAACCATTTGTTTTGAAAATGTATGGAAATCTGGCTTCTTTCTTTTTCATAAAGTTTGGAAGGAGAGAAACAAATTGATTTCATATCATGTTTGAGTGTAAGGAAAAAAATACGTGATTATTAAAACGTATAAAATCCATTTCGTTTATCCTGTAATTCAGTTAGTGAGTAATAAAAGGTTATGGATTCTTTCTTGAAAAAATATCCCCCTCTTTTAGCTCCCGCTTTCTTCCAAAACACCTAAAAAGGGATGGATTTTCGATAGCACTTGACATTTTAAGATCGGATGCTTAAAGTGAAAATTCGAGTTTATGTGAATATTTTTATATGTTAAAAGGAAAACTTTTCAAACTGAAGAGCGAGATAAAGAATAAAAAAAAGTTAGCTTGATAAGAAGATTCATAAAGATGTGATATGATGTTGCTCTGGAATGATGTAATTTCATTTTGCCACATCTTGAGTTTCCTTGTTTGTTATAACAGAAGTTTGAAGGGATATTATCTCTTATTTTATTGATTTGCATAGGGTGACTTTACAGAGGCAAGTCATTTTTTTGTGTTATATACTTTTTATAAAGTTGGAGTAAAAGCGAAAAGGAAAAATTTTGATGTTATAAACAACATAAAAATTTTGTATGTTGTTTATATTTTGTATAAGTAAGCAGCAACACAATAAATGACCGATAGTTGCGACTGTACATATAATTGAAAGCTGAGAAAAAATTACATTTTCCATAAATAACAACATGTTAAGCAGCAAACATTTAGCGAAATTCTACAAAATTAGATTACTACAGTTGTTTATGTATATGTAAAAATCCACACACTAAATGACCGATAGTTCCTACTGTACATATAATTAAAAAAAGAGAAAAAATTACATTTTACATAAATAACAACATGGATACAATTAAGCAAACATTTAGCGAAATTCTACAAAACTAAATTCCTACAGTTGTTTATGTATATGTAAAAATTCACAAAATAAATTACCGGTAGATACGATTGAATATATAATCGAAAACCTGAGACCAATCTAAAAAATTAATTTACATTTTGTATAAATAACAACATGGATACAATTAGGCAGCAAACATTTAGCAAAATTCTACAAAACTAGATTACTACAGTTGTTTATGTATATGTAAAAATCCACACAATAAATTACCGATAGTTTCTACTGCACATATAATTAAAAAGCAGACAAAAAATTAAATTTTACATAAATAACAACATGGATACAGTTAGGCAGCAAACATTTAGCGAAATTCTACAAAACTAGTTTACTACAGTTGTTTATGTATTGTATATGTAAAAATCCACACAATAAATTACCGATAGTTGCGACTGAATATATAATCGAAAACCTGAGACCAATATAAAAAATTAATTTACATTTTGCATAAATAACAACATGGATACAGTTAGGCAGCAAACATTTAGCGAAATTCTACAAAACTAGTTGACAACAGTTGTTTATGTATTGTATATGTAAAAATCCACACAATAAATTACTGATAGTTGCGACTGAATATATAATCGAAAACCTGAGACCAATATAAAAAATTAATTTACATTTTGCATAAATAACAACATGGATACAGTTAGGCAGCAAATATTTAGCGAAATTCTACAAAACTAGTTGACTACAGTTGTTTATGTAAAAAATTCACACAATAAATTACCGATAGTTGCGACTGAATATATAATTGAAAACCTGAGACCAATATAAAAAATTAATTTACATTTTGCATAAATAACAACATGGATACAGTTAGGCAGCAAATATTTAGCGAAATTCTACAAAACTAGTTGACTACAGTTGTTTATGTAAAAAATCGACACAATAAATTACCCATAGTTGCAACTGAATATATAATCGAAAACCTGAGACCAATATAAAAAATTAATTTACATTTTGCATAAATAACAACATGGATACAGTTAGGCAGCAAACATTTAGCGAAATTCTACAAAACTAGTTGACTACAGTTGTTTATGTATTGTATATGTAAAAATCCACACAATAAATTACCGATAGTTGTGACTGAATATATAATTGAAAACCTGAGACCAATATAAAAAATTAATTTACATTTTGCATAAATAACAACATGGATACAGTTAGGCAGCAAATATTTACCGAAATTCTACAAAACTAATTGACTACAGTTGTTTATGTAAAAAATCCACACAATAAATTACCTATAGTTGCCATTGAATACATAACTGAAAAGCTGAGACCAATATAAAAAATTAATTTACATTTTGCATAAATAACAACATGGATACAGTTAGGCAGCAAACATTTAGCGAAATTCTACAAAACTAGATTGCTACAGTTGTTTATGTATATGTAAAAATACACAATAAATTACCGATAGTTGCGATTCAATATATGATGGAAAACCTAAGACGAATATAAAAAATTAATTTACATTTTGCATAAATAACAACAGGGATAAAGTTAAATATTTCGTGAAATTCTACAATACTAGTTCTACAGTACAATTGCTTGTGTATTATATTATGTATAAGTAAACAATTACACAAGGAATTTCCTATAGCTGCAACTGGAAACAAAATCAGAAAAGTGAGACAAATATAAAACAAATTAATTACATTTTGCATAAATAACAACTTGGATAAAATTAGCCAACAAACATTTGGTGAAATTGCAAAAAACTAGCAGTTGCTTACGTATCATATTTTGCATAGGTAAACATCAACGCAATAAATTACCGGATTGTAAACAAAAATGAAAAACAGAGTAATATTTAAAAGAAATACATTTTGCATAAATAACAACATGGATAAAGTTAGGCAACATATATTTGTTGATATTCTACAAAACTAGTTCATTACAATTTTTTATATATCATGTATTATATTGTGTGATATATAAGTAAAGAACAACACAATAAATACCGATAACTAAGACCATGCATAAAATTGAAAAAGAGATCAATACTTAAGATAAATAAGAAAAGAGATAAATACTTAAAAAAAACCCTGCAATTTGTACGAATAATAACATGAATAAAGTTAAGTAACAAATGTTTGGGCGAAATTCTAGAAAACATTTTGGTAAAAGCAAAAATGCTAAATTTTGATGTTGTTATAAGGTAACAATAACACAATAAATTACCGATATCTTCAACTGCACACAAAATTGAAGAATTGCAACAAATTTTTAAAAAACTAACATCTTACATAAAAAACAACATGAATAAAGTTATGCAATGCACATTTGTTGAAATTCTTGAAAAGTCTAGACTATATTTAAATTTTAAGAACTCCATCGCTGGGGTATATATATCCCATATACATTTACTATAAAGTGAACAGATTTATATATGTGGGTGTACGTTTGTACTGTTTAAGATATTACCTTAATATTATCTAAAATACTTTCTCCAATATTTACTATATTTTGTTCCTTTTTAAAAACTCACAATTCTAGGGTATGCCCAGTAAACTAAACTCTAAATAGCTGATGTGTGGGCGTGTGTATAGCTGTGTGCATTCTTTGGAATTTAGAGTAATATTATTGAATGTTTAAACGTTAGTTTTCAAACATAAGGTTCAGTCTTTTTAGATAATGAAAAGTAAATATAAGTGCATAACATTTCCCTGGTGTCTGTACTAGCTTATAAATATTTATAAATAAAAAAGTTCCTTTGCTGTTAATATATTATAGACTAAATATGTTCTAATATCCAACGTTTCTACATAATTGTGGTATACTGTGTCATATAAAACTTTTTTTGACATCACCTGATCATTTTTAAAATTTACTGATGTCTTATTCCTTTGTTTAACCTCTTCTCCTATTATACAAGAATATTTCAAAGATATTTCCCTTAAATGAATTGTTTTAACCTAAAAAGTGTATGACACATTTTAATGAACTTTTGAAATGATGTTTTGTTACGTCAAAGTATCTTATTAATGAAAGGTAAATAAACTCGTTCAACGTCAGAAGTTTTAAATAAGTAGTTTTTTTTAATTTGCTTTGAAATTTAACGTAAAATTTGGTTTGAAAACATTTTCTAGGTGAAAATTTAAAGATATGCGAAAACTACTTTCTTAAAATTTTGAAAAAATAAGTATTCCCAGCAGTCATTATTGCATCACATTTTACTAGGATAATCATTACGGGTAAATTATCTAGGAAGTCATTTCTATATATCAAATACATCTCTTGATTTATCTAGGATGCATTTTACTCCTCAGTTTATAGTGCATTATGTTTCCCTCAGTGTTCAGCTATTGTTAACGTTGAAATGGTCGTAATTCTTATCAACGTTCAAGTGTTACTCGAGTGTTAAGTGAAAATTGGTATTCACCAAGAAGCAACTTAAAAATCTCTTCCTCTTCGGAACTACTGAATCTGATAGGCGAATTTTACTTGTATGTACTTATAAGTTATTAAGCACAGATTGTTTGACCCTAAACAAATATGGTGGAAAATCAACTCGATTTGAATTCTAATGTATGCTAATATATGTTTAGTTATGCAATTCACTTCAGTATATATACACTATATATATTCACTCTCTCTCTAAATATATATGTAATATTAAAATCTCTTACTTACATATTTTAATATTAATTTAATACTCTCTGTTCATAAATTAAGTTGGGGATTGCGTGGTAATTATGATTTTCCCCTCCAGATACACTATACACTTAATTCAGCCTCTGTCTGTACTACTTTAGCAAATAGTGAACGAGTCTCTTTATAAATGGGTATGTTTTATCACGTGATCAAATGTGCTTAGGGATTATTCATAGTGTTTTTACCTGAAAAATCCCTACTTAAAAAGTGTGTGCGCACGATGTCCTCAAAGTTCTAGATTGTTTTATTGATTTGATGTATCGTCACTAGAAATAAAATGTGCTGTTCTTATAGGATGAATTTCGCTATACATATATACACTCATGTCCATAAATTAAGGATAATGAAGTTCAGGCAATGAAAGAGACAAAATCAAAACAAATTTGACTTATTTGTAAAGTCTATTTTTTAAACAAAAGGTAAAGAGCAAAAAAGATGCTATATGTTTGACATAATTAATAAAAATTGCGATTTTTACTCCCTGGAGCAAATTTTAAAAAAGAACCTATTTACAGAAAAAAGTATAACATGGTTAGTGTGATGGTTAATACGGAGTATGTCTCCTGGACGATGCAATACAAGCGTTACAACGTCTACGCATGCTGAGTATCAGATTATCAATCTGAT
>CM063505.1:55087314-55117314 GCA_032207245.1 Pardosa pseudoannulata
GTTAGTGAAGTTTTGAAAGTTACGTATAATATTTGATTTCAATATTCAAAAGGATATATTATTAAATCAAAATGAATGGCTAGGAACATCTAAGAGACTGTAGAATTTGATGCTACAGATTCTGGTAATGTAAAGCAACAGTCTACATTGGTATTATTTTTATAGCCTGGGGAGGGCAAATAGGACTTTTCTTAAAGTGAAAAAAATCAAAATTAAAGGAGATGTAAATATTTTAGAGTTCCACTAACTTTTGTTTGTATATGCACCACATGTTAGTATTATTTAATTGTAATTAATAGTAAACAGAACAGAGTGATATAATGCAATACTTTGTCCTACAAAAATAGGTCTTCACATTAATTTTGTTCTTTGGTTCATTCCGTTTGAATAGCTTTGCTTGTCATGACGATTTTCTATCAATATTGGTGTCTATGGTTGAGATAATTATCAAATTTCTTATATAAAGTTATACAAAATTGATTAAATATTAACAAGTATAATGATTAAATCAATACCAAAAAAGTACTTTTTAAAAATGTTTTATGACCTTTAGCGTAATGTTAAAGCGTTTGTTCAGACTTACATAAAACTAAGCCACTATAACATCATTTTTTGACATAAAAATAACAATTTTACAACTTTATTTTTTATTATTTATTTTATTGCTATTTCAAATTTTTTGGTTTACCAGGAACATTCTTTGGCATGTGAAATTTTGGCACGCATGTTATGTAATTGTCTTCTGTGTTATACAATCCATGAAAATTACAAAAATACATCTGAAATAATATTGACTTCCATATTCTGCTTAAAACTAGTGTTATGTAATTTTAATACACTTACAATATAAAGCTTATCTATGTTTCAAATAAAGAACTTTATATCAATAACAGTAGTTGAGTTAAATATTAGATAAAAAGCATTTATAGGTACTTTAAAACAAATAATATTAACTTAGCAAAACAAAGATGTTGAAAAATAATAATTAAAATAAAAACTTACTGAACAAAAAATAATTTCAGTTAAAGTAGAAATCAATAAACAATTGCTATTTTAATTAATTTTAAACAATATTTTTAAAATGTGAAATAAATCTTTATTATTATCTTAGGCTATATTATAATTAAAAGGGGGAAAAACATAATCAGTGTAATAATTGAGTTTCCTGAAACTAATGTAAAATCTTTTAGATTAGAGCAAAGGAAGCTTAAGATCAAATTGCATCAGAAGGACAGAACACAATTTTTTACTTAAAATTTTACGTCGATTCTATAATACAAATGAGTTTGAAAGTCCCAAAATATTTATACTTTAAACTCCAAGATCTTTTCAAACTGGATTCCAAAGTTTTAATATTGCTGCCAAGAGATAAGCCAAAATACATAGCACAAACTATTTTGAAATTATGTCAAGCTCTATTTTTCTTATTTCGAAAGTACAAAAGTTAAAAATATCTTAAGGCGATTATTTCTTGGCAGCTCGACATTTTAAAATCGAATGTTAAAAGCAAGAATATTCGAGTCGAGATATTCTGAATCTTGTCCGGAAGAAAACATTTCAAACTTCGAAACTAGACGGAAATATGTTTTGAAGCTAACAAACTGGGGCACGAGGCAGAAAAATGAATTAGTAAAGAAGACAATAAATGTATTTCGCATACGCCCATTTGGAAGGGTTGAGGGCGGAGGAGACAAAAGGGAGCGTTGAAAACCATTTTTGAAATCTTTATTATCTTTTCTCTCGAAATTCACCATCGATGGATGATGTGGGTTAAGGCAATAAACGGCAGGAGTGCATTCATATGCTCTGGTTTGGTTAGATGCGTTTGGGCTTGCATGAGGGGGAGAGGTTTCTTTTTTTTTATAAAAATGTATTCAAGAATTTGCATTATGTAGAAACAACGCGTTGCTTTCTTTTTCGAATTCTAAGATTATATGACGTGATTCAAGAGAAACGGGAAAAGAATAATTCGCTAAGCACGTGACTAGGAAACGAATTGTGAGTGTTTAATGGTACATTAAATTTATTTATTTCAAAGATATATTTTCTTATTGTTAGAGAATAAACCACATGTCGTTCTCTAAGTTGTAAACGGTTTTCCACGAAGAAATTTAAATGCAAGAAACAATGAAATTTATGATATTGATCCTACGAATTCATATCTCTCTATATACTAAGCACACACACACACAAACACACACACACACACACACACACACATATATATATATATATATATATATATATATATATATATATATATATATATATATATGTGTAATATATCAACATTATTTAACTTTAATATTTCTTTTAAAACCTCCTCTCTCCCATTCTAATTTCTTTAAATCTTTTTCTCAAGCTCTAAATAGTTTAATCGAAAGAGTGTTTTCCATTTAACATTCTTCCCAAAGCTTTCTATCCTAAAATGTAAACTTTCTGTCTATTCAGCATGTTTCCCAGCTGTCGGCGCAAATGGTTTAACCTTTTTGCTGATATTGCATTTAATTCGCTTATTAAGTTGTTTTTTTTACCATGGGAAAAGTCTTCGCTTTTGGGAGCACCGCTGTTCGATCAGAGTGAACTCTGTGGCTTTCCTTTGTCTGTTGTTCCGTAGAATAGATGTGTGCTGTAGCAGATCTTGAATAAAGTTTCAATTTGACTGGTGCTGTTCTCTTCAATGTCGACCCGAATGCATTCTTATTACTGCCAGCTGTTGAGCTTTCTCCTTGTTAAGGAATTTATAAAAAAAAGGATTACAATTTAGTTGGTAAGACATGTATATATATATATATATATATATATATATATATATATATATATATATATACCGGTTGGCCATAATTAAACCAACAGTGCTCACAGTGTTCTGTAGCGTGATCTATTTGTGAAAATGAAGCCACATTTTATAGGAAGATTAAATAAGCCGGGGGACGAAGGATTCGGCCAAAAACAGATTAGTTCCAAAAGTCACAGCTAGGGTAATATATATATATATATATATATATATATATATATATATATATAATTCATTATTTATATATTACTATTTTAGCATATAATATATCATTAGATTATAGACTATTTTTATAAACTTCGTGAAAAATAAGTGCTTTCGTGATACTATCAACTTTGTGGAAGTACTGAGTCTTCTTAAAAAGAAACTAAACATACTAACTTGCTCTATTAATAGATCTTTCAGAAAAATTGGAATAAACATCTGATCTGTTTCATTTCCTCATCACAGGAGAATCATCAGTGTCTTTACATGCCCCATTGTTTATATACAATTACGTGGAAGCAAGTAGATAAGAGAGATAGAAAATTCTTTACTGAGATCGGAAGAAAAATAAGGCATCATCGGGTCGATTCGGGTAATTTTTGGAGGAGACAATCTCGTCATCCGCGGCACAGCTTCAAAAGTACGTATCCTCTGGATAGTGCTAGAGAGACAACTTGTGGGTATACTTTTTAGGTATATATGTGTACGATGCATAAATGAGTACTCTCTAGTGTCTTCTTGTAAATACTTGGCTCTGTACACTGTTCTTTGGAGTTGACCATTAAATTCACTCATAACGGACCTCATAAGTTGAGTTCCCATTCCATTATATACAATTATGTGGCTAAGTTCAAGTGGACCATAGAGAGATAAAGAAAATCCTTACCTAGATGGAAGAAAACAAATGGCGAAGGATAATACCTTCGATTAATTTTAATGAAGCTAAGTTATTGAAATTTCATTTATTTGTTTATGGATCATGTGGAACATAATTACTTGAACAAATTTCTGATATAAGAATGCAAACAAGTGTTTTCCAGTGTTGTTGAAAGAAGTTATTGGATAGCATTTTATGTTTGTGTAACATTAAAGCACATGTCTATCTTGTCAATAAATTCCTCACAGAATGGTTCACAAAATTTGTGTTAACGAGTGAGACTTCCCCAGTCAAAAGACTCTTTTTATTTGCTCATGTAAGCCACAGACAGAGTTTGTCAAGAGAAAATTACATCAAAATTTACCTTTTTATTATATTCTTTCGTGAATTCTTTGATACTGGAGATGTGGTAACAGTACTAAATATTTAATTTTTTTTCCATGAAAGGTTAAAACATTCTTTGGTACCTAAAGTCTTGTTCCCATTCTAGATCTTCCGCATATTTTTCTAAGAAAACTTCAGATAGTATTTGGTGTTTGGAAATATAGTACCAATCGCCTTCATGGATGAGTTTTTCGATGGCGGGTTCCGATAAATTATTGTAATGGAACAAGAGATTCCAGTTGAGGTAATCCTTTAATGTTTTGAGAACATCTTCAGATAACTTTTGTTTCGAAAATATGTTCTAATATAATTCTGTCGTTTATTATGGCATAGGAAAAAAATCTAAAAGACTGATTTCCAAGGTGATCTGATATCCAGTTTCTTAAATAATTTTAAATGATTTAAGGGAACATAGTATCTTCCAAATCTTCCACATAGCTGCTTTTTTCGAATTAAAATAAAATGTTGTCCTTCTTTTGGAATGATATTTATACAAATTGTTTGGTAAAATACAGCTCTAAAAATGTATCTAGTTTTGCAATTTTAAGTAAGTTAGATAACTTTTCAAATAAGTTTATTAGATACAAAATGTTTGTATAAAATATAAGTAAAATATCTATGTTATTCTCCAATTCAAAACTATAAAGGTATTTGATGTTTTGAAAGTAAGAAAAAATAAAACTGTCAATGATTATATATCTGACATTTTTTATATTAACATTTGGCATGCGGTTATACTTCATCGCCAACTTATGCTTGCAGCGGGCGTTTTTTCATGAATCGCGCGAAGAAAAATCGCAGTAAATCGAAAACTACTTTGTTTTTATATGCAAAACTTTTTTTATTTTATACTTTAATATATACTGTATGATTATTTAACAAAAAAATATTTTTACGAAATCACAAAAATAAACGATTTTTATTATTAAAGTCCGATAATCTATCAGCGCATATTTCTTCACCACTATCTTTGTAACAACTGCTCATTTAATCTATTTTGTATTTTACAATAAAAATCCAAGCTTCAAATTGACAAAACACGACTTGTACGTTCTGGAGCTAGAAATTCGATTGAAGGCGAAATAACGCAACAAAAGACCGAGTAATTCGACAATCATAACTTGTGGAAAGAAAAAATGCAAAGCGTTGCATAGCAATGCAAACAACACGCATATAATGTCACACATATATATAATTGTACGTATCTAGTAGATTTGTGGTAGTTAGCGGGTATCCACCACAAACTTACTAAATACGTATTTTTACGTGACCCGCGCTTCAGTGACAGACTGCAAAAAACGTAAAAATACGTTGTCCGCCCTCGAAGTGTTAAAATATTTTAAAAGTTAAAAAAATAAAGCAGTTAATAAATTTAAAATTTAAAAATAACTCAGCCTTTATCGTGCTGTAAAACAAAATATATTGATTGTATTAATATAATAGTGTATAGAAAAATATGATTAGTTTCTACTTGATATGAAAAGTTAACTTCAAATTTCCAAATTTAAAAAAATTATTTCGTCGCTAAGTGTGTTTCTATTTTTTTTAAATTAGTGTATCTATTTTATGATTATTTAACCATGTTTTGTTTTATACAACAAAAGTAAACTTTTTTTAATGTTAGACTGTTATTAATAACCTAGAAAACTCTTTTTTCTAAACTTATGAAAACATTTTATTTTATATTGAATCAAAATTGGAGGTTTTATATTTTATGAAACATTTTAGCTCAAAAGGTACTCTGTCCCATTAATATTTTATTTTCATTTCGAAAACTGTACTTTTATGAGTTATTTCTCTTTTATCTCTCTTTTGAATTACTCAACAGTTAAAATTCCAATATGCATTTTTACGCTTATTATTTATTTGACTGTCTATATTCAATTGCAAAAAATTTAGTTTAATACAAATTTAGAATTTTGAATACTTTTGTAAATAGAACTAGAAATTCTTAGTATTCAAACACTTTATAGCACATACATGCTTTCCTTATGATGGAAACTAAGCTTACTATTTCTTTACAAAATGGTAGTCCGTTTTATTCTGAATACTTGTTGCCAACTTAGAATTCGAAATAACGTCCCACAAAGGCTTCAAAAGAAATAAGGTTTTGGGAACAATCTGTTTTCCGATTGTTTGCGGATATATATTGAAAGAAATGCAGATTCCGAGGTGCGCTGTCATCTTGTCAGAAAGGAAGATATTGCAAATAGTGAAGTTTAAAGAAATATGTATGAAAAACGGAGTGCAATATTCGCGAAAGGAAAAGCTATTGGAAAGCGATAAAATTCCAGTTTCGGGGAATCAAAGAAAAGGAAATCACTTTTGAAACTTTGGATTGAGATCTTCCTCCCCCTTTTTGTCATGTGTTATCACGGAAGGAGGGAGGGAAAAAAAAGAAACGTTAAGAAACGAAATACATGATAAAACTTATGAAATATTTTCATATATACCAGGGGTTGTTTGTTACTATGTACAATGAAGTATTTTACTAATCAAAAAGATTTTATGAACACAATAGAACTTCAATTTCTCTGATGTAAAAAGGGATAGAAATGTTAAAAATGAAATGGACACCAAATTCATACTCCCAGAGTTGATACTATTTACAAAAGATATTTTGTAATTCAGCTTTTAAAAATGTAATACAACTGCAATTTCTTTATATAAGAAAGAAAAAAACTATAATTATATAGTTTTTTCCCTTTTTAACCCCTTCCCGGTTTTTCTCGAGCTGAACTCGGTCAAGCGAAATGTACCATCCTGGCTCATCCCGAGTGTAGCTCGGGCACTGTGAAACTTTATACTGTGCAATCAGTCTTTCCCGAATTATTTCAAATGTGATTTTTATGGTTTCTATTTCTTTTGTTTACTTTTCTGGCTACTAGATTATTTGCTACTCAAAGAGAGACAGTAGAGAGAAGAAGGCAAGGAGAGAAACAAGGTTCTACTGTCCAGATTGCGATGTTGGACTCTGTGCAGTACCGTGTTTTCGATTGTATCATACACGACCAAATTTTGATTAATAATTTCATAATCATTTATGTAAATGCATAGGATATAAATAAAATTTAATTCAAGATAAAAGCTAGGTATTCTAAGCTTTATATTTATAGTTAGTGTGAATTGACTCCAAAGTCTAATGATTGCTGCCGTACAGAAAGCCAAATATACATGTAAATTACTCATTTATGTAAATTGATATTTTTACATTAATTTTTAGGAAATTTTGTATGCGAATGATGCTATTATATTTAAAAAGATATGTATGTATAAAAATAAGCATAAAAAATTGACATTTTTTAACCCATAATCCCGAAATAAAATGAACCTGAAAGAGGTTAGTAAAGAAGAATGTCTGCGCATATTTTACACAAGTTCGTAGACAGTTTTATTTCAACCTTGAGGAAAATTTACACATTAGAACTCCTTTCCAAATTTAAGGGCACTGTTTACTTTAAATTTTCCTAAAAACTGAATTAAATGGGAGGGGGATTAATTAAAGATTATAAGTTCTAATTTGTTGACACTCTGATGTTTATTTTCCAGAAAAGGTCATCGAAATGGCGTTCTCAAAAATGCTAGCCGGGAGTTTTGGCCATTTTAAAATTCTCACCTGATTGCTATAGAAGGACCAAAATAATAGACATTAAAAATAATTTTATTTTTTACGAATTATTTTTGAAAGTATGATTTTGAAACATTTTTATAAAGAAACTATTTAAATTATCCTGTACAATTTTTAGTTCTTTAATTTGATAAGTTCTTATATTCTTAAAATGTCCAGAATTTCCCCTTACAAAAATCTAATAAAAAATTACTATTATTATTAGTTTTTTTTTAAATGAAAAATCTACTGAAATATTTAATAACTTTATGAATTTGTGTCCTAAATACACGAAATGTTTTTCTGAGTGTATATATGAATGTTTTATTTATCAGTACAGTTTCACTAGTGCTGTAGAAGACAAATTATCTGGCCAAAATGGTTACGATAAAGATAATGAAATAGCCAATTACTGGGTAATTGATGAAAGCATAATTGTTGTTAATTAGTCTGTTGACATATTGCTTCTTTTTATGGTGGAGTTACGTGGTTGTTTAGGTGTCAGTGGTAGAAAATGTTAGGTCTGGACTAGAAAATCTAACAGAATGTTTTCTATGTTCTTCGTTTTCTATGTTTATATGCCATTTCTGAGTGAAAGTATACTCAATTACTTTAAATAAAAAGCGTTATTGCTTTAAAAAATGGAATTTTATGTTTATTGTAGAAATTTAATGACTACAAAGACATTTTTCATTTTTATATTTTTCTATGGCAGCGATTCGAGTTGTTTCAGAAGTCAATGACAGAAAATATGCCTACATAGAATATTTAACCATATTTTTTCTATGAACCATTTTAAGTGCCAAATGCACAATTATTAAAAATTAAATTGAATATTTTTGTGGATTTTAAATTTTTAGCTAAATACCCTGTCAAGGCAATGCCCTCTTATATATATGTCTGTAAAACTTATTTCCATGTTTAACGGTGAGTCTCTACGCCAAGAAAGCGATATTAACAGTAAGTTACCTTCATCTAACCTTATGATTCAGATTGCTGGATGCTAACATATATTAATGTACATGTGAAAGTTAAAGTGTTTTTGCAAGGAGGTAGTTCTAGTGTTTGGCCAACTTATTCTAAAATCAATTTTTACCTTTGAATATACATAATTAAAAATAAAATTGGTTAGTTTTAATGGCTGTAGTATTTTTACCAAATCTTCCTCAAGGTGACGTCTGTTTTTATTTATACTTTTACTTCACCTGTAAAACTTATTTTCCCGTTCAGATATTCTTAACACCTGGTAAGCTACTTTAACAGTTTTCAGGTATCAGTTTATTTAAAGTGATTGATAATGATTTATTTTAATGCAAATGAAATATAAACATTCTTGCAAAATGGTACTTCTAGGCCACGTTATTCTAAAAACCATTTGTAAGTTCTAAATGTACAAACATTAAATGTATAATCGATAATTTTTAATGATTTTATCTTTTGTCACTAAATTTGCTTTCAAGTTGACGTCTATTATTTACTTTTACCTTTGCCTGTAAAACATGTTTCCCTGTAAGGAGAGTCTCCCCACAAAGAAAGTGATTTTAAAAATGGTCACGTAACGATTGGATATGAGTTTATTGGTTTATATATATATATATATATATATATATATATATATATATATATATATATATATATATATATATATATATATATATATATATATATATATATATATATATATATATATATAATATATATTTATATTTATCCAAATGAGAAACAGATGTTTGATTTTTTGAAACTTTGATATCTCTAGTTTTTGAAAACTTTATTCTAAAAACTATTTAGTTTTCAAATGGATAATCTTAAAAATATGATTGATTAATTTTAATGATTGTATATCTTGTCACCAAATTTACTTTCAAGTCGATGTCTATTATTTACTTTTACCTTTGCCTGTAAAACATGTTTTCCTGCAAGGAGAGTCTCCACACAAAGAAAACGATCTTAAAATTCTTCACGTAGCAATTGGATAAAAGTTTATTGGTGCTTATGTATAGTAATCCAAATGAGAAAGAGACATTCATATATAATAATATTTGACTCGATATTTCTAGTTTTTAACCACATTATTCTAAAAAACATTTAGTTTTCAAATGTACAATCCTTAAAAATAGGATTGATTAATTTTAATGATTGTATATTTTACCACCAAATTAGCTTTCAAGTTAACGTGTATTATTTACTTTAACCTTTGCCTGTAAAACATGTTTTCCTGTAAGGAGAGTCTTTCCACTAAAAAAGCGATTTTAAAGTCGTCACGCAACAGTTGGATAAAAGTTTATTGGTTCTTATGTATAGTTATCCAAATGAGAAAGAGACGTTCGTATATAATAATATTTGACTATATATTTCTAGTTTTTAACTACATTATTCTAAATAACATTTATTTTTCAAATGTACAAACCTTAAAAATATGATTGATTAATTGTAATGATTGTATATATTGTCCCCAAATTTACTTTCAAGTCGACGTCTATTATTTACTTTCATCTTTGCCTGTAAAACATGTTTTCCTGCAAGGAGAGTCTCCACACAAAGAAAACGATTTTAAAATTCTTCACGTAGCAATTGGATAAAAGTTTATTGGTGCTTATGTATAGTAATCCAAATGAGAAAGAGACATTCATATATAATAATATTTGACTCGATATTTCTATTTTTTAACCACATTATTCTAAAAACCTTTAGTTTTCAAATGTACAATCCTTAAAAATATGATTCATTAATTTTAATGATTGTATATCTTGTCACCAAATTTGCTTTCAAGTTAACGTCTATTATTTACTTTAACCTTTGCCTGTAAAACATGTTTTCCTGTAAGAAGAGTCTCCCAACTAAGAAAGCGATTTTAAAAGTCGTCACGTAGAGATTGGATAAAAGTTTACTGGTGCTTATGTATAGTTATCCAAATGAGAAAGAGATGTTCATATCTAATAATATTTGACTGGATATTTCTAGTTTTTAACCACATTATTGTAAAATCCTTTAGTTTTCAAATGTACAATCCTTAAAAATATGATTGATTAATTTTAATGATTGTATATATTGTCACCAAATTTGCTTTCAAGTCGACGTCTATTATTTACTTTTACCTTTTCCTGTAAAACATGTTTCCCTGTAAGGAGAGTCTCCATACAAAGAAAACGATTTTAAAAGTCGTCATGTAACGATTAGATATAAGTTTATTGGTGCTTAAATATATTTATCAAAATGAGAAAGAGACGTTCTTTTATTTGACCACATTATTCTAACCACATCATTCTAAAAGCCATTTAGATTAAAATGTACAATCCTTAAAAATATGAATGATTAGTTTTAATAATTGCATATTTTCTCACCAACTTTGTTTTCAGGGTGACTTCAATTATTTAACCTTTACTTTACCTGTAAAAGTTGTTTCCCTGTATTTCAGTCTCTAAGCAAAGGCAGCGATTATAAAAGTCGTTAACGTAATGGTTTGATTAATGCTTATATATTTTCGTGCAAATGTGACAGAGATATTTATTTATTAGACAAGTTGTTATTTCTAGATTTTGGGTAAATTTATTTTTACCTTATAATTTTTCTGCTTCTATACTTTCTATACAGGGGATATATTATTCATGGCTGTTAGAATTCTAACCCCCCTTAAAAGAAATTTGTACTTGTTTACTAGACTTGTTTACTAGATACAAAATATATAGCTTAAAGGAACATAACACCTTTGAAGACTTAAAATATTTATTACAACAAACTTTTTTCTAAATCCTAAAATAGTATTGTTTTTTTAGAAACAACATACTGCAATTTTTTTCAGTACAACTCTAGTATTCTAAAAAATTTAATTTTATCGTTACAAGTTGAATATCGTTAAAAACAACCTAGAAAATAAAAACGATATGAAAAAAACTATTAAATTCGCTTAACTGAAAGATACATTCAGAAATATGTATATTAGAAACTAAATTTAATGAAATGGAAATAAAATGTATGTAAATAGATGTTTTATTTTGTAGAAGTAAAACTTTATAGGCATAGAAATTTTAAATTTAAAAACTAAAAAATATTAATATATTGAGAAATTTATAAAAATCACATTTATTTTGCTTTAAAATAAAATATATTTCTCGCATTAGTACAAATGTGGTTCATAGAATGAAAAGGGTAATTTCCTTTTATTTAATATACAAAACTATTTTTAATTCATAAAATTCGAAAGCTATTTCTTGGGTATGTGATTTACTATTTTTTTTCACTTAGTGTACGTATTTTATTTTTAAATGTGTATTGATTTTTACAGCAAAATTAAATAATTTTCTTAAATTTAGAATCTTATTAATAATTTATAATTAAAATAGAACTTTTAGCTTTATGTTTAATGAATATTAGACTGTTACAGTACAGACTGTTTAGCTCGAATGTACTATGTTCTCTTAGATCAATCTTCGTGATTTTGTGTAGACGATCTATACAATAAAGAAGAATCTGACATGAGGTGCCAGTTCCTATTAACTGTAAATATTAGAATGTGTTGCTAAATAATGTCAGTGACTCTTAAAGGCAATCCAAATTTCATCATAAAGGGATGTTCAATAAAATGACTTTAGACTAAAGGAAAAAATAAATCCCTTTTATGCAGTCAGTCGATGACAGAAAACGCTGGATGTTGACGTGTTGTTTACTGAGACCAAGGGTTTGATTTCAATCTCACTACAGTCATATATATTTGTTACTTTTTCAAATTCGGAATTATGGAGTCAGTCTCGGTCTAATTAGATAATGTTTTTAAAAATTAATATTAAAAACTAAGCCAAGATATCAGTTTTATGTATCAAATAACTGCTGCTATAAAAAGTCATAAAAATAGATAAATAATTCCGAACAAACTGTTTAGCAAAACTCAATCATATTTTTTTTATTCCACAAGGTATTTTTGAATAAATTTAAAAATATTATGATGATTTTTAGAAAATAAATTAGCTTGCAAATACTTTTTCAATTTTAATATATCGTTTTCAAAAAGAAAAAACATTAATCATATTTTTAAAGTAATTTTTTCTTTATCAATTATTGTGTGGGTGAGAATAGAATTGCAAGGGGAGCTTTAACATAAAACATGTTTCTTTTAAGTTTCAAATATAGAAGAAGTTAATTTTAATTAATATATTTTTCAAGAACTTATAGAAGAGTTGATAAAATATTTCAAAGGAAAAACTTTTCTTTTTACAAAGATTACTGATATTTCTTAGACTTGTTTTTGGAGAAAAAAAACTTTGATATATATATATTGATAAAAATATTTGATAATTATAAAACAAAAATAGTAATTAAAAAAGCTTGAATTACTTATTTAATCAAGTTTTCTATTCCAATAAAATGTTTTATCAGATAATGAAAAAAATACAGTTTGAAGACTTGTCTATGGTATCAAGGGAGAAACCTGTATTTTTCCCCTGAAAGAATATTAAATAAATAGAATTATGCTTTAACTCTTTAAAAACAAGATATTAAATATTACGTTGACATTTATGTACATTTCCTGTTAATTAGTTTTACTTTACTGTACTATTTTATTGATATTTTGCTAAGCAAATATATTTCTTCGGGATATATTTTAAAGTAATCAAAAAGGAAGCAAAAAAGTGGATAAAAAAGGGTTATAGCGACCTTTTTTCTACATAAAATTCGTTGTAATGCCTGTATGTAACATAATAAAAGAAAAACATTATAATTTTCTACGGTAATATTATTTTATCAGATAAAATAAAGTAAATATCATTAGATATGACTAGTCTACATTTAAAATTTGGTTCTAAGTCAGTAGCAAATAAGTTAAATAGATGCCAGTATTTTTTAAATTTTTTATTCTGTTACGAAGAAATGCAATTTGCATTACATAAGGAAAATATTAGCAAACTTTTTTGACTGCTTATTTCTAATTTGATCGTTTTATTTGTTATTTTATTAACTACTAGTCTTCAAATTAAATTTTTGAAATAAATAGAAATTAAATGTTTTTTTTAAAGATATAACGATTATGTCAATAATTCAGTTTAATTATAACAGGATAGAGGAAATTCTTTTATCCATTCATTCATTATTTCATATGCTAATTAATTTTTTGTATTATTTTTGAAAAAAATTGTTATTTAATATATCGAATATTTAGAAATTTATTCTGACAATAATCATTATTAAATCATTGTGCAAGTTTGGTTTAAGCATATAGTTAAATGTTTTAATTTAATACCGAGAATTTTAATTTATATCAATAGGTGTTTACATAATATTTCTAAATGTTAAAAAATCAATTTAGAGCACAACACAATTCAGATATCTATTTATGAATTTGTAGTGATATTATACTGATGTACTATACCACGATGGACGGCACGTGCACACACAGCTGTGGACTAGATTTCTCAGAATAAAAACGCAGCTGTGGACCTCGAGTTTTAATGGGGTACCCCTGCGGAGGAGTTATAGCTGATGGAGTTGCAGAATTGTAGCCGTCATGCCCAGGAAGGGATGCAGCCTTGAGATACGGGGACAGAGGCTAGGCAATAATGTCAATTTTCACCAAAGGGGCCATTTTAATGAGCCCACCTTCACAGCCGAATGGGATGCAGATGTGGGAAAATTCCATCAACAAATGATTGAAAAAGAGAAAAAAAGGTGCGTTGAACCCAGGTGTAAAGTTGTTAAAAAAGTAGAAAGAAGAGTCGAGGTCGGGATTTAAGAGTTGCTGGGTAAATCGAGCACGTGGGACAGGAAACCGAGATATTGCCCGATCCTTCAGCTCAGAGCCGGAGAGAAGCAAGTGACAACCTTTAAGCCCGGACTGAGGTTTACTCTTCCTACAGCCCTGTCCTAACACCCTGCTCCCCTTAGAATGCCTGAAGGTAAACCGATTTAACATATTCATAATTGTTACTTAAGCCTCAGATAATTACTTCAATATTTTGATTAAGGTTTGGTTTGGTTTTTGGAGTGCTACGGTCTACTTTTTGCAACACGAGGGCTAATGAGACCGAGACATACTGCTTAAAGTCGATTCCGAATGGCAACGAACATCCATGCCGTAGTGGGATTCGAACCCACGAACTCCGGTTCCGAAGGCCAGCACCCTAATCATTCTGCCATCGTTCGGCTTATTTTGATTAAGGAATACCATTTAAAGGAAAAAAAGAAAATTGTAATGTATCATTATATTGATGAATGTCGAAGTAATGAATGTCATATAATCAAGAAAATATCTGTAAATAAATAATGAATATAACAAATCTTTTAATTAATATGTCAGGCATTTCTAAAAAGAAATGCCTAACATATTAATTAAAAGATTTGCTAAAAGATATTAATTATTTTATGTTTCAACGAAAATAATGTTTCATATTACGAAGTAATAAAAAAAAGGTAAAAACCACTTTGAGGGGAAATTATTTTCTATTAAAATTTTTAAAAATATTCTAAAATGGGGGTTTATGTAAGTTTTCACAATTAGTTTAAAGAATAGTATTACATAAATATTAATTATTTTTTTAAAGCCAAAATCGACTAAAGTTGGTATAAATAAGATTGAAACTATATTAAATCTATCCAATTATTAGTGTAAAATTTAAAATAATAGATTAAATATGGAATTGAATATAAAAAGTTTTACCTTGCTTATCACACTTTCTTGTCACAATTTTCACAATTAGTTTAAGGAATAGTATTCCATAAATATTAATTATTTTAAAAGCCAAAATCGACTAAAGTTGGTATAAATAAAATTGAAACTATATTAAATCTATCCAATTATTAGTGTAAAATTTAAAATAATAGAATAAATATGCAATTGAATATAAAAAGTTTTACCTTGCTTATCACACTTTCTTGTCACAATTTTCACAATTAATTTAACTAATAGTATTACATAAATATTAATTATTTTTTAAATCCAAAATCGACTAAAGTTGGTATAAATAAAATTGAAACTATATTAAATCTATCCAATTATTAGTGTAAAATTTAAAATAACAGAATAAATATGGAATTGAATATAAAAAGTTTTACCTTGCTTACCACACTTTCTTGTCAAATATTCTTTTATACCTGCAAAATTACAGATAACACCTGAAGTATTTTTGCTTTATATTTAATAGTTTATATATAAATGATTCTATTAATATATATTCGATGCTAATTAGCAATGTATAAAGCGTATTTGACTTTAGTGTATGATTCAGTCTTTTCATTTGAAACCTCGCACTATACCTTTATTTTTATAAATGCTTACACAAAATTTCTAAATGGTAAAACCTAATTATTTTAACGCTCAATATCATTTAGCTTTTCTGTTTACAAATTTGTTGTGCTTTAATTAGTTGGTATGATAATATGTTTATGTATTCGACATTTTCCTTTTATGTCTGTAAAAAGCTCATCTAATGCACTCTCGGAGTTAATTGTTTGGGGATTCGACTAAATTGAGTTTTTACGAATTGGAGAAAAAAATGAGAATGTTTGAACTACTTTAATCAGATTGTATTACTTCGTTAACAGAATATAATTATACCGAAAAGATATTTTATGTAGACTCATGAAAATATTTTGTTGAATATTATTATATAATTGTAATTAGTTTTATACAATAAAATTTACTGGATTATAATCTCCTTTTATATCAAGCAGTAGGTGAAATAACATGTAAGATTATCAAGTTATTATTAATTGGTAGAAAGGTTTAAAATAGCAAGTTAATTTTTGAACCGAATACACCCAGGTGTTGTTTTAGTTAACATACGAGGCGCATCCAGAAATAAGTGTCCCGATGTTTTCCCCTTTAAATCAAACGTAATTAGCAGTGTCAATTGCGCGTGCGTAACAGATCTATGGCTTATTAATCATATGCCAGCTGGACAAGTCCCGATTCGTGCCAGTAGCGGGGTAGCAGTGGTCCAAAATGGAAGCTCTAATTCTTTTTTTCCCGCAGACTGCTAGGTTCGGTCTGTGATCTTGAATGCACAAAGCATTGGGCCAATTGAAATTCGTCGTCAGCTCTGTCAGGTCTGTGAGCTGCAACTGACACCCCGAACACAAAATTCAACGCTTAGGAGCAGCACTGACATTTCTGCTACGGTATCACGATGACGGCGACGAATTCCTCGACAGGATCGTCATGGGCAATGAGACTTGGATTTCGCACTTTACCCCGGTAACCAAGCAGCACTCAATGCATTGGCATCGTAGTGGATCTACGGTCAGGATCAAATTCAAACAGACGCTGTCGGTACGGAAAGGGATGTGTATGGCGTTATGGGAGAGGAACGCTAAATTCCATTTACAGGCTGCAGAGTTCTACGACAGAGGTATACAAAAGTTGATCCCACAATACGACAGTGTCTCAATTCTGGTGGTGGCTAAGTTGAAAAATAGCTGAAACATTGCTGTACTTGTACCAATAAATATGTCCGTGAAAGTGTGAGTTCTTTTCTTCTTTTAAATAGGGAAACCTACTTTCTGAATGCACCTCGTACTTTCTTATGTTGTATTGTCTTATCTTTACAGCATTATAGGTAATACTTAACATTAAGTATCTAAAGATATTGAACAAAATAGGGAGTACTCTCCCCTCAAATTCTCGTATACTTATAAAAAAGAAAAGTATATTTTTTATCCAAATATCTATTATTTTTATAATTTTTATAAGCGTTTATAAACATTTATATTATTTTTTATAAACTTTAAAATGAATATAAATTAATAAAAAAGATGTAAAAATTTATCACTGATAAAACACAAAATACAGGAACTCAAAAATCTTATTTAGTAAATAGAGATGCCGCATAATTTAATCGGTTTTTTGGCCGATTTTAAGTTAATATAAATAGAAATATAGATAGTTAATATAGATAGTTAAAATAAATAGAATTTTGGAATACTAATTTTCAGAATGCATTCCTCGGATCATTTTCCTTCTTTTGATTTTTTGTTGCCATTTTGAGCCTAGAAATTTGAGAGAAGGAATATTCACATATCTGTATAAATCAGATTTTAATGTATAGCAACCTAGAATAGCCAATCAGTAACTGTAAGATGGTAGTAAACTGCTACTTTAGATTGCCAAAAGTAACTCCAAAGTTGATAACCCCCCACATTTTTGTCATAATGTACGTGTTTAAAATCTAGTCTCTCTAAATCAAACATATTTGAGCTGTCAAGTCAGCATACAGACTAACTCAAACACACATATATTCAAAAATGGTATTTTTGAATTCAAGGAGGTCTAAAACATGATTTCTTTTTACTCTCAAAATATGTACATTATAGGAAAAAATCCGTATTTTAAAAGTTTGAGCAAATTACTATTAAAGATACATGATATATATATACTTTTGTATTAGTTATTTAGCAATTTGTACTAGATAATCATTAATCAGTTTGTTTAAAGCATAAAGAAAAAATGTCAAAATATAAAAAAAACCCGGATTGTAATAAAATGCAGTCCTTTAAGTGTTCATTTTTTCCTAGAAAAATCAACCAGAAAAAGATTTTTTACAGCCTCAAATTTCCCTGATGTAACAAAAAGTTGATAGCTTACATTGAAGGTCAAAATTCTGTGGAACTTTATCAAAAATATGGCGGACTTAAAACGTCATCTAGTGTCCTATAAAAAATTAAGCAAAATGTTCCAACTGTAAATAACTTCTTGTGGGATCATAAGATTTGAAACTAACAAAGGCTCACCATATATATCCCGTCCACCAGCTTCAGTATCTAGTTATTTTTCCCGTTACTTAATACTAGAAGAAAGTACTAGAAGAAGAGAAAAAATGCCAGTCATGTATGTATTAACAAATTGACGGACACTTGCGTCTATAGCCATCAAAGTGAAATTCACCATGTGGGATCACTGCAATAGCCGTCCAAAACGAAACGGTCATTTTGAGACACTAAGGCTATAGTGGTACAAATGAGCATTTACCGGCGTACAAGTAGAAGCCTAGTGTCATGTTTTAGAAACAAGTTTTAGGTTGAATTTCGTTTTTCATCTGTTCCACAACAAAAATAATGTGTATTAATTATGAAATTATAATAAATTTGTTTGTCATTTATTTATTTTTTTATTATAAACTACCATTTTGAGTAAAACTCCCAAAAATACTTTGTTGCACACAAAAGATTGTTTATTATTGTTTATTGTTATTAAACCTGTCATTTAATTTTTTAAATTTTTTTCTGTTATAGTCGCCATCGTCCCATTACTTGGTGTCTAGAGTCACCTGGCGCCAAAACGGTTACATCCGCAACCTAATTAAAGGTGCTGAATTAATCAAAATTAAGTTTATTTAAGTTTAAAGAGTAAAACTATACTTTCTGATATTCTAAAAATTACAATAACATATAGTGTTAACTTCACTTGTTCCTACTGTCTGTCAATGTGTTAAGAACACGTTTAAATACAGTCAGAGAAGAAAATGAATAGGATAGAGTTAATATTTATCAGTACACAGTGATATTTAATAGATTGAAGTATTTAAATAATTAAGTGTTTATATAATCTAACACTTCAAAAATATTTAGAAAGTTACAATAACATATAGTGTTAATTTTCGAACTTAACTTGCTCCTACTGTCTGTCAAGGTGTTAGGAACAAGTTTAGATACAGACAGAGAAGAAAATGAATAGTACATATTTAATGTTTATGAGTACACTGATATTTAAAAAGATTGAAGTATTTAAATAATTAAGTGTTTATGCAATCTAACACTTCATAAATATTTAGAAAGTTACAATAACATATAGTGTTAACTTTCGAACTTAACTTGTTCCGACTGTCTGTCAAGGTGTTAGGAACAAGTTTAGATACAGACAGAGAAGAAAATGAATAGTACATATTTAATGTTTATGGTTACACTAATATTTAATAGATTGAAGTATTTAAATAATTAAGTGTTTATGTAATCTAACACTTCATAAATATTTAAAAAGTTACAATAACATTTAGTGTTAACTTTCGAACTTAACTTGTTCCGACTGTCTGTCAAGGTGTTAAGAACACGTTTAAATACAGTCAGAGAAGAAAATGAATAGGATAGAGTTAATATTTATCAGTACACAGTGATATTTAATAGATTGAAGTATTTAAATAATTAAGTGTTTATATAATCTAACACTTCATAAATATTTAGAAAGTTACAATAATATATAGTGTTAACTTTCGAACTTAACTTGTTCCGACTGTCCATCAATGTGTTAAGAACACGTTTAAATACAGTCAGAGAAGAAAATGAATAGGATAGAGTTAATATTTATCAGTACACAGTGATATTTAATAGATTGAAGTATTTAAATAATTAAGTGTTTATATAATCTAACACTTCAAAAATATTTAGAAAGTTACCATAACATATAGTGTTAATTTTCGAACTTAACTTTTTCCTACTGTCTGTCAAGGTGTTAGGAACAAGTTTAGATACAGACAGAGAAGAAAATGAATAGGACAGATTTAATGTTTATGGGTACGCTGATATTTAATAGATTGAAGTATTTAAATAATTAAGTGTTTATATAATCTAACACTTCAAAAATATTTAGAAAGTTAAGCGTAACATAATGCTTGTCTGAGGTCAATATGCCTTCAGTAATCTCATAACACTTTTTTATTTAAATTTGGAAATCATTTATGTTTTTTCTGATGAATTGTTTTCCTAATTTTTCTAAACTTTCTGTATAGGAGTTTCATTTATAAGTTCGTAAATATTTTAGTAAACTAGATTTTTCAATTAACTATTTTATTAGTTTAAGCAAATTTTATTAATTTTAAATACATGACTTATGTTATCAAAATTAAAATAAATGTAGGCATATTTCTAATGAAAAAATTCTTGAACTTAATTTTAATAAATTCTATCCAAAGAATTTTTCATTGGATTTTTATCTTCCTTTTTTTATATAGAAGGAGAAATTCTCTAGCCTAAAAATTTAATAAAGTTTGTAGGATTAATTTGAGCATATACGGCATTACTTCTATTGTGCATGAAAAATATCCCAAAAAATATTTTCTTAAAAACATATTTCCTAAAAAATAATTTTCAGACATGTGGAAGAATTTCAATCAAGTGTTTCCTTTAATTTGTACCAAATTTTATATATTTTCAATTCCTGAATCATGCTAACGAAATTAAATTATTTTTAGACTTATATCTAAGGAAATTTCTGATGCATAGTTTTAAGTTCTATGAAAAGTAGTATAACATTTTCATTGGGTTACCTTTTGTTTGTTTCTTATAACACGCGTGAAGAGAAAAATTCTTGTACATAAATAAAACATAATAAAGATTGCAGAATTAATTTAGGCCTATACGATATCAGATATGTCGTTAGAAATTTATCTAGGATGAGGAAAATAAACCCGTACTAATCAGTTACAGATGTGTGAAAGAATTTCAATCAAATTACGAATGTTCATTCAGATGAGGTAAAGGAAAAAAATTTCATCGTTGAAGAATATTTTGTAATTATAATATTTTTTTTTTACTGGAAGAGAGAAAATTGAAATTGAGATTTTTAAGCAAAAAACCTCTTCATTAAATTCCCCATACCCAGATTTTATACGTGCAAACTTTATTTGATTTTATAATCAAATTTAGTAACGATTATTGGTCTTGTTATTACACAAATACGTTATTGAAACATAAAATAAACCAACTGTCTAATTAAAAGAAATAAAAACTCTTCGGGGTATTTTCCTTTTATTACGCCGAGAAAAGATATTTATAATAAGAAATGTTTTGTTTAAGCAATCAGCTCGCTTTCCTAGATATAAAAATAATTGCAAAGCACATGAAAAATGCTTCGCATAAAGAGAGAATAAAAATTAAGTTTAATATTCTTAATATACTATTAAGTGGAGAGAGTTTTCATGCAGTTGAAAACGGAACCAAAATTGCTAATTTATGCTTCATTTTACGATTGTATTTCGAGAGATAAAGCATTACTGCAGCTTTTCTTAATAACATTTTAAAAAATTTCCCTTAACAAGTTTATTTTTTTCCACCGTTTTTCATGTTGTAACCAATTACGTGTAGTAAAAGAATAATTTAATCTTTGAAATTTTTAAAATGCATTCACCATTAAAATGAATATTTTTTGGGGAGAGATTCAAAGCTAAATGAATTGCTTACAGCTTAAGGATGATATTTTAATGGGTAATGATTTTAATGAGACTCCAAAGAGTTTTCAGATTAACAAGAAAAAAATCTGTGGAATATTTATTTTTAACAGAAAGAAATAAAACACTTTTTTTGTGTTTCTACAATTTAGATATTTATATAGAATATTTTCCTATAGCATGTACGTGCTTATTATTGTACTTTATTTTTGTTCCACCGTTTTTCATGTTGTAACCAATTACGTGTAGTAAAAGAATAATTTAATCTTTGAAATTTTTAAAAAGCATTCACCATTAAAATGAATATTTTTTGGGGAGAGATTCAAAGCTAAATGAATTGCTTACAGCTTAAGGATGATATTTTAATGGGTAAGGATTTTAATGAGACTCCAAAGAGTTTTCAGATTAACAAGAAAAAAATCTGTTTAAAATTTATTTTTAACAGAAAATAATAAAACACTTTTTTTGTGTTTCTACAATTTAGATATTTATATAGAATATTTTCCTATAGCATGTACGTGCTTATTATTGTACTTTATTTTTGTTCCACCGTTTTTCATGTTGTAACCAATTACGTGTAGTAAAAGAATAATTTAATCTTTGAAATTTTTAAAAAGCATTCACCATTATTCACCATTAAAATGAATATTATTTGGGAGAGATTCAAAGCTAAATGAATTGCTTACAGCTTAAGGATGATATTTTAATGGGTAAGGATTTTAATGAGACTCCAAAGAGTTTTCAGATTAACAAGAAAAAAATCTGTGGAATATTTATTTTTAACAGAAAGAAATAAAACACTTTTTTGTGTTTCTACAATTTAGATATTTATATAGAGTATTTTCCTATAGCATGTACGTGCTTATTATTGTACTTTATTTTTGTTCCACCGTTTTTCATGTTGTAACCAATTACGTGTAGTAAAAGAATAATTTAATCTTTGAAATTTTTAAAAAGCATTCACCATTAAAATGAATATTTTTTGGGGAGAGATTTAGAGCTAAATGAATTGCTTACAGCTTAAGGATGATATTTTAATGGGTAAGGATTTTAATGAGACTCCAAAGAGTTTTCAGATTAACAAGAAAAAAATCTGTGGAATATTTATTTTTAACAGAAAGAAATAAAACACTTTTTTGTGTTTCTACAATTTAGATATTTATATAGAGTATTTTCCTATAGCATTTACGTGTTATTTATATATAAATAGAGGAATGTTTGAACATTCAATTGTTACTGAAATGACAGTGGAGTCTTACAGTTAATTATTTAAATTAAAAATATGTAAATATAGTCCAAATAAAACTACTACTTTTACTTTACAAAGGATTAATATCACCTTTCAAGACTAAAATCTTTATAATTATAATCTCTTTGCAATTAATCCTAAAATGGAATGTATTTCTCTGTTTAGAATGATTTTGTTTGAGTATCCTCTATATAATAATAACCTAAGTCCATCTGTCCATGAATTTATGAAGAAACTGTACCTGGAATGGATAAAGGTATCCATATAGTTTTCTTGACGAATTTGGGTTATCAACGTTCGAAAATCACCCCTTTCCCCGGTTTAGAGCAAGCGATTAAATTTACCAATTTATCACATAATAAATAGATAAAAATAACATTTTTTCTACCATTATGATATCATTCCTTTAACTATCTCATTTAATCATTTCTTATTTTAAATTACTTAAATATCGTCTGCATTATTTTCATACTTTTTATGACTGAACTGAGATATTACGTAAATAATTTTCTTTTACTTTGGTTTAAATAATAGATTAGGTACATATGTGATAATTTTAAATTTAACTATCGATTATTTTTTGTTGCAATGAAAATTTTATTACCAGTATTAACAACAAATACTATCTACATCCAGGTTGTAGTGAGAATGATAGTTTCATTCCTTTACTCCCATTAATTACTAGGACAAATAAATTCTGAAGAATTTAATGATAATTTTGACATAGCTAAGAAAACTTTGAACAGTTTATTATTTAAATTAAAAATATGTAAATATAGTCCAAATAAAAGTACCCTTTTACTTTTCAAAGGATTCATATCACCTTTCAAGACAAAAATTTTTATAATTATAGATTCTTTTCGATTCACCTTAATATGAAATGCTCTGCTCTTTTTAGAATGATTTTGATTTTCTTTCCTCTAAGATAAGGTTTCCTATAACCTTATCTTAGTTTATAATATACAATTGATTTTTGTTTTTCAAATAACATATCTTATTAAATAGCATAAAAAAATGTATTAAAAAATATAAAATCAATTTACGTATGTTAAACATGAAATTTTTGTATGATACTGAATTAGAATGTATGTTTGAGATATAATATACTCTAAAATGAAATGCTCTGGTCTTTTTAGAATGATTCTGATTTTCTTTACTAACACTGTAGTTTATAATATACAATTGATTTTTGTTTTTCAAATAACATATCTTATTAAATAGCATTGAAATATGCATTAAATGAATAATATAAAATCAATTTAGGTATATTAAACATGAAATGTTTGTATGAAATTGAAGTAGAATGTATGTTTGAGAAATACCTTGCTCTTCTTAGAATGATTTTGATTTTCTTTACTAATACTTTAGTTTATAATATACAATTGATTTTTGTTTTTCAAATAACATATCTTATTAAATAGCATTGAAATATGCATTAAATGAATAATATAAAATCAATTTAGGTATATTAAACATGAAATGTTTGTATGAAATTGAAGTAGAATGTATGTTTGAGAAATTCTCTGCTCTAAAATGAAATGCTCTGCTCTTTTTAGAATGATTTTGATTTTCTTTACTAACACTGTAGTTTATAATATACTATAGAGTTATGTTTTTCATATAACATATCTTATTAAGTGGCATCAAAATATGTATTAAATGAAAAATATAAAATCAATATACGTATGTTAAACATAAAAATTTTTTGTATGAAATTGAAGTAGAAATTCTCTGCTCTAAAATGAAATGCTCTGCTCTTTTTAGAATGATTTTGATTTTCTTTACTAACCTTATCTTAGTTTATAATATACTATTGATTTTTGTTTTTCAAATAACATATCTTATTAAGTGGCATCAAAATATGTATTAAATGAAAAATATAAAATCAATATACGTATGTTAAACATAAAAATTTTTTGTATGAAATTGAAGTAGAATGTATGTTTGAGAAATTCTCTGCTCTAAAATGATGTACTCTGCTCTTCTTAGAATGATTTTGATTTTCTTTACTAATACTTTAGTTTATTAATAAACTATTAATTTTTGTTTTTCAAATAACATATCTTATTATTAAATAGCATCAAAATATGTATTAAATGAAAAATATAAAATCAATATACGTATGTTAAACATAAAAATTTTTTGTATGAAATTGAAGTAGAATGTATGTTTGAGAAATTCTCTGCTCTAAAATGATGTACTCTGCTCTTCTTAGAATGATTTTGATTTTCTTTACTAATACTTTAGTTTATAATATACAATTGATTTTTGTTTTTCAAATAACATATCTTATTAAATAGCATTGAAATATGCATTAAATGAATAATATAAAATCAATTTAGGTATATTAAACATGAAATGTTTGTATGAAATTGAATTAGAACGTATGTTAGAAATGCTCTGCTCTTCTTAGAATGATTTTGATTTTCTTTACTAATACTTTAGTTTATTAATAAACTATTAATTTTTGTTTTTCAAATAACATATCTTATTATTAAATAGCATCAAAATATGTATTTAATGAAAAATATAAAATCAATTTAAGTATGTTAAACATGAAATTTTTGTATGAAATTGAAGTGGAATATATGTTTGAGAAATTCTCTGCTCTAAAATGAAATGCTCTGTTTATTTACAACGATTTTGATTTTCTTTACTAACATTTTAGTTTATAATATACAATTGATTTTTGTTTTTCAAATAACATATCTTATTAAATAGCATTGAAATATGCATTAAATGAATAATATAAAATCAATTTAGGTATATTAAACATGAAATTTTTGTATGAAATTGAAGTGGAATATATGTCTGTTTTCTTTGTAAATTAAAAATTTAATTATTCTATGGAAAAAAAAATTTAATAATCAATACCAAAAGTAAAATAAAATTGTAATCGAGGAATTTTATGAGTAAAATAAATTAAAAATATTGAAATTATCTATTGTAAAATTTAAAAACTGATTATAGAATTTGTATGAATTTCAGAAAAAAACTTTTCATTTTTCTCTCAATGCAACCAAATCCCTTCAGACGGACCAAAACTATTTTCATTAAATTTTATATCAATAAAAACGGTACCGCTTCAAAACTACTCTCGATGTTTTTACCTCAATGAATATCTTATCTATAAAAATCAAATTAATTTAAAAGTAAATAAATAATGATCACGATCGGGAATAAAAGTCATCTAAAAAATAAATATGAATTCATGCAATTTCCCGTTCCTTAATCATAAAATCTCTTTGTTTCTTATTGAAAAGAAAAAAGATTTTTTTTAAAGGAACACTAGTCAAACAGCAGATACGCATAAATGTTGTTGACTCCAAAAATATGTAATTTTTACAAATAAAGATATGAATTTTTAAGAATTGAAATCTGAGATTGGAAGAAAAAAATGAAGATAAAAAATTGCGGTTTTAAAGACTTTTCTTAAAGCATTATTTAAAGTGAGGCAACGTACTTCAGATGCAAGAATTATTTTGTACCAAATGTTTTTTTTAAATTGAAAAAGTATAAAAAATTAGATAATGGCACGAACAAAAGAATAAAATGTGCATTTCAAGCAGAACAAAAGAATGAGTCAAAAAACATTAAAAAAATTTGAAATATTTGACGGAATGTTCAATAAAAAACTTAAAATCTGAAATATGAATAAAAAAGATCAAATTGGAAAGTACAAAAAAAAGCATTTCGACTATTCTTTCATGTGTTTAATATCTTTAAAAAGTTGAACAAATTTCTTTCTTTGAATAGAGTTAAAAAAATACTCCACGTTGACATTTGCTGTTAAATTTTGTTTCTGGTTTGAAATTTGAAATGAAATGCACGCCCTGTAACTCAAGATTTAATTTTCTTTGCCTATTAGTGAGTCGGACATTTGTGTAAATGGAAATAAATCTGGATTTCTCGTAAATGGAAATGTTATTAAACACTTTTAATTAATTTTTTATCTCTAATATTATTATATTTGTAGATTTAATTGCTTTAAATTGAAATAAATGAGTAGAAATATATACATTTTGTAGTAAAATACTCTTTTTCAATATTCATTTTAATGAAAAGATAATTATTTACTTTAATACCTGCATACTTTAAAGAATTAAATGTAATAATTTAAAAATTTCTCAAAGACTGTATGTTTTCATTATTTCTGTCAATCTTTAGGTTTTAAAGTGCGCATGTATACAAAAATATATAAGCCACTTTGCACCCAATTTGTTTGAGTATCCCCTATATAATAAAGCCTATATATATATATATATATATATATATATATATATACATATATGGAGTATATATGTGCAGGGTGTGCACTGCACACCAAGGCAAAATTATGAGGGACAATAATTTTCTGCACCTATGTCTACCTATCTTTATATGGTTCATAATAAATATTATTTATAATATATTCAAATATTATGTTTATTTACTTGCTTTTATTCTCACAGTGCGTGCGGTACTAAGGGCTGCACCAAGTAGCGCTTTCAAAAGCAAACGAACATAGGAAGTTCTGATGTGTACGCATTGCGTATGGGCTACTGGACAAGAACAGCATACTATGGCACAAAGGCAAGTGCAGCTATTTTTTCTGCACTTGTCGTTCAGAATCATCCGAAGGTACGGTTTATTAAGCGTTGTATTAGGGACTTACGTGCTGAAGCGCTTTTCGTTTTTAAACTGATTAACTGGCCATACGCATTTGCAGACTGTTAATGTTTAAATTTATATATTGTAAGATTTTGTTTTCATGGAAATATAAAAGAAGTATTTCATCAATGAAAAGTGAGTGAAATGTTTTAGAGCGGTAAAGTAATTTCAGTGATGTATTATATTTATTGAAATAGTTAGCTGAAAAACAATGTTGTTTTGTTTTAAAGAAACAAATTTTAACAGGACAGTCAGTTTCAACAGAATTTTACCATTCATTGTATCTTACATATAATATATAAGTTATATCTGTAACACGATATCCCTGGTTTTGTTTTTAAAAATTGTCTAGATGTTTTTAGCAGACTATATGATTTCTAAATGTTAAAAACAATTAATAAATATAATTTAATCCACTGACCGAACAAGAAACAGTTCGCTCTATTGTGCAAGCGTGCAGTGAAATCCTCTGCACGTGGAATAGACTTTCGGTTTGTCGGCATCAATGAGCACCCGGATGAGGCACAGCAGTGGCGGGCGCAAGTGGTGCTACGTTTGCTGAACATATAAGTTGTTCGTGGAAGCCTGATACGTTGCTTTTTCGACGCCCATATGACACCATACAACAAAAGACATTATTTTTGCTTCAGTGCTAATAAAATTCTCATAAGTGTAGCTGTTTTTATAGTTATAACTCGACTACTCGTTGGTAAATATTTTATTTATTGTATTCTTTAAATTTATATTCATAATAAATAACCCGTTTCAGAATGAAGAACTCATATGTCTCAATAATTAAAGATTTATTGCAGAATCCATGTTCTCTGCACACCCTGTATGAAAAACCTACCGCCCGCCACTGATATATATATATATATATATATATATATATATATATATATATATATATATTATATATATATATATATATATATATATATATATATATATATATATATAATTATCCGTTTGTTTGTATATCATGCAAACAATTTTATACATATTCGTTTGCCGTAGAATCACCATATTTTAGACGCTCTTTTTAGACACTCTTTTGTAACGCCACACTGAACTGCATGAAAATTAAAAATTCTTTCTCCCACACTAGTCCTTGATATGACTGTAAAATGGATACTAACAGGGATAGTAAGCAACTAACTGCAGAACATTGGTACTTCTTTTGTGAATGTTATTGTAATGCTAAATTGATTAGAATTATTTTGTTTCTTACAACATCTGTCTTATCAATAGGATTCTTATATTTAAACAAACGTTCGAATGAGAGGGCTTTAACAAATTCGTTATCATCATTATCACATATTACATCTTTTGAGTTTATAACTTGACACTTTTTCAGTATTTATTGAGTTTAATAGTTTTACTATCCATGAATTCTGTGTGGTATCGTTAATTCTAGAGGAGAATATAAAGTTACGAGGAAAGATGACTAGGAAGCATTGAGATATCCTTACAAGATGTTCCTGTAGATGAGCAGGGTACGCTTGTGAAGTTTTGATATTTTTAAGAAATAATAAGAGAGCAGAGAGCTTGGAGACCCTTGTCATTAGATAGGAACGGGAGGGGAAGAAGACGGCTGAGTGAAGAAGATGAATTTAAGTGGAAAAAAAAGCAAAGAGAAGGTGGCGTTTTTGTAGATGAGCAGTGTTTGTGTGTGAAGTTTTGATATGGTCAAGAAATAATACAAATGCAGAGAGATTGGATACCCTTGTATTTAGATAGGAAGAAGACGACTGAGAGCAGAAGAGGAATTAAAGCGGAAAAAAAAGAAAAGGAGGCATTCCTGTAGATGAGAGTTTGTGTGAAGTTTTAATATGGTCAAGAAATAATACAGATGCAGAGAGCTTGGAGACTCTTGTCATTAGATAGGAAGGGGAAATAGATGACTGAGGGAAGAAGAGGAATGAAAATGAAATACAAAGGGAAAGAGTAGGAGGCGTTCCTGTAGATGAGCAGTATGTTCGTGTGAAGTTTTGATATGGTCAAGAAATAATACGATTGCAGAGAGTTTGGAGACCCTTGTCATTAGAAAAATGTTAAGAGGAAAAAGATGGCTGAGAGAAGAAGAAGAATAAAAATGAAATACAAAGGGAAAGAGTAGGAGGCGTTCCTGTAGATGAGCAGTATTTTCGTGTGAAGTTTTGATATGGTCAAGAAATAATACGGATGCAGAGAGCTTGGAGATCCTTGTCATTAGATAGGAAGGGGAAGAAGACAACCAAGAGAGAAAGAGGAATTAAGGCCGTAAAAAAGCTAAGAGAAGGAGGCGTTCCTGTTAAATGAGCAGTT
>CM063505.1:55122314-55142314 GCA_032207245.1 Pardosa pseudoannulata
ATCTTATTTCTTTAAAGTAAAAGGTACCCTAACATCTCTTAATCCACTACAGAATTGATAAATAGCTGCAATAAACACAGAAGTAGTTTATAGCATTAGAAGTGGTACAACATATATCAATCATAAGGATTAATGTCTATATTTCTTTGTAAATACTGGCTTTACTTAGTGGCTTCAAAACGACTATTACCCTTTACTTAACAGTTAGAAATACCTTCTTAAACAGCTATTTCCTTTCATCGAGTTGACATAAGGAGATCAGAACAAGCTAACTGGAAGTATAGTCATCCATCACACAAATTGATTCTGAATCCCTACTAACTATACTGATGAGGGAAAGAAAACTATAAGCATTTATTTAACATATATTGATCTATTTACCCAAAGGGCTTGTTATTAAAAAAACAACGTTCAACAATGGAAATGAAGAATTATGTGTAAATTCTAATTTAGAATTAATTTTAAAAAAAGCAGTGTGGATAAACTAAATCTTAAGTAAACTAAAATAATAAGTACATAAATAAAATTGTTTTGGACATCTAAAGAATGGATATAAAATGGCTTTACATATAACAATATCCTAAAATCAAACTATAAATATACCTAAAGATTAATTTTCTCAAAACAGTTAAAAGGAAATTTATTATTGAAATCAGGTTGTTAAAATTTCTGAAAACTTTAATATGACTGTAATATTAAAATAATATTATTTCACGTGAACCTATACTATGAAAGTATATAATATTTCCAGTAAAATTAAATTTTATAAAATAATTGAAGTATTTTAGAAATAAAATGATAATGTTACCTTTCAAAAACTATAAAATTAATATCGAGTAATATTAAATAAATATTTTCAATAAACAAGAAATTAGGGATTATGTTTCAATTATGGTTTAGAATATAAATTAAAACTGCCGTAAAATTTGAACTAACTATTAATCAAACTAAAAAAAAAATAAAATTTATTTAACTTTAGAGAAATAATTATAAAAGGATTTTAATATATAGCAAATTTTTAGCATATAACAAACGAGTTTATTTTATTTTTAGGAGCTATAACAAACGAGTGATGAGATAAATGATAAATGTTTTAAATGAAATATGTTATTAGAAGAATGTTTTCAAATATTTTTAGTAAATAAGCGGTATTATTTTGTGAATAATTAATATTAATACGATATTTGTTACTATTTTTCTTTTTCCATAACTATCGTAAAATGCAACTATTTATAAAAATTTTATTTTCCAACATTCTTAAAATAAATATTATAGAGAATTAATTTCTATAGTTACGCCAACGTACACACACACACATACACACACACACACACACACACACACACACATATATATATATATATATATATATATATATATATATATATATATATATATATATATATATATATGTAATTGTATGTGTTTATCATATGCCTATAACAATATAAATAACCCCAATGATGTGTTGATAATATGTTTATACTTGTCTATTGCACAGATTAATATCCAATTCCCAAACATGTCTCCAAATGTCTAGCGTCCACTATCTAATAAAGAATCTGTATTTGGCCAAGGTTCCTACAGAAACTCTTTCTGAAGACGCTCTCTCTCAATTATTACACGCCAAGTGCTTTTATATGGAGTTATTAGTGATTTTTTAGCCTGAATTAAAGAGTGTGCTGCATCTTTGCCTTTAAACCCCTAAATTATTAATTAATGTTTTCAAACTTGATATACATATACACACACACACACACTATATATATATATATATATATATATATATATATATATATATATATATATATATATATATATATATATATATACATACATACAAGTATATATATGGTATTTCACACTATTTGACGATGTAAATATGTAATACAGATTGTACATACACAGTATATAATCAACGTAGATAGTACATATGCAGAAAGATTATATGGTTCTTTTACAGAATATTTTAAGTAATTTTAAATTATGTTATTTTGATTGAAATATTCAATTTATCAGAACCATTCTTTGATACTGCGTTAAATTTTGTCCTTAGTAAAATTTTTATATCTACTTTGTCACCTTTTATGAGATATTTGCTCTTGGTGGCAGATGAAAGATAAAGAAAATGAATGCAGCGCTCTACGTATTGATCAATCGTTCAACATAGGTTATTAGACACTACGCAAAGTAAAATGAACATAAATTCAATAACTTCAAATATTACAGACTGTCCTTATCAGCTGTCACTTTAAAAATTATCGGATGTCATTTATATATATGTATGTATATATATATATATATATATATATATATATATATATATATATATATATATATATATATATATATATATATATATATATATATATATATATATATATATATGTATATATATATATATATATATATATATATATATATATATATGTATATATATATATATATATATATATATATATATATATATATATATATATATATGTATATATATATATATATATATATATATATATATATATATATATATATATATATATATATATATATATATATATATATATATATATATATATATATATTATATATATATATATATATATATATATATATATATATATATATATATATATATATGTATATATATATATATATATATATATATATATATATATATATGTATATATATATATATATATATGTATATATATATATATATATATATATATATATATATATATATATATATATATATATATATATATATATATATATATATATATATATATATATATATATATATATATATATATATATATATATATATATATATATATATATATATATATATATATATATATATATATATATATATATATAAACACTTCGTGATGAATATTACGTATTAGTTGTAAACACAGTACTGGAAAGGGAAGTTTTTTACTAGATAAAGTTACTCCTTATGATATCAGTCGATGTACTTGCACAAATGACAGATTTATGTGTAAAGCTACAAAAAATAAAATACTGGGCTGTTATTATAAAAAGTAGCATAAACTGAAAAAATATAGATTAAATTCTTACATTTTTTTATCTGATAAAAGGAAAACTCATCCCAAGAAAATATTAAATGCTAAAAACTATTTTTTAGTTGTTTCTAAAAAAGGAAGATAGACATTACTGGGTTAAATCGACAGTAGAATAAGCAGTTATATTAGTTAACACGAGTTAACGAAAATTTCGGTTACACTGGTACGAACACAAGACTTCATCTTCAAAATAAGGGAGAAATTGAATGAACAGGTTGTCAGAACAATAAACGTAAGGAGGAGTTATTCTACTAATATACAAATCCTTCTCAGTTATTATAAAATGTATCTCTATCATGATTTTAGTGATAATTTAAAACTACGAAACACAGTATCTTTTCATAATAAACGTCTGTATGGCTTAGTAGCTTAGAAAAGAAAAACATTTTTCTTTTAAACATAGTTATAGTCATTTAATATATATTACAATTTATGAATATAATACTTAGAAATAGTATTAATCAATTTGAAGCTGCTTAAAACCTTTCGGGCGTAATGCGCAGGTACGTATCAAATGTAATTACCTGTTATGGATATAAAACCCACTTTTATATAGCTTTTTACTTTTCAGCGTTCTTAATGAATTGTGGAAAAGAAATTAAAACTACGAAAAACAGTATTTTTTCATAGTAAAACCTTTCTATAGTTCAGGAATTTAGAAAAGGAAAGCTTTTTTTTTTTTTTAAACACAGTTATAGCCTTTAAAAATATATTACAATTTATGAATATAATACTTAGAAATAGTATTAATCAATTTGAAGCTGCTTAAAACCTTTCGGGCGTAATGCGCAGGTACGTATCAAATGTAATTCCCTGTTATGGATATAAAACCCACTTTAAAATGGATTTTTACATTTTCAGCGTTTTTAATGAATTGTGGAAAGGATATATGACTTAAGAAACATGGCAACACCTGATTTGATAAAATGACTGTGCATACCATAATTAACTAACATATTGCAGGTGAGAAAAAATATCGGAATTCGAGGCTTTATGAGGGCAATGCACCTTACCCCACCTGTTTCATGGTCAACAACTTCCTGACTTCAAAAGGCACCCTAACGCTTTTCCAGCTTAGAGTCCCCATCCGACTTTGGCTGGTATATATTTCTACACCCAATGAAAGCAGCCCTGACAGTAATGCGCCATGAATGCGTTATAGGTAGTTTAAGGAGCTTCGACGTGTTCCATGTAAATCATTCTAGGAAAGTGTTTCAAGACCACTTTGATAGTGGGAGAAACTTGTTAACATAAGTGTGTCTAACTCCAAAATCCTTATTTGAAGATTTTGAATTGTTTGTAACTATATCTTCAATATATATATATATATATATATATATAATATAATCACTACTTTGGTCTCATTACTATTTATATAAACATTGTACGTTTTGACATATTCCATAACCCTATTTGCATTTGATGGTTTTAAATTTTTTTATGTTCGTTTATTAAATAAACATAACTTAGCATAATTATTGGAAAATTGTTTCAAAACTATCATATAAATATTATATATTTTTGTATTTCTTTATCATGAACAGATATGCTTTTGTTTCCAGAAAAATAAGTTATTAAATCTAGATTTTGAAAAATAAATGATACATTCTAGTTTGCAAAGTCTCTTCGTGTATTCCGAATATGTATTGATACATTTTTATATTTTAATACTTGCAATATGTGACTTAAATAAAGGCGATCAATAACGCATTATTTTGTAACTAGAAAGAAAACTGTTCGCCAACTGTAAATATTTTCATAAATAGCAACAAATTGTTTACTGGCTTTGTAAGTTGTTGGCGAGTAAAATGGGGGAGGGGGAAATAAACAGTGTTTAAAGACTTTAAAATGATTTGCTTATTTAAGTTACATACAGTTACAGTGAGTTTAATAATAGTGAGTTCTCTGGAGCCATTTTGTGGAAAATATATTCTTAAAATCTGAACCTAGCCAAAAAATATCTACTAAAATGCTTAAGAATACAAGCATTTATTAAATTTTGATTTTAGCAATTAATATATATTTAACACTAAGATTTGAGGTACATGGTAGCTAATTATACAAGGACAGAAAACTAGGAAGTAAGAAGACTCGATAACGATTAGAAAAATTAAGAATCGATATAGATTTAAATTAGATAATCAATATAGATAATCAATTTAAACTGAAGATTAATTCATGTTTTATAACGGCTTTTGTCAGTTAAAAATGTATTTTAATTGCCCATATATTTAACCCTCCAAGTGGAACACACCGAGGAAAAAAAGTTTTATTGTGTCAGTGACCAAAGTGTTCTATGATTTTTTACTTCACCTTTTGTCGATTAGATTGGAATACGGGAAACCCACCCTCGTTATTGTCCCTTTACTTCCGGTTATAAATAGATATATAAATAGACATTATTGATTGTTAATTTTTAATACACATAAAGCTCATCAAGTCTCGAAGATCATCCCATAAGAAATAATGGTTCTAAAAGTACGAATAAAAATACCTTTTAAGAGAAATATTTACATTTTTTTTACCAAAGTCATCCAAGATATTTAAGTGGTGCAATTAGATATACATCTGTTACCGCAAACGAAATACTTCGAAATAGAAATTTACAAAGCCATGAGAAACTATCAGGGTTTTCGTGCCTCAGGGAGTAGGGGTTCATCCTTCAATAAATGTCAGTCAAAGAGGGATGCAGTTCCTAAACAATCGATCTGACCTTCCTACCTCAAAATTCCATGTAGGAAAGCACTGGCAGAAATGTACAATACGTCCATTTTCGGAACGTTTTTGGAGGTCGAAAATTGTGCGTGACAACCAGTGGAATTGTACGTGCAAACCGCTTAGAGGGTTAAAAAATTACAGTGTTAAAAAATCGGTTCATACTAATCATTAAATTGCAGGTGACAGTGTTCAAAGCAACTAATTATCCTCACAAAAAATTCCACTTCTTTTCTTGAGAAATAGCAGACTAGCTGAATTTTTCTACTTCATATTTTTCCAGAGAAGAAATGTTGAATTCTCGATATAAAATATTACCAGGGAGCTAATACGTTTCTCCGATAGTGTAACCTAAAAATATGGAATTTTGGTCGGAGTATTTTCATATCACTCGCAAAAATTGTAAAGAATAAAAAATATATAATAAAAAAGATTTGAGTGGTAATATAAAACATATTAGAATCTACAAAATAGGAGGAGGCATTGAATGGTAACTGAAATGCATAACTTTTTCACTTTTATAAGGATTTGATTTAAGTAAATCAAATGGATATCATATTACTTGCATGCATATTAAATTAAATACATTCTTAAAAGTTTGATTGTAATATATAGCATAGGATTATGATTTGCATATCATTTTAACCCGCTAGGATGTGCACCGGTGCTTTTTTTATTTTGTTACCACAATACCAATAAAATTGCTTCTGATAATGAATAGAAAATTTGTTTTGCCCAATATACTTTATTAAAAGTTTAAAATTTGTTTCTGATTATTTAAAACTAGCATATAGACCGTCATATGACGGGATCAGTAAAATGTTTAATTTTCCAGAATTGTAAGTTATCTTATGAGGCAGGTAAAATGGTTTGTTTTTTGACTGAGAATTATCTGGTACACGCTCAATAATTTGTATATCTTCATACTCCTCTAAAATCTTTCCATAATGGGAATGCAGTTTAGAATCCCATTGAATTCATTTAGTCAGATGGTGTGGTTATGTAAAGAAAAAAAACAAACGAACAAACTTCTTAATTTTCAAAGATATATAACTTAAATGATAGATATTTTTTAGTCCGTGAAATAGATTCCTAGACATTTATGAAAAGAATTTGTTGTTAATACCGATGATAAAATTTTCATTGCAACAAAATTGCCCCTTCAGAACGCTAACTGAAGTCACGTAATTTTAAGTCATGAATAAAATATACAGCGCAGTGTAATGAAGATTCCAAAAAATTTGTGAATAGAAGACAGGGTCATTGAAAAGAAATATCTAAAATTTTATTTTTGCTGAGATTCGAATGTACATATTAATTGAGATTGATATAGCAGGAAGAACTGAGCTTGATGACTCTGACGTAAATTGTCTATCACTGAAAACAGAAGGAAATTAACCACATGTTGGTGGATATCACAGTAGAAACTTAGAAGTTAAACCGGATGTCTTGTGACTCTTACAGAATGAAGAAAGAAGTTAGCCAGATGTTGATGGCTTTTATTGTAGCAAGACTGATGCATGTAGACTGCATGTTGGTATATCTCACAGAAGGAAGAAAGAAGTTAGCCAGATGGTGATGGCTTTTAAAGTAGCATGACTGATGCATGTAGGTCGAGTGTCAGTGAATCTCCCATAAGGGAGAAAGAAGTTAGCCAGATGTTAATGGCTTTTATTGTATCAAAACCTGTGTGTAAGACGCATGTTGATGTTTCTCACAGAAGGAAGATTGCTGCAGGTAGACTAGATGCTGGTGATTTTCATAGAAGGAAGACTTGCATCTTCTCCATATTTTGGTGGTTCTCGTAGCAGGAAGATTGATGAACATAGTTCGGATGTGGTCTAGACATAACAGGGATTGAGAGATAGAAATGAGTCGGATAGCATTGGCTTTAGCAGGTGGAAGACAGAAATAATAAATCAACGTTATGATGTTTGATTTGCTAGCCTTGAAATCATTGTCGTCATTAAAATTGGTTTTTAGCTTGAAACATCGACATATGTTATGATTGGACGACATGATTGGTTTCCATAAAGACTTAAATATGTTTTTAAATGCAGATGACTTCATTAAATGTTGAGAAAGTAAGGTACGATGACTCATTATTCTTCTCTACTGGAGATAAAATCACCAAGGTTATATTTTATTGGAACATTTATTTTATTTATCTAGAAGAAATATTGAATTGCAGATATTACCACTGCAGCGGCTGCATCTTTGATCAATAGAGCTTTCACGGCTATTTTCCGCTTACCTTTAAAAGCAGCAGCTCGTACTTGGAATTGTTCACAATCGTTTAAAAAACGGTCCATGTAAACATTAATGGATTTTAGAGTTATAGGTAGAAGTGGTTTCCTAGGTATTTTTCGCGGATGACCACGGGTACGTACATACAAATAATCTGAATTTTCAGAGGCGATTTTATAGAAAGTTTTGCTATCAGATTTCATTATGGACAGAGCAGTTAATATCTTCTACTGTTATTAATATTTTATGTCTAGAAAAGAAAATTCCCCAGTAGCAATCAATATGTTAAACCTTTCTTGAAGAATGTTCATACAAGACCAATATTGGAACAATTAAGACTAATTAAGTTAGACCAATATACAGATCAAACGTTTATCGTCATACAAAATAAAAAGTTTATAAACAAGAATTAGTTCGTAATCGTATAAATAAATAGCAAATTCAATAAGCGCATAAACCGTCAAGAGCAACCGTCTGGTTTAAAATAAAGTATATAGAATACTCTTTCTTGCAGAGGTTTTTTTTTTGCAACAGTGAGCAAAAAGTGATGTACAACAATAATTACATAAATGATTTAACAGCACAATGCTCCCTTAACAATGCTAGCTGATTTTCCAATTTCATTGTTTAAATGTTTTGTTAAAGAAACCCCTTTTAACAAGATAGTGGTTCTGGAGCAGTACCATGCCAATTTTTGCTAAACAATGGCGATTTAGACAGGTGCTGCTTAAGGTTGAGATCATATACCAGTTTAGTAGTATACGGTCCAGGTTCTGGCAATAATCGCCAAATTCTGTAATCTAGTTTGCTGGTAACCCTTCATCTTCTTTTCGGGCTCTCCCGTCACCCCCGAAAAAAGTTATTAATGTTATAGGGGTTTAACGGGGACTTTGCCCTCGTCGTACAAAATATTTTACTCTCCCCTTATTTTCTGTAGAAATTTATAGTAATAATTTCTTTAAAACATTACCCCTGTTCTTTTCTTTCCAATTTTAAGCTAATGATTACTAAAAGCAAGTCCTAACGTAATTTCTCTCCTTATATTCATTTAATAGTCTTCAAATAATTAAATAGAAACATTGTTTTAGAGACATTTCCTTAAATATAGCCTAGTGATGCTTATATTTTGCTTAATTTCTACCTCTAACAAAAAGTCAGCATTGTTTTGTTAAAAAACTGTCAAAAATGGGTTTAAATACATTAAAAACTTAAGTTTGCAATTGCTTTCAATTTGCCAAGGTTTTAAACATATTTTTTTAAAATTGTGTATTGAGTAAACTTAATACAAACCTAAACACAATGTGTAAATATTACTTAGCTATAGTTTGGCGGTCATTTTTGATATAGCCAAACGGGTTGACTGAAGAATTGGGTTCCCCCACCAACTTGGCGATAATGGTTTGAGTATGGTCGCCTAACATTTTCTCCTGATCTCACCGTGTACAAACAATCTGTATCTATATTATAATTTATATGTTATTTGCATCCAACACTCCTTGTGTCAGTTTTTTCTTATTTTTTTGAAAGTGAGCAATGGTTAAAACATTTAGATGTAACAAATCATTAATGGTTCACTATGGCTGATTTTTAATAATTTGGAACTGTTGCGTTTGTAAACTTTTAAGGGATTAATTGTTCATAAATATAAATATCTGGTTTTTAAGTAGCTTTCTTTAAGTAAGAGTATATAATTCTATTACGATGGCGCACTGTGATTAATTAAAGTAGCCAGAAAAAGCAAGAAATACAATGTTTGGATGGATTACCTTTGTGTTTTAGTAAATATCGCCAATATTTTCTCCAAATTTGCTAACGGGAACCCAATTCTTCAGTAGTCCCTAGCCTAACAAATATAACCAAAACATGGAAATTGGCCTTGAAAACTGGAAGTCAACCAACGTCAATCCATACCAGCAGCTATTTTGGAACCTACTGACTTTGGTGACAAAGAGCTTCCCATTCGGTCATCGTCCATCTTTAAGGTAATCTACAAGTCAGGTAAGATTAGGTAAGGTCAAAGTCAGGTAATCTACAAGTGTTTCTTATACCCCATGCTTGTTGACTGTCTTAGATCTTCGAGTAGCATGTCCTGTGAAGATTTTGTCCATGGTTATGCTTGAACATTGATGATTGGATTATAATGGCACCGTGGTCAGGAGTTTGGTGTCTCTATATAAAAGATGTTGCTTGGTGAGCAAAGCTGAAAAAGGACGAAACAGTTATCACTGAGCAGAATGCTAAATATTTATTAGTCCGTAAAAGAGACTCGTAGACTTTTATGAAAATAATTTGGGGCCCTTACTCTGGATTGAGGTTCGTTTCGAACCTTCGTCGTGACGTCATTTTGACACCAGCTTGCGGACATTATGCGAGCAAATGATCAAGATGACGTCAAAGTGAAGTCACAATGAACGTTTGGCCCAACTTGCAACGCCCAGAGTAAGCCCCTTGTTGTTAATTCCGGTGATAAAATTTCAGTGCAACAAAAAGTAATCGATGATTAAATTTAAAATTTGCACATATGTACCTAATCTATTATTTACGCCAAATATGAAAGAAAATTATTTACGTACTATCTAAGTTCAGTGATTGTATGAACGTATGAAAATAATGCAGACGATATTTAAAGAATTTAAAATAAGAAATGACTAAATAAGATAGTTAAAGGAATGACGTCAAAATGCTAGAAAAAATGCTATTTTTACCTATTTATTATATGATAAATTTAATAATCTGCTCTTAACAGGGGAAAATAGGACTCGAAATAATGGCATTAAGCACTCGAAAAGCCATTAGACCTTCCTACGTTAGGTAGACTTCGAACAATTTAAAGAAGGTATTTTTCGCTGTGATATGAAGCGTATTTATACCAATTTACTTTAGAATTAGATAGTTTAAGAGAATATAAACTTTAACGATTCAAATTTTGCTAACTCATCAAAAATCCAATATGGATGTCTCTATCTATTCCAGGTCCAACCGCTTCATAAATTAGAGGATAGATGGACAGATAACTTCAGCTATTGTTATAGAGGGGATATTAATTTTAGAAGGATTTTGGACTGTATATCTTTTTTTAGTAGTATACCAAAAGCACAAACATGAGACACACATAAGTTGAAAACTTAAATCACATCTTCATATCTCATCATTTTAGTCATATGTGTTTTTACGATGTATTTTTGACAGCATCTTTCCTCCGTTTACAAACACTAAATAAAAATGAAAAAGTGCATGCGTATGCCTGGATGTCTGGAATCTGAATAAATTAAAAACATTAATATCCGTTATATTAGCCTTTATTCGTAATATACATAATCCATCCTAAACCAAAAGTTTTCACTATTGTAACACTTTCTTTACAACGTACCAAATTATAACATGGAGAGGTATGTTAGCTTCAAAGCACAGCTGGCAGGAATTACATACTAACTACAGAGAGGATTATATTCTCATTTAAGTGCACGCCTATCTATTCAATCAGTCAAAGCTTAAAAAAGCAATGAACAAAAGCATATCTGCCTACACACATATTTTCTTAATTCCAAATTATATATTAGCATTGGATTATTAATAATTGCATCCCATGGGAAATAAACATTCAGCTTTTATTTGATATGTATTTTTGAAATAACTTGATTTCTGTAAATATTTCTCTACCCAAATACCTCTCTGCATATTAATTTGCATTGTTATTATAATATTTATTTTTTATATACCAATTTAAAGATCATGTGTGGAGACAAATAATAAGTTATGTATTATCTTCAGTGTCTATTTGAAATTTTTAGAAGAATAGCTTAAGTCAATATGAATTGTCATGTAAACAAAGATATTCATCGAAGAATTGTTTTGTAAATAAATCTGATGAACAAATTTTAATTTTTAAATATGAATGCTGTTCTTGTGTTTTAGTAAATAAATACTTAACTGGAAGGCAGATTATAGATAAACAATCACTGATTTAATTGTCTACGGAAAACAATCGATTTAGATCTTTGTTCTTGGTACTTGTTATAAGGTAAAAAAAATTTAATCGATTGTATTACGAGAAAAACTAGTGTAATGTTTTTTTATGGGTCTTCTTTTTTTGTTTGACTTGGGGTGTTATGGGTTAAAATTTTCAACATGTAAGATAGTTAGATTTACCGTTTGAAGTTTAATGGAAACATCTACTGTCGTGTAGTCCTCGTTATATATTTATTAACAACCTGTGATCAAATGTATAGTGGAATTTATTTTAAATTGCGTTGTGTTAAATATTTGTTTTACTACAATTTAACCACAGGTTCTGAGCAACTACAGGCATTAAAATGACGAATCAACTAACCTCTAAAATAATGGCAACTGAGAATAGCTTAATATAAAAAAGTAGATTTATTATAAAAAAAAACATTTATACATCTATTTACAAAAAAAAACTAATAAGTCAATAATTAAGCTTAGTCAAACTATTTAAATTACCTCTGACAAATTATATATACATTTAGGAAAATTTTGTAAGTAGAGAGAGAGGACCTAATCTCGATTTTAAAATGTAATGCAAAAAGATGGGTACCTTTGTGGGTCTAAAATGATGGGCCCGGAACACTTCTGGTTGAAGGGTATGAGAGGGAAATTTTTTTATCAACCGTTGATCTGTTGTCTCTGGGGTGCGACCGTACAACTTTTGCAGGAAACTTTCTGGCGGACTTGGCTGGAGTATATAGCAACTTCCTTTTGGGACCTCCGAACCAAACTCTCTGGGTCCTTCTAATCCAACTCCCTGGGGCCTTCTCTCCAAACACTCTGGGGCCTTCTCATCCAATTCTGTGGGGCCTTCCGATCCAACTCTCTGGGGCCTTCTCATCCAACTCAAAACTTAGTCCCCTTCTTCTTCTTGACTCCCAATCGGGATAGTTGCCAGAAAGTCATTGGTCTCAGCAAACCCCGCCCTGAGACCCCCAACGTGAGTAACCTTATCACCTCTAATTGGGTCCTGTCCCTTAGGGACTCATAAATACTCCACAAAGGTACATTCTTATTTAATGTCAAGTACGGAGACAGGATTCTTATCTGGGACTGGAATCAGACCCCCGTACAAGACTACAATAATCCGTTAAATTATGGTCCTCCATCTCTAAGGATGTGATGAGGTCAGATTTAGATCTCGAACATTTTACTTCTTTTATGAATGAAACAATTATATATCAGATCTAAATCGCCTCATCACATCTACATCAACCAGGGTAGTAATTTTGACTGGTCAAAACAGATTTTGATAACAGTGGATAACAGTGGCTTCAAACGTCCAAAGACTGTCAAAAGCTGTCAAAAATTTTCAGAAGTGGTCAGAATTATTAAAAATAGTTTTAAATGGCCTTAATTTTAATATATAATATCTTTTGTAATTAGAAGTTACTTTTAATAAGCAATAAAATAGTAGTGAATTTAAACAAAATATTATATTAAGAAGTTCATGAGATTTAACGTGCTTATACGGTATAATAAGAATGTTTAAATTTTAAAAATGAAGAAGGTAAAAGACATTAACATGAAATTTGTTGATTTTACAATACATCTAATGAACTGTAGTGCCTTGAATGCTTCATCTATAGGAAGATTATTTTCAAATTTTGGAGTAATCCAAAATAAATTACGAAAGCGTTTAAATTTAGAGACAACTACAAAACTTGTTACTTGTAACCGTTTTTTGAATTCAACATAAATTACATATAAAACAGCTGATATGAAAAAAATAAGTAAAACATTTGTTTTGTGGAGTGGTGTTATGTTATATTTATTTTTTGCTGGTGTTATTTATATTATGACTTTTTAATAAATGTAAATTGTCTTTATCATATGCTAGTTAAACTATGTTCGATTAGTATTAAATATATTGAAAAGTGAATTTCAATGGTCAAAACTGGTGAAAATTGATATTGACCAGGACGGTTAAAACTGGTTAAGATCACTGGTTTAACTCCCCATAGTTAAAACCGATACAACCCTGATGTCAATAGTTTGATTCGAACCCACAAGCAACAGAGTCCAAAAGATTTCTGTCATACAGTCATCAACGCTCGTACTATATTTTTCGGCTGAATTTGGTGCATACTATAATAAATTTTTTCACTATGATAAATTTTAACACGAATGCAAATCAGACTATCAATTACTGCAGAAAAGGGATCTGAAGGAATACAAACTTCTACACCAGTAATGAGATTTGGACCATGAGACTGCTAATAGAAATGGCAGTGTTTTACCTGGACATCCAGTTTCCGGCTACACTGGATTTATTACAAAATAACACCAGGTATGTCAACATTCAGACACTTGTGTCCGGAGCAACAGCGTGGTTTGTAATTGTAATATGGTAATGACAGATTATGAAGTCCAGTGGCGTTGTGGTAGTGCTTCGCGCTCCCAAGACACAGGCCCGAGATTCGATCCCCGGGCTGGGCAAGGTTGACTCAGCCTTTCATTCCTTTAGTGGGTAGATGAATTGTGGACCAAGCGTGCTTGGGTTCCGCGTAAGATTGACCACCTAACAGGAACATATGCTTTGCACCCCAGGGCCGTTGTTCACGTAAACGGAGATTGGTATTTTCTGCCCAAGAACATAGAATGAGACCAGAGACATCTTCAAGCGCAGATCAGTGGTGTGAAAACCTAACAGAGATGCGTATTTTTTTCACTATCGTAATATCTATGAGCATTACTTATACAGGAAGAAAAATTATAATGGTCCCAAAATAGTTGTATTTTGAATTCATTTTTGGCAAAAACTATGTAGTATAGAAAATACGTATTAATAAAAAATATTTACATTTTGCAAATAACGAGACATGATGCAGCTACACATCCACATCTTTTTATTTTGTTTTTACCCATTTTTATATTTAGTACATTTAAAATGTAGAATAAAAATACGATGTTTTTAGTTACATTTTTGAGAAAATAACCCGAGCTTGAAGTGGTTCAAGTCGATTTTAAATAATGACAAGCATTCATCATCAGCAAAATATTCGAACTCATAGATTCCAGGAACAAAATTCAGATATTTGATGTCAGGTATATGTTTTTTCATAATGTTTATTACACACATTGGTTATGTATGAACAGTGGAATCACCTTTTGTTACAAAAATGCTTATAAGACCCCAAAAATTATTTAAGAAAATGAATTTTAATATGGTGCTGTTTACCGGTGTGTGCATTTTAACAGTTTTGCAGAAATATATTTCAGAATACAAAATTTGCCGAATATTTAACGAGAGAGCTGTTATGATTTTGTCATCGCGAATTTTTCGTTGTACTATTTTCAAAAAATAGATAGCACTCTATTTTATGAGTCTCAGAGAATTTCGAAGCGTAGATGATGAATATCTTATCACTTTAGATTATAAAATCTAACTTCACATATGCACGTTACATTAATTCAAAAGGTTTGTGCACGATATTTTTGAAAGACTTTTTCTCTCTCACCAATCCCAATTCCCATGCACTTTATAGGGAGCACTTCCAAGAATCACTTACGGGTTACATTTTTTTCTACATGAATTAGGACATCTACTATTTATTCAACGCATACATATTTGTATAGCATATCAAGAACATGAAGGATATTAAAAAGACAGCAACGAGTTTGAAATCCAAACTGATACTCTTTATTTTTCCTAATATATTTCACATTGAAATACGCTTTTAATCTTTAACCTCTCGTTCATCAATCATAAGAAAATGAAAGAAAAAAAACTCCTTTTGGAGAGTGTTATCTTTAACGAGATAGTAGACGTTACAAATGGTTTTTAATAATATATTAATTTACAGTTATAAAATTTTATACACATATAAAATGAAGTAGAAATGAACCAATCCCTTTTAGACTATTTTGGAATTTAGATAACTTCTTACGAAATTTTTTTAAATATCTTATAAATCCCAACTTATACTTATATTGATTCCAATTCCCACTCACTTCATATGGAGCTCTTACAAGAAATCACTTACGGGTAACATTTTTTTTTCTACGGGAATTGAGGCATTTACTATTTATTCACAACTGCATACATATTTGTATAGCATATCAAAAAACATGAAGGATATTAAAAAGGCAGAAAACCTTTTGAAATCTAAACTGATATGCTTTAGTTTTTTTTAATTTATTTCCTATTGAAATAAGCTTTTAATCTTTAACCTCTCTTTCATTTGTCATATGAAAATGAAAAAAAAAAAAACCCCTTATGTGGAGTGGTTACTTTTAAGGAGGTAGGAGGTACGGACGTTACAAATCATTTTAAGAATATATTAACTTACTGTTATGAAATTGTATAGCACATATACAATGAAGTAGAAGTAAACCAATCCCGTTTGAACAATTTTGGAATTTAGATAATTTCTTACGAAATTTTTTGAAATATCTTATATTAATCCCACCTTATACTTATATTAATCAAAATTCCCATACATTTCATATGGAGCACTTACAAGAATCACTTACGGTTTACATTTTTTTCTACAGGAATTGGACATTACTATTTATTCAATACATGCATATTTGTATAGCATATCAAGAACATGAAGGATATTAAAAAGGCAGCAACGATTTGAAATCTAAACTGATACGCTTTATTTTTCTTAATATATTTCATATTGAAATACGCTTTTAATTTTTAAAACCTCTCGTTCATTTGTCATATGAAAATGAAAGAAAAAAAAAACCCCTTATGTGGAGTGTTATTTTTGAGGTAGGAGGTAGCAGACGTTACAAATCATTTTAAGGACTATATTAACTTACTGTTATGAAATTTCGTATACATATATGACAATGAAGTAGAAGTAAACCAATCCCGTTAAGACTATTTTGAAATTTAGATAACTTCTTACGAAATTTTTGAAATATCTTATATTAATCCCAACTTATACTTATATTGATTCCAATTCCCACTCACTTCATATGGACCTCTTCCAAGAATCATTTACGGGTAACATTTTTTTTCTACAGGAATTGGGACATTTACTATTTATTCAACACATACATATTTATATAGCATATCAAGTATGAAGGATATTAAAAGGAAGCAAACCTTTTGAAATCTAAATAGATATATGCTCTTTATTTTTTTTAAATTTATATTTCATATTGAAATACGCTTTTAATCTTTAACCTCTCGTTTCATTTGTCAATCATGAAAAATGAAAGAAAAAAAACTCCTTTTGGAGAGTATTATTTTTAACGAGATTAGTAGACGTTACAAAGCATTTTTAAGAATATATTAATTTACAGTTATAAAATTTTATACACATATAAAATGAAGTAGAAGTGAACCAATCCCGTTTAGACTATTTTGGAATTTAGATAACTTCTTACGAAATTTTTTTTAAATATCTTACTTATTAATTTTCTCTCTATTTTCATATTTTTACTTAATTATTACTTAAAAATATCTTTTAAATTTTTCTAGTTTATATTGAATTTAATAATTTAAACAAAGATTAAATTTAAACCAGATACTCGGATTTATATTAGTACATATTAAAAATAACTAGTAAGAATTTTAAAGGGAATCTGAGTAAAACTAGTTATTATGAAACATTTTACAAATAAAAATATTCTAAAAAGAAAATGTTATCAAATTCATTACTTGATTCTACGATATATTTCTATGCTATTAATTTATTTATACTTCAATTTGTATCAGTACAAAGTTCCATACCTCTAAGTTAATATATTTTTAAAATGTCTTGTGTCGCCCAGCACCTCCTTGAACTGTATTTAAGATTATATAAAAAAAATTAAACCTTTTTAATTATTGTATTTAAAAGTTTTCATCTCCCTTTAAATAAAAAAAAAATTATATTCACAATTTACATGTCTGCATGATGTAAATACTTAATACATTTAAAACAAAACCAAGGGGCCTCAACAAGAATATATAAATGGCTGGTGTAAAAAAATACCTATGTGCATTTAAAGTTAAATGAAAGTTAAACGAAGTAGAAAGTTCATGCGTATCATAAATTTCATGCTTACATTAAGCTATCAAGATGTTGTAAATGGTATTTAAACCTTATTATCATTAAAAAAATTAAACTCTAGAAAATTCTTACTTTTTTTCTGCATTCTCTTATTTAAAAAATCTGTAACATCAAATAAACAAATTTGTTACCAACTGGTATCGAAATAAATTACTGTTAACTCCCTTTAAACTTAAGTTTACGTTATAATACGTCAAATTACATAAAATATGCTCACACACACACGCACATATATATGCATTTGTGTATGCGTTTAATGACATTTTAAGATACAAAATAATTACAGAATATTCAAATTTCGATTTTGTCAGCATTTAAGGTGAAACATTTTGTTCTGGTGAGCTATACACTTTTAAGATATGTATATTTTATCAATGAAAACATACAATGAAATAATCCAATTATGTTTCGAATTTCATAAAAATTCTTATTCAAAATATATTCAGGTTTCAATTTTAGTTTAGAACTTCCTCAAAATGCACTTTTCGTACAGTTCTGTTTTAAAATTCAAAATGACTTAGTTTTCAACTAAAAGCAATGTACACTTAATGCGAAATCCAGCATTTATATCTGACTTGATATTTAAAACAGGAGCTTCTGACTTTATAATCTATATTTTTAATAAAATATATGCATTTCCTACGAAAAGACCATTTCTATGTCAAAACTTTAAAGTTCCAGCTATGTCGAAGTTTAGTTCGCAAAATCTCTACAACTAGAAGCGATACAGCAATAAAGTTATTTGCATATTTATTAGTTTAATACTCGACAGGAAGCATCAATGACAAGGATTTAAATTTTATAGGTAAAATTGGTACCTTAAGGATATCTAAGAGGAATAGAATATGAGTTTAATTTTCAATATAGTTTGAGGAATGAGATTCTGAACTTACTTCTCGAAAAGTCTTTTTCTTTAATTATACTGTTTCTCCACACAGTGGGAATGACTTTACTTCTTTAATTAAACTTTAGATTCAGTTAGATTTCTTCAAATGAGGCAAGTTTTAAATCGTTATTTACATATATAGATTAATCATGCAAGAGATTATTATTGTCATTATTTTCATTATTTAACGAGAATCTCTACTACTCGGAAATCCAATGTCACCTTAATAACATACACCTTTTCTGTTTCATATCTTTGGGAACGGCGTAGAATATTCATTTTAATCCAGAAGAAAACGTTTCCGATTAAGTATTCTGCTGAATGTCTTTCCTTGTCATTGAGAAATAAATGAAAATTGTGAGATATAGAAAAGAGATATTTCATTTTCTCGTACAGATGAAAAATAGTTTCGGTCTGATCGTGTTTTTTAATATTTAGACTCGAATATAAAGGGAATTGTAAAACTCTACCAAAAAAAAAAAACTTAAAGACATATCTTAAGTTTCCAGGAATGGGATATATAAAATGATGTTTTTAAATACAAGCGTTTTTGACTGTTAAAGAGGTTGCTGAACACATGCAGATGTGTTCTGCAACCTGTCCTATTAAGAGTCTAATAGAAAGGAATTGAAAATATCTACCACAAAAAACGTAAAGACATATCAAAGTTTCCAGGAATGTGAGAAATAAAATGATATTTTTAAGAACACTCGTTGTTAAACAGGTTGCAGAACACATCTGCAACCTCTGTCTTATTTAGAGTGGAATAGAAAGGGAATTGTAAAAATCTACCACAAAAAACGTAAATATAAATAAAAGTTTCCAGGAATGTGATAAATAAAATGATGTTTCTAAACACACGCGTTTTTGACTGTTTAACAGGTTACAGCTCACATCTACAACCTGTCCTTTTTAGAGTCGAATAGAAAGGGAGTTGCAAATATCTACCACAAAAAAACGTAAAGACATATAGAAGTTTCCAAGAATGTGATAAATAAACTGATGTTTTTAAACACAAGCGTTTTTGACTGTTAAACAGGT
>CM063505.1:55152314-55162314 GCA_032207245.1 Pardosa pseudoannulata
TATATATATATATATACATATATATATATATATATATATATATATATATATATATATATATATATATATATATATATAATATATGTATGATAGATATATATAAAATACATATATAACATATATATATATATATATATATATATGTATATAGATATAGATTTATATACATATATATACATACATATATATATATATATATATATATATATATATATATATATATATATATATATATATATATATATAATATATATATATATATTATATATATATATATATATATATATATATATATATATAATACATAATTTATATATATTATTTATAAATTTTTTATATATACATTATACAGAAACACTTTACAATATTAAATAATAAAAAGATATTTATTTATCTATGTGTATTTAAAACATATCTTTTGATATGTAATAAATTTAATTAATTTTTATTATGAAAACTGTATTCGGTATTTTTACAATTTAATTTATAATCGATTTATTATATTGTAGCATCTACAATTTTTTTGAAATATGTAAAATTTTAATTATCTTTATATAGTTTCGGCTGTTTGAGTTCGTATATTTTCCATTCAGAGCAATTAATCCTTATGGAGAATGTTACTTAAATTTACTGTAATAATTCAAATGTGAAGAATTCTAGTTTTTTTTCTGTTATGCATAACAATGAATTTATAATCTTTGTATATCCGTCATAATGTCAAAATTATTAATTAGAATTTTAAAGTACCTTATGAGACCGGTAAAAAAAATTGGTTTGTCTTGTAGTTCGTATATTTTCCGTTCAGAGCAATTAACTCAAACCCTGTTTTTCCCTGATAGCAAGAATGTTACTTAAATTTATATCTGTAATTCAAATGTGAAGAATTCTAGTTTTTTTTCTGTTATGCATAAAACGATGAGCAGTCCCCTTATAATATAGTAGTATATAGCCCCTCATAAAATGGGATCTGTAAAATTTTTAATTTTCCAGAATTTTAAAGTACCTTATGAGGCCGGTAAAAAAAATTGGTTTGTGTTGTAGTTCGTATATTATCCATTCAAAGCAATTAACTCAAACACCGTTTTTCCCCTGATAGCAAGAACGTTACTTAAGTTTATATCTGTAATTCAAATGTAAAGAATTCTAGATTTTTTTCTGTTATGCATAAAACAATGATCGGTCCCCTTATAATATAGTAGTATATAGCCTGTCATAAAATGGGATGTGTAAAATTTTTAATTTTCCAGAATTTTAAAGTACCTTATGAGACCGGTAAAAAAAATTGGTTTGTCTTGTAGTTCGTATATTTTTCATTCAGAGCAATTAACTCAAATACCGTTTTTCCCCTGATAGCAAGAATGTTACTTAAGTTTATATCTTTAATTCAAATGTTAAAAATTCTAGTTTTTTTATTACATATAAAACAATGAGCATTCCCTTGTAATATAGTAGTGTATAGCCGTCATAAAATGGGATCTGTAAAATAATTAATTTTCCAGAATTTTAAAGTACCTTATGAGGCCGGTAAAAAGAATAGTTTGTCTTGTAGTTCGTATATTTTCCATTCAGAGCAATTAACTCAAACATCGTTTTTTCCCCTGATAGCAAGAACGTTACTTAAGTTTATATCTGTAATTCAAATGTTAAAAATCCTAGTTTTTTTCTATTATGCATAAAAAATTAGCAGTCCCTTTTATAATATAGTAGCATATATCCCGTCATTAAACGGGTTCTGCAAAATTTTGAATTTTCTAGAATTGTAATTGAACGAAAATTGTTTGAACGAGTTTTCCAAATTAACGATATTTATTACTGTAGATAACTAGAGACTTCATTTCATGTGAAATTGGATTCAACTGCTTCATTCACGTTGACTAAAATATTGCAGTTATCGAAAAGTTTAACATAGAATTTATAGAGTGTAATATAGATTCCAAAAAGAAATATGTCTCAACTTTGGCTATATAGTTGTTTCCATTGCTGACAGCAACTGCAGTTTTATTTGAGTAATAGGTATATTCTTTTAGGTATAAAGAATTTTCATATACGTGATAGACTGATTTTACTGATTTAACCAAATAAAGGATGTTTATCTTAATACACACCTAGATATTTAGAATACTTTATATCCAAAGTAAGTCAGCCATTTAACCCTTTGACAGATTTTTTCCAGAATTTGGTCAAAAAATGTCACAATTTTTTATAGCAATTTTTTGTTCATTTTACATTTTTAAGTAAAGATATGTTATTAAAATCACCATTCTTAATATTTTTAAGCATTTATTACAATTTTTTCTCTTTCTCTGAAAACATAATAAAACTGAAGTTTACCCTTAGTCTCATCGATATCCAAGTTAATTTTTGGAATTCCAGTGAAAGCAAATCTAGGAGGCGGATCCGAAGGATTATCACAATTAATTTAAAAAAATTGTATTGCTTGACTGATTCCATCTGTATTACTATCAGAGTCATTACTATCCATGTCATCTAGTAAACTTTCACTACTATCATTTACAGATAATTAAATTTCTGATTGAGTCACAGTTTGAATCACAAGAAATTAGCTCCATTCGCTCTGAATTATCCATTATTTAATAAAAGTAAAAATATATTATTCAACTCTTACATCAATAAAATTATCCGGTGGTTAGTAAAATATAACCAGAACGCTATACACTAAAAGAAAACAATTCGTCTTCTGATACAAAACATGCGAAGAAACCCGCGCTTTTGAATAAATCAGAGTAGAAAATACAATAAACTGCAAACTATCATTTACTGGACATCTATACGAATAATGTGTTACTAAAATTGGAAAAAATACGGCCGAAACATTGCAAGCGAAATAGAAATCAGATTGCCCGTACGCCATAAAGGCAAATCAGTAAAGGCCCGAAAGCTGTGCTCGTACTGCGTATGGGCAAAACAGGGAAGGGGTTAATTTCCCTTCCTTTCTTTCTTCTTTTGATAAAATATTACAGTTGTCTCAATTTCTACCTAGATATTATGAACTATAGTATATGTGTCCGTGTGGGCGCTTCTCTATATGACTAGCATATATCCCGTTATATCACGGAATCAGTAAACTTTTTAATTTTCCAGAATTGCAAAGAACCTTAAGAGCCTGTTAAATTAATTGGTTTGTTTTTAGGCTGAGAATTATCTGGCACCAGCTCAATAATTTGTTATTCTTCACATTTCTCTAAAGTCTCCCAATACTGTGAATGCAGTTTAGAATCATGTTGAATTCATTTAGAAAGATAATTAGCTACCTTGAAATTATCGTTAAGTTCTACCCATTGCCACATTAATTAATGGATGTAAAGGAACGAAACCATCATTTCCACTACACCCTGCAGGTAGATAGAATTTGCTGCTAATTCCAGTGATAAGATTTTCATTGCAAAAATAAAATAATCGATGATTAAATTAAAAACGATCACATGTGTACGTAATTTATCATTTAAGCCAAATATAAAAGAAAGTTATTATGGTAATATTTTAATTTAGTGATAAAATGTATGAAAATAATGCAGGTGATATTTAAGTAATTTAAAATAAGAAATGATTAAATGAGATGGTTAACGTAATGACGACATAATGCTAGAAAAAAAATGTTATTTTTTACCTATTTATGATGTGACAAATTCATACATTTAATCGCCTACTCTTAATCAGGGAAAATAAGGTAAAATAATGACAGTAAATGCTAGAAAAGGGGCGAAGCGGTGGATTTCAAACGTTGCTAACTGTAACTCATCCAATTGCGAATCTAAAATGGATGCCTCTATCCATTCCAGGTACAACTGCTTCATAAATTCGATGACAGACATACAGATAACTTAGGCTATTATTATATAGCGAATGACAAATTATGAAACTGCATTTGAATGATATGTTTAATATGAGGGATTCAGATCAAAAGTGAACTAAATATAATTTGAATAGTTAAATCATCAGAAGTTGAGTTCTGATATGCCTGAATCATAATTAATTCCTTGAATTTGAAATTAATATTAGGATGTACATAACTAAGAAATTTCCTAACATATGTACAGATGCATGCCTATGAAAGAGCATACTATTTATCCTGTTAAACAAATACATGTATAATTTGAAAACAAAAAGAATGGTTGACTCTACTCTAGTTGTAAAACCGTGATATTAGCTTAATTATTTTTAAATTGTAGTCAAAAGGTTTCAGTTTCAAATTTTTAAGATACCAGATTTCATGAGGTTCTAATATTTTCTATTACGTAAATTTAATTTGGGTTTCAGTAAAATGCGGACAAAAATAAATTTACAGATAATTAATATCTTTAACGCTAGATTTACGGACAGAGCCAATTTGACTCATTAAAAATTTGATCACTATACATATATACATATATATATATATATATATATATATATATATATATATATATATATATATATATATATATATATATATATATATATATATATATATATATATATATATATATATATATATATATATATATATATATATATATATATATATATATATATATATATATATATATATATATATATATATATATATATATATATATATATACATATATACATACATATATATACATATATATATACATATATATATATATATATATATATATATATATATATATATATATATATATATATATATATATATATATATATATATATATATATACATATATATAAATTAAAACTTTAATATAACTTTTCAAAAATATACGTTGGTTTTTAGTTAAGTAATAAAATATATGCAAACTTTCATTCCTCTTCCCCGCAGACCCCTTCATTTCGCAATATCAAATGTGGTATACCTATTTTCACGGTTGGGAGCCAGTTTGACTCATAGAATGCATATAGTATAAAGGAAATATAAAGTATAAAGTATATAATGTATAGTATAAAGTAAATATAGAGAAGAAGTCGAGAACACTTCCATTCCAATGACAGAAATTCATGCTACTGACGCACGGAAGAATTGTCAAGTTCAACAATCACGCAAAAGAAACATATGTAGAAACCATTGTGCTAAATGTAATAGAAATGTTTGTGAAAAATGTGTTTCAAAAACAGATTTTATATGTAAAAAATGTTTTCCATGAATTTTTTGATAATAAACATTTTATTTAAATTAATTTGGAACTATTTTCTTTGCAAAAAACTTCAATTTTCTTGTATGAGTCAAATTGGCTCACTTCAGTAAAAAATAGGTATATGATCAACATCCGTAAATCTAGTGTTAAATACTTTAGGAGGGATTTTTTATAGTAAATTTCAGTCCAAAATTGTTTTTATCTAAAAGTAGTTATGTTTAGAAAAATCTCGTATAAGGAAATCTTACTTAGCATAATGAGGAAAATAAAAATATATTAAAGTTATTGTTACTTGCTTCATTTAACAGGAATATAGTTTTTTAAACTATTCCGCATTGAAATCAGTTTATCCTGCATTGAAACTACTATAACAAATGATTAAACATTAATTAGACTGTACTTAAAATATAGCCTAACATATTATTACTCTATTATTGTGGTTGAGTGCAAAAACATTTATCAGTAAAATAAGCAGATGTGAAGTTGAAAATTCAACACTCAGTACTGAGTTTAATCTTGCAGTCATAATAAAATCAAATAAAGATATATGTAATTTTATACTTTAAGTTAGATGGATATTACATTTCATCGCTTAAGTCTATTGTCTTTAATATTCATTAAAAGTTATTTAGAAATATCTTCTCATGTAGTCAAATATTTCACTCGATCGGGATTACAAGAGTTTTAAACTTCTTTTTCATTAATCTTTTTCATTCTCTAAAATCAGTTATGTTTAGAAAAATCTCGCATAACGAAATCTTACTTAGCAAAATGATCAAAATAAAAGATATTAAAGTTATTGTTACTGGCTTCATTTAACATGAATATAGTTTTTCTAAACTATTCCGCATTGAAAACAGTTTATCTTGCATTGAAACTACTAGAATAAAAGATTAATTATTAATTAGACTGTAAAATATAGCCAAAGATATTAATATTCTATTATTGTGATTGAGTGCAAGAACATTTATCAGTAAGTTAGCAGTTTTGAAATTGGAAATTTAAAGCTCAGTACGAAATTTAATCTTACAGCCATAATAAAATCCAATAAAAATACATGTAATTTTATACTTTAATTTGGATGGGTATATATATATATATATATATATATATATATATATATATATATATATATATATATATATATATATATATATATATATATATATATATATATATATACATTTATTCTTTACAGAACTTTGTCAATTTCAGCATTTCCAAAATTTCAAGCCATAAATTGTGTATTTCATTAAGTTTGCTTCCTTTTCAACTAATAATAATAAAATAATTTTTAAGTTAAAAATTTCTATAAGTTAAATTATTTTTAGTATTTATTCTTCTTAAGATTGTTTCTTTTTTACAAAATAAATATCAAAGCTTTCAATGCTCTTACTAAAAATATAATTGTATTTATTAATGCAGCAAATTTTATATATTTTAAAATTGTGTAACATTTAGCCTTTATTACTTTATCCAGAATATAATAAATCAACTTTGATAAAGAACTGAAATTTTATTCCCTTGCACGATCTAAAAAAATATAGCGCGTACTCGAAAAATCAAAGAAAATAACTCATTTTTACAGTGCATGAATCCATTTTCGTTATTTTGTTTGCACGGGCGTGCAGGAAAACTTTAGCTTTGAATCTCGAAATATCTGTTTAGACTATATATGAATGTATTTCAAGTAATTTAATTCTGAAGTACTACACGTACGTATGTATATCGTAAAACTTTTAAAAATTTTAGTTTTTCTTATTAGTTTAGTTCCTAATTCATGTGTCGAACTTTTGTAACATCAAGTTGTACATATTTTTTGTTTAGTTATTTTTTGTTTGCAGCCTGTATTATGCAATTTAACATAAATTAATGCTGATTCAAAAAATTCATAAACGATTAGAAAGTTGAAATTTCGTATTGACATCTGTTGTATGCATTCTGCAGCATATCTATCGGAATACTTGCACATATATTATTAAAATTAATAAACTTTAAAGAAACAATATGTGTTTCACATTGTTCTCACCATGCTATAATACGCAAAAAATCAAATTAAATACTTAATTATATAAGCAATTCCCCAGACAGTATAGGCAGTAATAAAGTACTTTTATTTAGTTCATTGTGCTTAATTGTATACCTTACATTTATTAATATTAATATTGCTAATAGTCCAAAAGCACTTCATACACATTAATATACAAAGATAAATTTCATTGTCTAGTGATATATCCAAGAAGCGAATACTTTTTCATATTTAACCAACATGTAATTCATGCTTTATTGGATTTTGAAATCGGTTTCGAAATTATACTGCTTATTCTGAAATTATACTGTTAATTCTTACTGAGGAAAGCCGAAATATGGCCAATTGGTTAGGATGCTGGCCTTCGGTACCGGAGTTCGTGGGTTCGAATCCCACTCTGGCATGGATGTTCGTAGTCTTTCGGAATCAGCTTTAAGATGTAGGTTCTGGTCTCATTAGCCCTCGTGTTGCAAAAAGTAGACCGTAGCACTCCAAGCCAAACTTACTGAGGAACTATTGATATTTGAATAGACTGAAAGACGTTTTTTCTAATTACATTTGCCGAACGATGGCTGATTGGTTAGGGTGCTGGGCTTGGGCAAGTGGGTTCGATCCCACTATGGCATGGATTTTCGTAGCCTTTTCGAATCGGCTTTAAGCGGTAGGTACCGATCTCATTAGCTATCGTGTTGCAAAAAGTAGAACGTAGCATTCCAAACCTAAACCGAATCTAGAAACTTTCGTTGTTATAACTGGCTACTCCTGTCTTGGAATTTTAGAGCGTTTTATTTTATATTTTAAGAAATTAAGTATAACAAATTTATTCCTTTGGTACTAAAAGTGGAAAAATTATATTTGCTATTTAAATCTAAAAAAATCAGATTTTCAAATTTTACAAATGCATTTATTAGTTAATAAGTCCTCTTTAGATGTTTGATGACTAATGTAACTAAAGAAATCATCCATTTTTGATGAAAGAATTGAAAGAAACTTTAATGAAAGTTAGGCTTTAAGATTTCACACACCTGCTCGAATTTTTCCAGGTTTGTTTTCCAGGTTTGAATCAAAATCCAACTCTTATAAAATACTTTTTTCTGATTAAAAGTTTTTTAAAAGTGAAAAACAAAAAGCATAAAAGACATGACGAGAGACGTAAAATTTTTTCCAAAACTACTAATTTCAATTTACTTTTTCTAAAATTCATGATTTTATATGTGAATTTTACTTTGACGTTGTTTTTCTTACTGAGTTACGTGATACGCTGTTTAAATATTACGTTAAGTTAAATTTCTTTGCCTGAAACTGTTAATTATCCTTTTCCTTTGGATAATGTAGTCTCATACGACTTCATTTCTTTTTTTATTTCAGCAAGTAAGACGTAGAATGTTATAATTTTTGAATTTAAGAATTATTCTTCACACTTGCTTAAATCCATTAAAATTACTATGCCGGTAACAAACTGAAATAACACAAATATTATTTTGGGTCTCACAATTAGAAACAAGGAAAATTAATTTGGAGTGCAAAGAGTTAATAGCTTTATTTGTTATTTAAGTAAAATATGTGTCACATGTTTCCTTTTTCAATCTCAAATTAACAAGAAAAGCTTAGAGTACAAGTTTTATTTTGAATGACTGTGTAAAATAGAAGTTAACGAATCTATATAAAATGCATAAAAACTAATGGATGTCGAGAATTTAATATTTATTACATTTATATAATAATAATTTTCTAACTAAATTCAAGTATTTTCAGTGAATATTTTATTTCTGTTTTCCGGTATTAATACCAAACAAAAACAATTAGGAAATTGTAAAAGGTATATCATTTGAAATTCCTTATATTACAAATAAAAAGAAACTAAATTAATCTCTTTAGTTGTTTGCCTGAGGGAATTTTTAATTGCAGATTCAGGCAAAAAGATTCCCTCTTTATCCTCTAAAATCAGCTATTTTTAGAGAAAACCGGAATAAAGAGCTCTGATTCCGAATAATTATTAAATTATATGCTACCGAATTTATTTTAAAGGGTTTCATTAACTTTTAAAATCATATTTTAAATTATCTTCTTATTGATAATGTAAAATGCCCCAGAACGACAAATAATGTATATATATATCTATATATATACTTTATTATTACTTAAAAATATCTTCTGAGAATTTTTGTGTTTTATCTCGTTTATAGATTGATCAGTTAATTTATAAGAAATAATTTTGCATTTGTGCATGGAATTTTGTGGAAAAGTTTTCTATTTTTAATTGGAGTTTAATAATCTAAATAAAACTGAAATTTAAAATGGATGACGGGACTTATTTTATTATATATTAAAAATAATTTGTAAGCCTTTATTAGGAATCCATGTAAAACCAAGAAACAATAAAAAGTTTATAAGTAAAAAATTAATAAAAAAAATAAATTTTCTGAAAGTGGTTCCAGATTTTAAAGTGATGTATATTTTTTGTGATTTGTTTTTTGTACTCAAATCGTGTTCATTCAAAGTTCCACAACTCTAATTTAATATTCCATAAAAATGCTTTGGAACGTCCACCTTCTACCTTAAAATGTGTTTCAGATTATGTAAAAAACATATAAACATTTACAGACCATTCTATCCAAATGACTTACTTTCCTTAAACTTTCAAACCTTCATTTTATATGGTTTGTAATGGCTGAAGCATAATGAAAAGCGGCAGATCGCAAAAAAAACTAACAAAAATTATTAAAGATACTAAAATAATAATAATAATCTCTTATATAATAATAGCCTAAGTTATCTGTCTGTCTGCCCTTGATTTTATGAAGTGGTTGGACCTGGAATGGATAGAGGCATCCATTGGATTCTTGAAAGTTAG
>CM063505.1:55172314-55177314 GCA_032207245.1 Pardosa pseudoannulata
TTTCATCCCTTTCACCTATTTATATCCTTTTCATGGTCTTTCTCCTTAATCTTGCTCCAATCAGCAAAGCTGTACGTATTAATTGGTCGTCCTTTCCCCACCTTTAAACCACAAACATGGGGAAATCCTCAACACTTTTAAATTGGACACTTCCGAACTCTTCACAAACTTTTAACTTTTGTATCTTAGGGAGTCATGAACAAATCCACAAAGGTACATTCTTATTTACTGTCATTAACGGAGACATGATTTTAAAGTAAGTCTGGGATCAAAATCCCGCACACACGAATTCATTCAATTAATTTTTATAGGTCCTCTCTCCTTTACAAAACATGAGATGAGGTCAGAGTTAGATCCCAAGCATTTCAACTTTCCTTTTTATTTATATTAATTATATTCATTAGAAGGATCTAAATCACATCACAACATATATACATATAATTCCTTTTATATGTCTTCACAATTTTATTATTTATGCTAAATTTATTGATATTAATAGCAGTGATGGTACAGAAGCACTTTACAATATTAAATAATAGGAAAAGATAAATTTAATTATCTGGGTCTGATCCCTCAGCGTGCATATCTTTTGATATGTAACTGAATTTTAATTAATGTTTTATTGAGTTTTGAAAGCTCGAGAGTATCTCGCTACAATTTAATCCTTACCGGTGCATTGTTTAAGTTATTGCTGATATTTGCAGCGTCTGGGGGGGAATTTTCTCTTGAAATCCTGATTGTCAAAATTAATTACTTTTTCACCTTCCAGTCTTGGGATTTCCAGATCGTATATTTTACATTTCGAGCAATTAAATGAGACACAGTTTTTCCCATGACAGAAAGCCCGTTACTGAAAATTATATCTGTAATCCATACGTTGAAAAAATTCTAGTGTTTCTTTTTAATTTGCAAGTGCATAAAACATGGATCAATCCACTTATCATGTATAACAAATCATAAAACTACAGTTGAATGCCATGTTTAGCATGAGGGGTTCAGAACCATAGTGGACTATGTCGAATTCGAAATGTCGTCACATATTGAGTTATGATGCGTCTGAATTATAATTAATTACTGAAAATCTAAATTAATTTTCAGAAGTGCTTAATACTTTAGGTAATACTAACACATGTACAGATGCATACTTATGAAGTAAGATTTATTTATCCTGACAAATTATTGTGTTTTCTAAAATAAAGGTAGAATTTATTTCGCTCTAGCTCTGAACACTTCGTATATGTATAATTATTTTCGAATTGCAGTGAAAAGCTTTTAATTCCAATTTTTTTATATGACCAGATATAATTTACGACACAGAAGTTATTAACATTTTCTATTACGTAAGTTTTATTTTAATTTCATTATATATACTGATGACGATGATTTAACATTAATTTAATTTTTTTCTATATTTACCTGAGTGATTTTTAGACTGAACTAATAGATTGAATAGTGGATTGAAGTTAACAATTTTCTTTTATTATCTAAAAGTAGTTATTTTTTGAGTTTTGGAGAAATCTTGTATGATAAGATCTAACGTAGCATACTGACGATCATAAAAGATAATTAACGGGATTTTAAATGGCTTCATATAACTGAAAAATAGCTGTATAAATTAACAATGCATTGATAATAGTAAAAATCAGAAAATATCAAGTATATGTGTTGCCATTCATGAAATATTGTTTAATATACTAATAATTATCACTGTAACCTAAAGTAGAGTTTCTCAAACTTTTTCATTTAGATTTGAGCAGATTTGAAATTGGAAATTTAAACTAAATTTTATCTCGGAGTTATATACTACATTTACTAAATGTAACGACATTATATATATGTAGTATGTATAATATATATATATATATATATATATATATATATAATATATATATATATATATATATATATATATATATATATATATATATATATATATATATATATATATATATATATATATATATATATATATATATATATATATATATATATATATATATATATATATATATATATATATATGTAATATATATATATATATATATATATATATATATATATATATATCAACAAAATATTATTAAAAAAATATTTTTTATACCATATTAAATTTAGTTTGTCGTATGGGTAGTTGGAGATTACTTGAGTTATAAGCGATTTTAAAAAGGGAACTCTTTTATAATAATAAAAAAAATATGAAAACGGACCCACGCCTTTTGGAGTAATCCGGTCAAGCGGAAAGATATTTGTATAATTTCTTGATTAAGTGAACCGATATGAGTCAGCTAGTTCGTGGACAGGTAACTGTCAAAGCATTTCCAAGCGTAGCTCCGTCTCGAACAAATGAAAATGGTTCACGTTTTTGCTTTTAAATCAAACTATGATTTAATAAACTTATTGTTATCAAGAAAGACTGTTTCCCATTCACCTTAACACTGGATCATGATATATATATATATATATATATATATATATATATATATATATATATATATATATATATATATATATATATATATATATATATATATATATATACTATAAATGAATCTTAAGGACATCAAACTTAATCCATAAGTTGCTTACCTGATTAGGTTAATTTCTTTTTTATTAATGCTTATACAATATTTTTTAAGATAAAAGTTTTTAATGGAATGGAGTATTTTCATTGTTTTTGTGCTAAAGGTGGGGTGTTTCTGTTAATAAGATAAAAATGAATTGTATATATATCTTAGAGGAACCTTTATGTTTATTAAAATTATGTAGCATTCAGTAATTTTTTTAGTATAATTGTTTATAGTACAATAATTCCGATTATTTTAAGGAGAGGTGGAGTTTTACTTCAGTGTAAAAATATAAAGGAAATATTAAGAGCATGAATAGTTAAGATCTGCATATTTCAAAGGATGTACTCATTTTGATAATGCTTGATTCTAGTTTGACTAGTTCTAATGTTGAGTTTCTACGTAAGCGCAGGGAAACTTTAATTTGGAACTTTAAATATTTATTTTGAAAAATTTTGAATATGTTTCAAGTAATTTTTCTTGTGAAGTATGTATGTATGTATATAGCATAACTAAAAAAATATTAGCTTTCTAATTCTTGCGCCGGGATTTTGTAGTATATATTTTTCTTTGCTCTCATTTTTCTTTGCAATTTGCAGCATGTAAAAGAAAATTTCAATAGCGCAGTTATAATTGCTGCTGGTGTAATTAAAAAAGTTTTTGTCACAAAATATTGAAATTTTGTATTTAGGTCTTGTCACATCTACTTTTGCACCCTTGATATTGGATGTAATCCGCAGTACTGAAAAATCTCTGTAACAATTTTTAACATTTTGCACTCGAGGGCTCCGTATTGGGGCCATTTAAAATTTCTCTTCAAACTCAGGGGCTTCGCTACGGAGATAATGCAAATAACTTTCAGTTTTCAACATAAGAATAAAAACAAATCGTAAAAACTAATTACTTTGCATTGTCTCCCAAGTGGAGCCCTTGAGTTGCAAAGGGTTAAAATGCTTTTGATTGTTTCCAGTAGCACCTGCAGCCAGTGTCAGTACTCGATATCAACTCAAATTAGTATGTCCCTTATTCTACTGTTTCTTGAATTAATATTGTGTAAATATTTGATTTTATTAAAACTAATTTTTTAGCACTTATGTAACTGTTCATTTTAATAAAGAATAGGAGATAGCATTTAACAATGAAATAAAAGGTGTTAAAATGAAGTGTAATATAATAAACAAATTACTATAGAGCAATATGGTGTTTATATAAGTTATTTTACCCTTTTATAAGAAGCAAAAAGATAAAAAAAATCAATAATGTTAATAAGTCAAAATTCTTAAACAGTCTGGTTTATATTAAAGTCTCTATATTTAGTTTGATGTCTGGAGTAAGTACAAATTTGTTTAATTATTTGAGTGTATTTATCAATTTTAATATTGCTGATAGAGTAAAATGCTTCAGATACATTAGTAATCAGAGATAAATTTTTTGATACGCAACTGAAATATAATAAATACTTTATTGAATTTCAAAATCAGTCTTGAAATGATGCTGCAGTATTTTAATTCATACTGGGAAACTGTTAAAAGTTATTGTTTATATTTAATTCTAAAGGGGGCTTATTCTCGAAATTCTCGTTGTCATAATTAATTATGACATCATTTTGCTTTTGCAGCAAACACAATGTCAAATATGGCTGAATATTTCTTTTAAATCAAATAATTACTTTTTATGCTTGCGAAACTCAATTAATATTTCTAGGTTAGTAAAAATTGATATAACTTATACAGTACTTTGGATAAAATAACTGGGAACATAAAAAATTAATTTGGAGAACAGAGCGCTAACAGTTTTTTTTATATTTAAGTAGAATATATGTCTAATTTTTACTCAAATTATTAGAAAAAAGTTTAATTGCAATTCTACTTTGACTGACTGAGTGCATTAGAATTTAACTAATTCATAGTAGGTATGTTGTCTAATGCAATTTGAGTGAGAATTTCAAGTTTAATTTATTGGTACATTAATAATTTTCTAACTGCATTCAAGTATTTTCAGTCAAAAATGTTTCAAATATTATTTCCAAACAGAAGCAATTAAGAAATTGTAAGACGTATATAATCTGAATTTCATTAAATTAGGAATAAAAAGAAATTAAAATAATCTCTTTAGTTGTTCGCCTAAGGGAATTTTTAATTGCAGATTCAGGCAAAAATATTAGCTTTTTATTTATTTTTATCATCTATTTTTAGAGAAAACTAGAATAAAGAGGTCTCATAGTGAATAATGAGGAATTGAAACTCTAACGAATTTATTTTAAAAGGTTTCATTATTTTTGAAAATAATATTTTAAATTACTTTCTTATCGATAAAATAAATGCCCTCAAACGAGAAACAATATCTGTATCTAACTATCCATCTGTCTATACATTCATTAATATAATAATATAATGATAATAAAATTATATAAATATATATTAATATTTCAACTGT
>CM063505.1:55182314-55189814 GCA_032207245.1 Pardosa pseudoannulata
AGTTCTGAAGCACTTCAGAGACATTAAATAATAAGCTGAGATAAATTTAATTGCACTGATAATATCCCAAAGAGCACATAACGTGTGATACATAACTTAATTTTAACTAATGAATCACTGAGTTTTGAAATCTTGAAACTTTCGCTGCTGAAATTTAATTCTTAGAGGGAATTGTTTAAAATACATGCAGTGTCTGAATATAATTTATTCTTGAAATTTCCATTGTCTAAAATAATTATCTTACTTATGCTACGGTCTTAAGATTATCAGGTCGTTTATTAATATTTTAAGCAATTATCTCTAACGATGTTATTTTTTTTACCCTAGTGACAAACATGTTTTCAACTTCTGAATAACATCTGTAATTTAGATATTGAAAACTGCAGGATTTTCGAATTTTTCAAACACATAAAATATGAAACAGATCTTAAACTAGTTAGAATGTCATTATAAATATTAACTTATAGTGATTCATTTTTACGTTAAATTAAAAAGCTTTTATTGCACAAATTTTATCCTCTTTCAAAAACGATTAACTAAACTGAAGATTTTAATAATGTGCATTCTGTAAATTGCATTTCTGTTTCGAAATATAATGTTATAAAAATATGTAAAAGAAATTTATTGTAATAATTAATGGAGCAATTTTATAATTATTTATTCAGACAAAAATAATTCTGCATTATGGTTATAATAAATCTATGTCAGGAGAAAAGATGAAGCAGAAAGCTAACGTTTGAGGTATGTTGGAATTAAGTGATACCACTATATTATAACTAAATAAGATTTAAAAATAATATTCTACAATAATAATATTCTATAATAAAAGTATCACTCGTGTGATGACCGATTGTGAAAGAATAGTCCCAATGTAGCTCACGCATGTCATAAAAGGCGACTAAAATGGGTACCCAGAGTCCGGGGATATAGCCGGATACCCTGCCCCTGGAAATTAATCAGGGGACTGCCCCTCCAGGTTGGGGGTTGGGCATCGGGCTAATCCTCCTACCCCTTAAACATTTTCCGATTCAGATATTTTCAGGAGTTGATACCATAAATACACAATAGATTTAAAGAACCAGATACAGTCAAAGCTATTAAGGCCAGCCGCATGAGATGGCTGGGACACCTTTTTAGATATGAAGATATATCAACAATATATCTCAACATATAACAACCTATAACAACATATAACAACATATCTCAAATGTTGGCAGGAAGCCAAAGTTTAAGATATGTTGGACTTAAGTGATACCACTATATTATAACTAAATTAACAAGTTTTAAAAATAATATTCTACAATAATAATATTTTATAATAAAATTATCACCCGTGTGGTGACCGGGTGTGAAAGAATAGTCCAATGCAGCTCATGAATGTCGTGAAAGGCGACTAAAATGGGTACCCAGAGTCTGGGGGTATAGCTGGATACCTTGCTCCTGGGGATTAATCAGGGGACTGGCCCTCCAGGTTGGGCGTCGGGCTAATCCCCTACCACTTTGTTAAAATGAGGCCGACAGAGCGTCTAGGTCAGATGCACTTAAAAGTGGAATACTCGTAAGAAAATACCAAACTGAAAATAAAAATAATTCTTCCTGCCTCATTTTGTTTTTTTTAATATAAATAAAGGTGTAAATAGGATATAAAATGGTATTTAGGCCATAATGCCAAAGGAACCATACTCGGTCGAAGATATGCCAAACATGGCGTCTCTAAAAAAAATGGTGCAAAAATTGGTGCAGAAGAAATTAAGCTCCACACTCCTTCCTTGCTCTCACTCTGAGGGGGCCTGCAGATCTCCCGAAAAAGTTCGTTCGGTAGCTTTGCCTTGGACGAAGAGAGCTACTCCGCGGTTCGCAACCCCTCTTGACCAATGGGGTCACTCACTTTGCTTTCGCCTTTAGGTGAGTTTCGCGAAGGTGTTGTTGAATTGTAACTCTTTCTTACACGTTTAAAAATTTTCCGATTCAGAAATCTTCAAGAGTTGATATTGGAAATATAAAATAGTTTTAAAGAACTAGATATTGTCAAAGTTATTAAGGCCAGCAGCATTAGATGGTTGGGACACCTTTTTAGATATGAAGATGTATTTAACCCCAAAAAAAAACTAGTGACTTTTTCGAAAATTGAAGTCAATCGAAAAGGAGGAAGACCTCCTACCAGGTGGATAGATTCTGTAGAGAGGGATTTAATTGAACTGGGAGTCTATCATTAGATCTATTGTCTTTCATAGAGTCAGGTGGAGGAAGCTCATGGCGACGGCTTTGGACTGTAACTGGCTGTAGTTCGGACAAAAAAGAAGATAATAAAGTATAAAGTTGAGTATCAATTTTTTCGTATGTCTTATTTAAATGGTAATTTTGTATACTACTTTGACATTGTAAGATGCTTTCTTATGTATCTCAAAACACACCCATTCTTGCAAGCATAATATTAAAAAAATTAAATTGAAACATAATAACATAAATATATCGAATTTAAATATTTACAACTCCCTCTTGATGGCTCTCTTAATTTCATTGAGAAACTCTATAACTTAAGCACGTTTCTTGTCATTTTCGCTGCGTATAAGCCTTACCTCATTAGAAAGAATAGATCCTGCCGAGAAATTGATAGTATTAGACTTTTACAGTAAATTTAATCACTTCTCCGTTTTAAAAATTTATTTATTATCTAAAATGTTTAAAAACAGTGTTTGAAATAGCCTTACACAGCAATACGTAAAGTGAAACGGTCGTTTTATTTATTCGTAGGTTAGAAACAATTTAGAGTGAAAAAAACTCCTCACAGCTAAAAACAAATATTGATAGATCCATTTCTTAATACCTAAACATTAACGTGTCCCTTTAAGTCTAATTTTTATGCAATTATCGCTTAATTATAGAGGCATCGTTTTTTCTTCTCAACTTAGCACCGTTAAAGAGAGTAATGTAATTTGAGAAGGAAAGTTCTTTTTTCTCTTAATCTTCTTTCAACGGAGCTAATGCCTATTTTTTTGCATGTTAAATTACCTGAAAGTTATAAGTATGCGAATTTGATCAGAAAAGTTCTTGAATTGAAAGTGAAACCGACGTTTAACGTTTAAAATATTGGTTTCAAGATTTATATATAACTTAGAATTCTGTCATAGTACTCTGTTATAATGTCTCTGTATTTTCCTTCAGAATGGCTGAAATGTGTGCTTATACTCTAACAATCCTTTCTTGATTGGATAGAAATTATAAAACAGTGGGAAATTTTAGTTTTAGGCAAAGGTAGAAGTTCGCCGGAGCCAAATCAAAGTAAATAATCTTGTGCTTCTTAATTAAAACCTCTTAATTTTGTTATTTTCAAGATATTTTGTGAACAAGGTTATAATGGAATATTACTTTTTCAGATGAATTAGGGGGTGAGTATTTATGAAGATATCATGAAATATTTGAGAGAAATCAGTTTCGTTCATTAGATAATTTGAGTGGTATTCTGAAGTTGTTGCTATTTCTCTTTATGGGTTGTCGAACAGCAAACTTTTCTTTTCTATCTACAAAATACGGACGTCATAATCTATTCATATTATGGCACCACTTTCACATCTTTGGATCAAAAACTGGTCGCATCTGCAGGGTGCTACTCTTCTCTATCAGAGTTAGTGGTTTTGAACCTGAATGATGGAATGGATGTTCGTAGCTGTTTGGTATCGATTTTTTGCAGTAGGTTTGGGGTAGGTTTAAGTATTAGGTTCATTAGCTTCGAGAATAAAAAAGTATACAATAGCACACCCAGCAATCTATCATCGGACTTAACAAATTTGTCTTTGTTAAGGGTTCGGACTAACTCATTGCTAGTCTGTAAATATAGATTTATGCTTCCTCTATCGCACTATCCGGAGAAATATTTTCACTCTTATTTCTCGAAAAATGCACGAATCTCCATTGATTCCTTTTTTTTTCAAATGCAGTGAGAACTCAATGCAACATTATAGTCTAAATTTTTTATGTGCAATTGCTCGAATAAAATTAAGCGACTATATCTGTTTTTTGACTTCCTGTTTGTACAGTATTAGAAACAACACATGCTTTTGTTGTGTTACATTTATTATCTTAGTCACACGTTTGGGAGCATTTATTGTGGTTTAAAGTGGGAGCTTTTACTTCAGCGTCTAAACTCTGTAGAATATTTCTTCATAGTAAAAAAAATAACAGTACATATTTAGATCATCGAATGCAATTCTCTCAGTGTTTAATGTTTTTAAGATGCAATTATCACTTCGGGATAATTAAAGTATAACATTTCCAGCAACAGATGGGATAATTAAAGTATAATATTTGCAGTAACACACGCTGTTTTCTTATCATTGCTTAGTGTTCATTGCTTACAGTTGGAATACCTAGAATATTCGAATATTGTCTAATAATAGTTTTACAAAGGAAAGAAAAAAAATAAAAGAAAGATTAACTTTTAGAGACGTTTAACAAGTATTGGCCAGTTTAATGTCTTTTGTAAACTAATTTCAACTTAAGAACCACATACAAATTTTTGTACTTAACTATTTTGGTAAATTATACATTAGCTAATAAATTATATAATCTCAAATACCCTACATGCAAAATAATCATTATTTACAGAATAAATTTACAGTTTAAACTAAATTAATAGAGGTAAATAAAATCAAATTATGGGGAAGGAAATATTCACCTGAACTTGACAGAGAACAGGGCAAGTAACAAAAATACTTTTAATAAAATACTTAATAAGAATATTCAATAAAACTACGCATAGAATACATTTCTAGTTTAAATAGATATCTAATGATTTACCTAAAAAATAAATTAAGGAGAAAATATTTGTCTCAAATATCTCTAAGTTTGGAGTTTAACAGTTATATTCTCACTGTTTTCAATTATTCATTCCATCCACACATATAAATTTATAAATGTAATTTCCAAAAACGAATACATAAAAGAAAAATCTATTTTTGAAAATACTGAAAAAACAATAAATTCTGTTATATCCTCCGATAATATCTTCGATTTTTTAAGACTTTTTATTGTACAAATCGTTTTATTGAAATGGCTTCAGCTTTTAAACTTTTAACTCCAAATGTTTTGAGTAGTAATAAGAAGGTAGTTAAAAATATTTCCGAGAGCTATATTTCCTCCAATACCTCTGTTCAGCAGAATATCTTTTCAATAGGATTTCATTTCAGCGGAAGACTAAAACAATTTCTGTGATATTGCTTTTCCAATATCAAGAGAGGGTTGTTTTTCAAATAGTGTGTGAAAGAAAAGAGTAAATAGTTAAAATATGGATCATACAGCTAAAACTTGCTGTTTCTTTCTTACAAGAAAATAAGCAATATTTTACTTACAGTTTATTAAATTTGTATGTATATTCCTGAGCATTATTACCTCTTTATCATGACAATAATTTTTTAATTTTCACAATAAATATTTGTAGGAATAATACTTATGCAAAACCAGTTTTTTTATAAGATTATGGAGGATACAATTGCTGCCCTTTCCTTTTATGATAGGTGGCACTACTAGAGCCATCTAGTTTTCCCATGGTGCCACTCACTTTTATCTGTGTGTGTTTGTCTATGATGTTGCTTTTGTGTGTGGTGTCTTGTGATGTGTTTCTTTGTACTGTACAGTGGAACGTAACCAGGGAATCGAAAATGTTTCCTGAAATTAGACTTATTCTTTAACAACAGCCTTTAGTATAAATTAGAGTCTCATCCCTCTACAAGATTATAATAGTATCCTCGAGATTTTACGCCACACTTTCCTAAATGGTTGAATAAGAGAATTTCATTTGGTATCCGGTATATCTGGTATCATGAACTTTTCCGATTACGGCATCATTGTCTAATCCTGAAACACCCGCTTTTGTTAAAGACCAGGGTTGTTGTTTCCATGCCATTTTGCATTTATAGTTAAATGTTTCACCCATTGTTTGAAATAGAGGGAAAATCACTTTAGTTACCTGGAAACCACATCTCTCCTCGAAAGTGTCGTTCTTTTGAATGCGTTTTTGAAATTCCCTGAGAACGCACTTCATTAATCTCGGATAAACTGTCATGTGCATATGACCGAGTAAAAATTGAGTGACCCAAACTTTTGCTTTTTCCGCAGTCTAAGAAATGTCAGACGTCTTCAAAAACCCCTGTTCTCTCATATACATATTAGACCTGTTTATGTTATTCTTTTCTGAAAGTTACACTTTTCGAAAGACTCTCTATATTTCACCAGTTTCTTTAGAATAGAATAGTATCATCGAGTTGTTACTTTACCTTAATCTAAATAGCTGAACAAAATAATTTCCTTTTCTTTACGTAAAAATACTGCTATTATGAACTCTTTTGCGTATGGCAACACTATCTTATCCTCGGAGTTTAAAAAATCTCCTTTTTTTCAATTGGCATTATTGTTATTTTCATGCTATTCTGTATTCATAGAGACATACATCATCCATTGTCCAAAATAGAGGAAGAAAATCATTCTAGTTACTTAAAACAAGATCTGCCCGAAAGTGTCGTTCTTTTGAATGCGTTTCTGAACCTCACTGAGAATGCACTGTATTAATATCGTGCAAATGTTTCATGTGCATTTGCTCGTGTAAACACTGAGTTACCCAATCTTTTGGTGTTCCTGCAGTGTAAAAACTGTATTTGAACATCGATCTCTCAGACACACTTAGACTTGTCTGATGTTACTCTTTTCTGATAGTTATACTTATCTTTATACTTCCTTGCGGATCACTCTTGGAAATTTTACGGTTACATTTAAACACTCACGTCCAATTCTCCATAGAGAAAAACGAAAATAAAAAGTCAATTTGTATATTTATGATAGTCTGATGGAAGTCATTAAGTGTTAAATTTTCTTTTACGAAGAATTATATTATTATTTTATGATTCACTATTTTTAACATTTCCATCAATACATGCACTTCAGCTCGTTGAAACTACTGCCTAGAAAAAAAAACATAATTGAATTTGGGTACCTTACTATATTTGATACAGTATTGGAGTACCTTATAAATTATATAATCTGTGGTAAGCTGTATGTAAAATTATTTTATTAAAGAATGAATTTTTAGTTTAAATTAAGTAAAAAAAAATGACTAAAAATTTATATTATATGAAGACAAATATTAGGTTGAACATGTTTTAAACTTAGCAAGTAATAGAAATATTTTATTATAAGAGCTTCACATAGACTAAATTGCTATATTAAATAGATTCATAATAATCTACCTAAACAATTTGAAAAAATTTGAACAATTTATTTCTCTTAAATTAATTCAAATATCCCTAAATTCTTGCCGCTTTTGGTTAGTCTATCCATCTACATGTACAAATATATAAACAAATATTCTAAGAAAGAATACATCAGAGTAAATCAATTTTTGAAAATACCATAAAAAAATAAATTTTGTCTTATCCTCGGATAATATCTTCAATTTTTTAAGACTTCTTACTGGACAAATAATTTTATTGAAATGGCTTTAGCTTTTAA
>CM063505.1:55202314-55212314 GCA_032207245.1 Pardosa pseudoannulata
TGACGGAAAAAACTTAAATGACCCACACTCACATCCAACTTAAGACTTTATGGATGCAAAAGCCTAAGAGGGTGGGTAATATATTTTGACATTATTCATTTTAACGTTATGCACTGAATTATCGACTTAAAAACTTTTTTTTATTATTATTATTACTATTTCTGTTAAATATTTTCATTCATTTCAAAATTTAATTTGCAATAAACAGTAGTTTGAATTTCATATATTATTATGTGTATTATATGTATTTCCTTTAATTTTTTAATAAGATTTCGACTATTATCTATTCTTTTAAAGTTTTTTCTATGTGATTCGTTCTTGTATTTTTTAATAAACATCGGAACGAGATTACACTTTGTGTACACACACACACACACACACACACACACACACATATATATATATATGTATATATGTATATATATGTGTATATATATATATATATATATATATATATGTGTGTGTGTTATAAAGATTAAATATTAATCTTTACAATATTAGATTTTTCATACACTTTCATACATTTAGTACAATTTTCAATTTCGATAAAAAATAATCTCTTATGGATATTACATAATTTCTTTGTATATATGTTTTAGTTTATATTTTCTGTAATGCGTCGTCAGAATTTCTACAAGTCAACGGTATTATGAATAGAAAACAATTAATGCCATCTGGTGGAGACCAGAAGCATTAATATTTGATATACTGCAGCATCTCATTATATCGATATTATATTTAGAATTGCATCATTCTGTGATTGCAATACTTTCTTCACTCTGAAACAGACAGTAATAACAAATAAAAATACAAAGTGTGTTTAGACAATTAGTAGTATTTTAGTTTGTTTTTATAAAAATAGCCCCCAGGAGCACACCTCCTTTAGGTGTGTACGGGGTTCACGATCCCAGGGTATATGAGTGATCATTCTTTAGCGTTCTTCCTGATAGTCAAGAGCTTACCTCTGTAGTATTTGCTCCTTACCGGGTTGGCCCATATTAAAATCGGAGCATGATGGGCCTCTCGTAGGTCAGTGGTGGCTTGGTAGCCATTTATGGGTCACTGTTGAGGCACGGTCATCAATATTTGATGCTGTATATCTTCGGATGGGTCAGCTTAAAAAACACTTACCGGAAAAGGATATGTCTGTACTTTAAGTGTGATTTGGATAGCTTAATGCAGTATTTCCCCCAGGTCAGCACTGTGATTTGAAACCTCTGTAGAATGTCTCAAATTCTAGAGATATACTTGATTTGGTATCACAAAAGAAAGCTGCATATCATGAATATACTCTGTATTTGCTCCTTATCGGGTTGGACCACATTAAAATCTGACCATGACGGGCCTCTCGTAGGTCAGCGGTGGCTTGGTAGCCATTTATGGGTCACTGTTGTGGCATGGTCATCAATAGCTGCTGCTGTATGTCTTCGGATGGGTCAGCGTAAAACACACTTACATGCAATGCTGAGGGTTGCCCACCATTCCGCATTTACAGTTTGGCGATTCCAGTTTTCTAATTCTATACAAGTAGGTGTGGAAACTTCCATGAAGTGACGGAATAGAACTTTTATAAACTATAAATTTTTATCATATGATATTTTATTTGATTCATCATATATTACAGTTATGGGCAAACCTTTTCGATTGCTGGCCAAAATTCGAGAAACAAAATTGATGGGCCAATTTAAATTTCTCTAAAAATTTAAAAACAATACTATTACGGTATTACGATATATAAAATATTAGGTGTTCAATTTGTTATTGAGATGATTGAAATTGTAAATTTACTTTTTTAAAAGTTCCTTATAAATAGGTTCGAAGTCAGATATACTCATTTTAAGGAACGAGGCTAAAAGCTCATCTGTCAGTATACTTCTGAAATTATTCTTTCTAAGATTCATAGTTGGAAACACTTGTTCACATGCATAAGATGAAGCAAACATAGTGCTGATCTTCTCAGTATGAGATAATTAAATTTGGAATATAATATTTAACCAAAGTGGAAAGGAGATGGATATATAATATATAAATACATATTTCTGTTAATTTGCCGCGGATCGATAACTTCAAATTTTATGCGAGAGCCGGATAAAACCTTCCGGAAGACAGGAGTTGGCCTCGGACCAGTAACTTAAAATTTTATCCTTGGGCCGGATAAAACCTTCCGGCGTACCGCAGTTGGAACGCAAAGTCGATATTTCGTATTACTTTCTATGTGACGTACCGACCATGTTTATTTAGACAGTGTGTAAACTGTGGGGACATATAGTTAACTACTGCGTATTTATCCTTCTAAAAGAAGATCTATTTTATAAGGCCGTGGAACTGAAGAATTATCGGAGCAAAGTTTAGTTTTGACATGACACGGTAAAACTAAACATTTTAACTGATATTGAATGTGTCATTTTAGCCTTTAGAATTCGGGGAACGTAAGTGAAAAGGAAGAAGATGTTTTTAGCTGTCAAAACATGAGCCTATACCTTAACATGCTTAAACATCTTTTGAAATATACACAGACATCTCAAAATGTAGATGCATGTGTAGAAAATTTAGTAAGATAATTTGAGCAAATATAAAAAAGCTATATTTAACTGTGTTTGTGGTATATTTTAGGACAGATATTACCGTGACCATTTTAAGGGTAAAATTTCAAGTGATATTCCAGTTTGTATTTTGACAAATCTCTTTAAGCTTAGATTCTGCCCTGAATGATATTCAGTTCTATACTCTAATATATATCCCTCCATGAATAGGCAAACTAACTATACATTACTATCTTACCTCAACGAAATCTAATAAAGGAATGTGTATATAAAATTGTTTGAAGTTACTCTACTAAGGTAAAAGCTATAAAACTATATAAAAGAACGCCAAGTGATGTGGTTCAAGATAACCCTGTATATTTGCGAGAAAATGCTTTAACAAGTCACAGATCAATCTCTGTTTTGAGCTATCTCCCAAGAGAAGATCGAGCTAGTGAATAATCACTATCCAGAGAAGTTATTTTAACAATGTAATGTAAATTTGAAAATGTAATACGGAATAATGAAAATAATGGATTTTTATCAAGCATTTCTTTTGGTTTTGGAGCCTACAGTTTGTTCCATAACAGCGTTTCGTCATAACTTGGTCAATAGATAGCTTGCAAATACCGGCTTAATTGCAAGTGTTCTTCAAAAATTAGAGAGGATTGGTCTATGGTTATATTCTTTATTCGATTTGTTTAGCTGTGTTTAAATCAACAATTCCAAAATGAGTGCCGCGTATGCGAGCCGTTTTGAGGCAGTGTTTGTGTGTAACCATCCAAAAGTACCAGAAATGTCTTGTGCAGCTGCAGCCCGGTACCTGAGAAAGTCGTACTCGTTCGTCAAGAAGTGGGCAGCACGTTATAAAACTGTACAAAATGTTGACGACCTTCTTGAACGGGGTAAACGCCACTCAAAGTCAATATAGAAAGATAAAGTGATTCTTGCATAATCGATAATAATGGGGACTGGACAACTTTTTAGGTAAAAAGCATTTCAGTTTAGTATGTATACTACACAGTACAAATGTATTTTAACTAATCCGTTTGTATTTTCAGAGAAATAGACGGCAGGATCTTATGGAACAAAGTGAGTGCCTTTCTCGATATGACTGCAAAACATTTACAAACAAGCTCTGGTAATTAGAAACGTGCTGTAATATTCTAGTACAATCAATTAAAAGAACCCTTTACACACGCATACAGTATGCGAGTGACGGTGCTTTAATAGCTTCTTTTATAAACTGGAAACTTTTATGGAAAAGACTGTAAGTGCCTTTCTAGACATGACTGCAAAAAAAATTTACAAACAAGCCCTGGCAATTGGAAACGTGCTAGTCCAATCGATTAAAAGAACCCTTTACACACGTATACTGTATGCGAGTGAACGTGCTTTTATAGCTTCTTTTTTAAATTGGAAGTTTTTATGAAACAGACTTAAGTAAATGCCTTTCTAGACATGACTGCAAAAAATTTACAAACAAGCTCTGGCAATTGGAAACGTGTTATAATATTCTAGTGCAATCGATTAAAAGAACCTTATACACACGTATATAGTATGCGAGTGAGGGTGCTTTAATAGCTTCTTTTATAAACTGGAAGCTTTTATGGAACAGACTGTAAGTAAGTGTCTTTCTAGATATGACTGCAAAAAATTTACAAACAAGCTCTGGCAATTGGAAACGTGCTAGTCCAATCGATTAAAAGAACCCTTTACACACGTATACTGTATGCGAGTGAGCGTGCTTTTATAATTTCTTTTTTAAACTGGAAGCTTTTATGGAACAGACTGTAAGTAAGTGCTTTTTCAGACATGACTGCAAAATTTTACAAACAAGATCTGGCAATTGGAAACGTGCTGTAATATTCTAGTGTAAACGATTAAAAGAACCCTTTACACACGAATACAGTATGCGAGTGAGGGTGCTTTAATAGCTTCTTTTATAAACTGGAATCTTTTATGGAACAGACTGTAAGTAAGTGCCTTTCTAGACATGACTGCAAAAAATTTACAAACAAGCTCTGACAATTGGAAACGTGCTGTAATATTCTAGTGCAATCGATCAAAAGAACCCTTTACATGCTTATACAGTATGCGAGTGAGCGTGCGTTTACTGCTTCTTTTTTAAACTGGAAGCTGAAATTGCCAAATTTAAAACACATTTGGAAAACAATTGGAAACCTGCGAAATAGCTTTAGAAACTGCAATTACACCCACAAAGGTTTTCATGCATTGAAACACATTACGAGTAATAGATTTTGCCTTTACACCTACACAGTTATTTAGGCATAAGAAAGAATAAATTCTATAAACTAGCATAAAATTGTAACAGAACTCTAATTTCAATTGAAAATGGTAATCTACATTTGAGAAATATAACTCTAGACATTACCTTTACGCCCACACCGTTATCCCTGCACCTAACTTCCTGTTTCTTAACATTTTCAGACTGTGCCTTTACACCCACGCAATGATCTGGGCGACGGAGAAGAATATTTCTTTTCTTTTAGAAATTCTATTGGAATATGATAAAAACAAACTTCATTAAATGTCCGTTTTTATATATTTTTACTAATAGACAAATGTAGGAATGTATTTTTATCTGATTACTTACGACTAAAAAATTGCTTTTCTACCCACTCTCTATAAAAATATAAATTCAGAGCATGACGTGGAATGATTGATTATCAGATTACAATATTCATGTCCATATTAGGTTAAATATATTCTAAATATTTCTCAAGCTGTTGAATTATTCACAGAGATCGTCATGGTATCGTTATTCTTTGCTGGTATTAAGCAGTATATAGTAGAATCATTATGGCAAAAAAAAACAGTAAAATTGTCATGATCTTAAAAATCATGGGAAGAATATGTAAAAGATCAGAATGATAAAAAATATTTATTACAAGCTAGATATAAGTTTATCTTGTATTACACTGAAATTTTTCTTTTTGCTGAACGATCATCGAATGGTACAGCACTGAACTTCAGAATCAATGTTAGGTGGTTCGAATCCGGTTGCGGGCATGGGTGTTCATAGCGATGCGGAATCGGCTTTAAGCTCTCTGTTAGTATTAATAAGTCTTATGAACAAAATAGTAGATTGCAACTCTCCAAACGACACATTTTAACAATATGTATGTTATTAGAACAATTTACTGTGATAAGGTGATTTAGATCAGTAATAAAATTGATTAATTCATACGAGAAGTAAAATGCTTGGCATCTAAATCTGACCTCATCACATCTTTTGTAAAGGATAGAGACCATAAAATATATTCAACGGATTTTTTCGTCGTGTGCGGTATTCTCGGGCGGTGTTCTGGTTCCAGCCCAGATTAGAATCAGGTCTCCGTACATGACACTAAATAAGAATGTACCTTTGTGGAGTTATTTATGAGTCTCTAGGGGACAGTGCCCAATTTGAAGGGATAAAGTTTTTCCACGTTGTCAGTTTCAAGGCGGGGTTAAGGAGACCAATTAGATTTTTACAACTCTCCCGATTGGAAGTAAAGAAGTAAGTGGGGACAAAGATGAAATGAATATAAAATAAGAAAAGTCTAGAAAGAGAGGGGGGTGTTCGAGAGGGGAGTCGAATCGAGGAGAGCAGAGAGGTCAGAAGGCGGAGGAGACGACTGTGACAGTGAGACTTCGGGAGTCCAGGAAGAATAGCCTTGAGGACTACAGAGACTCCGGAACATCTAGCGACTACCAGCAATGTTCCTGTATCAAACATTACAGTCGTACCTCAAATACTCAGAAGGAAGCCTCTGAACAGACTGACGGATGATTGAAATTTGCGACTACACATACCCAGTCCTGATTAGCTCCCAATTAGCAGTGTTCCTGGCACATCATATTAACCAGCCAACAAACCTTTTTTAGATATATTTGAAATTGAGATTAGGTCCTCTCTCTCTCTCTCTCTTATATATATATATATATATATATATATATATATATATATATATATATATATATATATATATATATATATATATATATATATATATATATATATATATATATATTATATATATATATATATATATATATATATATATATATATATATATATATATATATATATATATATATATATATATATATATATATATATATATATATATATATATATATATATATATATATATATATATATATATATATATATATATATATATATATATATATATATATATATATATATATATATATATATATATATATATATATATATATATATATATATATATATATATATATATATATATATATATATATATATATATATATATATATATATATATATATATATATATATATATATAAACATATATTAACTTAATTATTGGAAAATTGTTGTCAGACCTAAATTAGTGTGCACCTAATTTGAAAGGGTGAATAAAGTAAATTTTATGAAGATAGAATAAGATTGTGTGTATATAGATTTATATATATCCTTATAATAAATTTACTTTTATTTTGTTTTAAGCTTATTTCAGTTACTTTTAATTCAGATTTATTTTATTTTCTTATTTTTAAGTCTGTAGCCTCTCAACCTGTGGTTGAATTTGGTACTTAAATATTTTACACAACGCAACCAAAATAATACTTAGTCTTTGTGACTAACCAAAATAAATACCACTATACATTTGATCACAGGTTATTATTTAAATATAAGCGAGAACTACATGACATTTACAATGAAAACACTTTATTTATTATCTTATAAGTTTACTAGTTTTCACTACAAATGTGAAAATTTTGTTAAAACATATATTGCTACTAGAAGCACATAACTACTAGAAGCAAGTTAAAACATATATTGCCGCACCCCATAAAATATATGTTACTTTGAACAGTGTAATTTTATTTAAATAGATAATTCTTTTATATTTCAAATTTGACCAAATTACGTTAGAGGTGCACATAGTCTGCTTTGAAGAGATATCATAAATCATTTATAATTGTGAACAAGTACTAAATATTTAAAAATTACTAACCTTAAAATAGATATATTGCATAACAGAGATTTAATACATTTTGTATCGATAATTAAAACAACCAATTAAACAAACTATTTTTGATTCATTGTAAACAAAAATTACTACTCTAATTAGAAAAATTATTTTCTAAATCATTATCAAATAACTAAATTTATAAAAAAACATATATCATTTTGTGATCCAAAGTGATAAATTGCAAAAAGGTATAAAATATAGACACTAAGGGAAAAATATAAATTCTCTGATTTATAAATATATAAATAAATAAAATAAATAAAAATTTGTAGCTTAAAAACTAATTTAAAGCATCAAATAGAGGCTAATTATTATTTTTATTCTGTGAAACTCAATTATATTTAAACAAGGAATATGTTTTATTAAATAGTGTGAAAAAGGCTAATTTTTAAACATTTAAATTTCTCAATTATATTATTACTATTTCTTTAATTTCAAAATGTTAGATATCTAAAAAATTTTAATTTGAGGAACAAATTAAATATTTTACTTCACTTTAACAGAAAAATTTAATTTATACTATATATATTTGAAAAGATATCTTTTGGATTAATGAATTTCATTCTTTTCATTTTTTTATATAATTTTTATGTTATATTTAGAAACATACTACTTAAAATGGCAAAGCTAAATATTTTTGTGGCGTTATTAAAAAAAGAAAAAATGTTCTAAAAAGAGCAGAGTATTTTATTTTATTACGAATTGTAAGAAGGCTGCTACAATAAAAAAATTTAAGTATCGAAAAATTCTATATTGCAAAAATCTCAAAATTTGCTCAAATATAATACTTTTTGTATAACCCATTTTGATTTTTGTATTAAATTATACGACTAAATACGTTGAATTTATAAATTTTTTCATTACATTTTTATTTTTTTTTTAACCTGCAATCTGAAACCAGAAAATATGAATTTATTAGCTTGAGATTAAAATTTCGATCATTTTGTGTCCTTTAAAATTATGCATAACCTTTTCTACATATTTTTGCTTAAAACTAAAGGAAAGTGGTTTCTATTTGTTGTGATTAAAATATTTCGTATATAAGAAAATAATTTAATTTTCTGATGCTCACAGAATTTTATCATTTCTATCTTTTTATCTGTAGTTGCATACTCAAAAACTTTAAATTTAATATTTCCCTATCTATAAATTTTAATTTTTTATACATTGTATAAATATTTAAGTTAGGTGTATAGGTATAAAATAATCTTATGTGGAGTTATTAAGAGGGTTGGAAGTTTAATAGAGGCAATTATTCATCTACATGGAATACAAAAGTGAATCATGTCACCATGATTAAAAGTCCTTTAATATAGTCGCCAGCATTGTGTATAACCATTTTCCAGCGATGTGCAAGTCTCAGAACACTTATAGCAGCTCCTGTTGTGTTGATAGTTAGAATGAACCTGACTATTGCCGCAAGAAACTCTGCAAAAAGTGGTTCCTTTATCTTAAGAATTAAGTAAGGGCTTAGAATGTGCAGCACAGCCGTAAGTGGAAATCTTGTCTGTCGAGCCAGCTCATGAATCGTTTTGTCGTCGATCACTCTCCATTAGTGTGGCAACAGCCTGCATTTTTGCTTCGCTGAAACTAGGATGACCTGGCCGATGCATGTCTGACCCATTTTGGCGTCCTTCATTGAAGGCTTTTTCCCATCTTGCTACAGTTCCATAAGGCAATGCAAATTTTCCACAGGCCTCTTGAAGCCCTAGATGACATTATCGTGCTGTACGACCTCTAACACTTTCAATTTTAAATCAACTACGTTATTTTTGTTTTCAAATCATCCTGATAACATTTACTTTAGACCGCAAGCTGATACAATTAGGATATACAGATAGGATTTGTTCTTCGAGTCACTAACCATGCGTATGAAGTAGCAAGGACAAGTCTATTTGCTGAGAGGTAAGTATGTAGTTTACGTGTCGTATACACGATATTCTTTCATTTTGTTGCGTAGTTTTTACAGCAGTGTGGCCACTATTAAAGTTCTAACCCTCGTATATACATATTTTGCTACATTTAATTTAAAACTATTTTATTTCAATGTGAGATAAGATCGTCGAATACTTTAATAAATTGGATATTGATACATTTGCTAAAATATTAAATTTTACTGACATCAAAAATTTATACAATCTAAATTTAACTCATACATATAATTGAATGAAATAAGGAATATTATATATTAGTTCAACAGTGAGTTTAAACTAAAGTAGCTTACTCTTTGGAGAAAACCGGTTACATTAAAATGTGCTAAACTAAGATTTTTCGTCCTATAAAATGCTGATTGCAGTAAAAACTAAAAATGTAGAAATAAATGTAACAATACGGGAATTACTTCCTCACAACTGACAAATTTCTTTGAAGATAGATAGTTTTCGAGGTGCAATTAATAGATGTTACAGCAGGCCTAAATACAAAAATTTAACTGTTAACACATTGTGT
>CM063505.1:55217314-55232314 GCA_032207245.1 Pardosa pseudoannulata
TGCTACTTGTCTATATTAAAAAAATGTTTATACAAATACTTATCTCATTATATTTTAAAATTTTTTGTTGAAAACTCTTAATTCTTTATATCAAAATTGTATTGCATATTAACTTTCAGACGTTATTTAATTTATCAGTAATTCGAAATTCCGAACATAAAAAACTAAGAAGCGTAAAAAATTCTCAGTAAACTGCAAATTGATGTAAAATAGTATTGCGTAATATTTATGCAAAATAGTATTATATTTATGTAAAATAGTATTGCGTATTTTTTTACTGTTCTCAAAATATTGGAAGTTAAATGCTTAAAAGCTAAAGAAATTTCAGTAAAATGATTTGTCCAGTAAAAAGTCTTAAAAATCGAAGATATTACTGGATATAAAACATAGTTTATTATTTTATGGAATTTTTAAAAATAGATTATGCCTGCATGTATTCTTTCTCAGAATATAAATGAATTGATGCAATAATCGAATGCGGTAAGAATATAACTCTTAAACTCCGAACTTGATGCAATTTGAGACAATAATTTTCCATTTTAATGTTCAGGTAAGTCATCATAAATGTATTTAAACTAGCAATATAAATATGCTACGCATTTATAAAGTGTTACTTGTTAAGAGTCAAACATGTTCAGACAAATACTTCTCTCATTATATTTTAAAATTTTTAGTTGAAAACTCTTAATTCTTTATATCAAGATTGTATTGCATATTAACTTTCAGATATTATTTAATTTATTATCAATTCGAAATTCCTAAAGTAAAAAACTAAGAAGCGTAAATAATGTTCAATACTAGAAATTCATGTAACATAGTATTGCGTAATATTTATGTAATATTGTATTAATATTTATGCAAAAAAGTATAGAATATATTCTCACTGTACACAAAATATTGGAAGTTGAATATTCAAAAGCTAAAGCCATTTCAATAAAATGATTTCTCCACTAAAAATCTTAAAAATCGGAGATATTAGTGGATATAAAACATAATTTATTTCTTTATGGAATTTTCAGAAATAGATTATCCTTGTATGTATTCGTTCTTAGAATATATATGAATTAATACAATAATCGAATAAGGTGAAAATCTAACTGTTAAAATCCGAACTTGAAGCAATTTGAGACAATAATTTTCCGTTTTAATATTCAGGGAAGTCATCATAAATCTATTTAATCTAGTAATATATCTGTGCAAAGTATTTATAAAGTGTTTTCTTTTGACATTAACGCATGTTCAGGCAAATGCTCCTCTCATTATATTTTAAAAGTTTTACTTAAAAACCTTTAAATTCTTTATATCAAAACTGTATCGCATGTTAACTATTTGAGATTATTTAATTTATTAACTACTTCTAATTCCGAAAATAAAAAACTAAGAAGCGTAAGTAATACTCAGTAAACTACAAATTGCTGTAATAAACTTCATGTAAAATAGTATTGCGTATTTTCTCGTAACGAAGAGGCTGCAAATTTTGACTGTATGACCTATATTTGGGGCAGTGGTCGGCAAAGTGCGGCTCCAGAGCAGAATGTGGCTCTTTGGCTCCTCAAGTGAGGAGCCAAAGTCAAGTGAGGCTGTGGCACAAATATCCACGGAAGGCGCAATAATATTTTTATTTAAAAAAAAAAAAAACTTGGGAAAAAAATTACACCTAATTTTAATACATTAAAATTTTTCTATTAATCGAGAACATGTATAATTTTTTATTTACTTTAAAAGATTGACAGGTAATTAAAATTTTACATTGTAGTAAAAATACGTAACGAACATCGAGTTTAATTTTATTAGTTTTCTTAATCGTAACCGCAAATCATGTACAAGCTACCGGCTGAAATTGTAGGCATGTTTTCGGCGTACTCCGGTGCGATAAGAAGGTACCACTAGCATGCGCGCGCATACTTTTTCTAAAGTAGTGGTGGAGGGGTGCAAATTGGCCTCACAGACCAGCAGTTGCAGTTTGAATAGTTTTGTCTTATATTAATAAATATCATTAATACATATTTATTAAGTATGAAATTTAGTTTTATTTAGTGTACTACTAATTTAGTGGAATAAAAGTTTACTAAACAGGCAGATTAGGCTCCCAATTTTTTAAAAAATTGTTGTCATGTTCATATTTTGCTCTTTGTCTAATAAGTGTGCCAACCACTGATTTGGGGTATTTTTTTTCTTTCAAACACTACTTCAAATACAACAGCCTCTTTATATTAATAAAGCAGTATCATAATAAAAATTAGTTCAGGTTTCCGCTGTAATGAAATCTTATTGAAAAAACATCCTGCCTAACAGTGGTATTTTACAATAATAACTCTCAGAAGTATTTCTTGAATAACTCTTTACTGATACTAGAAAATTTTAGAGTTAAACGTTTAAAGTCTGAAGCCATTTCAATAAAAAGATTTGTCCAGTAAAATATCTTAAATCGACTATACTATCGGATGATATAAAAGAATTTATTTTCTGGTATTTTCATAAATAGATCCTCCTTGTATACATTCTTTCTTTGAATATATATTTATACATATGTAGATGAATAGATTAATATGATACGATGAGACTAACTTTTTAAAATTATAGACTTTAAGCGATCCGAGGGAAATATTTTTCTCTTCGTTACTTAATTATTTAAGTAAATCATTATAAATTTGTTTGAACTAGCAAAATATTATATGCAAGTTATCTATAAAGTGTTTATACGGTATAAAAAGTTGAAAATATGTTCCAGCAAATATTTTTCTTATTATAATTTAGATATTTTAGTCAATATTTCTAAGCTTATTTTTGAAGTTATAATTATATTGGAAGTAGCGTATTAGCGATTATTTAATTTTTTTGCGAAATAAATTACGAAATAAAGTATGGAAATAATACAAATTAAATTGAGAAAAGAAAAGAAGATAGGAAAATAATTTTTAATATATTACAAATTACTATAAAAACTGTATGAATTATTGATTTTTTGTCTTGTAACAAAGAGGCTACAAACTCTAGCTGTATGATTTAGATTTGCCTCCTTTTATTTCTTACAAACACTATTTGCAAAACAACCATATATAGATATTGGAAAAGCAATATCATAGAATTTGTTTTAGCCTTCCGCTGAAATGAAATCCTATTAAAGAGACATCCTGCCTAACAGAGGTATTGGGTGAAGTATAGATCTCGGAAACAATTTTTTAAATAACTTCTTATTGCTACTCAAAACATTTAGAGTTAAAAGTTTAAAGGCTGAAGATGTTACATTAATAGTTTCTGCTCACTAAAAAGCCTAAAATATCAGCGATATTATCTGAGACCACGATAGTATTTATATTTTTTTACGTTACTTTTAAATGAATTTTTTGTATGTTTTTTTCTTGAGGATTTGTTAGAACTTACATAAATCCGTACAAGGAAATGTCTTAATTTGAAAATAAAATTACTGATTTGGAAGACTTTAATTTGATTATTTCTTGTGTATATAAAAACCCGAGGAGTTATTTTGGTGAATATAAATACAATTCAGTTAAGTTTAGTTTGTTTCATTCAATTCAGTGAGTTATTATTTATGAAATGTATATTTACACACAAGCAGGTGCACAAACGTTTGTCTTTTTGTTCGTCTCTCAACAGTACTATCATATAATACATTCTCTTTCTCTCTCTCACACACACCTATAAATAAATATACATATACAATATGTGTATATATATATATATATATATATATATATATATATATATATATACCGGGTGGCCATAATTAAACTGACAGTGCTCACAGTGTTCTGTAGCACGATCTATTTGCGAGAATGACGACATATTTTGTAGGAAGATTAAACAAGACAAGGGACGAAGTACTCCGAAAAAAAAAATAGATTAGTTCCAGAAGTCACAACTAGGGGAATATTTGGCGCTGTGTTATACAAAATAGAATGTTAACAAATAGAAATTAATACGGTATAAAATTACCTTTTATTAAGCACATTTTCTGATTTAGTTCAAGTGCAATATGGCAACACTTTTAAAAAAGCATAAAATCTACATAAACACCGATAAAGTCTCGTGATCTGCAATATCACGTACGCTGACCAACAGAATAAGTTCTTTATTCAAATTTACGTTACATCCATTGACACAGTTAAGAATTTAATTTCCGTATTTATTTGCATTTGTTAACACTCTCTTTTCTATAACACAGCTCCAAATATTCCCCTATCGGTGACTTTTGGAACTAATTTGTTTTTCGCGGAATCCTTCGTCCCTCTTTTTGTTTAATCTTCCTACAAAATGTGGCATCATTCTCGCAAATAGATCGCGCTACAGAACACTCTGAGAACTGTCAGTTTAATTATTGTCACCCAGTACATATTCCCTGACATATTAATTTCGTTTATTTTTCAAAGCTTTTTAGATAAAAATTAGAAGTATATTTATCAAATGAGTATTTTCATTAGTGGTAAACCTTTCTTGAATTTTCTTATTTTTAACACTGATTGGGTGTATGGACATATTCTCTTAATGAGTAAAAAAAAGGTGCATACTATTATTATGGATTAATAATTATTTTTGCCCTAAAATAAGAATTGTCATAGTACAATTATTTATAAATGTTTTTGTTCCATAATTTGTATTTTTTCAACTTTTAGTGCAATCTAAAATTTTTAAAATTTTTAATTTTTAATAATTAAAAAGGCAAACGATTTGTCTCCAAAGGAAAATAGAAAAATTAAGGTATTAATAAATCTTGAAAACGTTTCTCAACACTATATCGCTAAAAAAGCTCAAATTAAAAAAGGTTTGTAAGCTATTATAGGCAAATTTTACCAGAAAATTACAATGGTTTGACATTAGAACGAAGGAAATTTATAGTCGATAAACCATCATGATTATATACAAAAATTAGAAATTCGGTAAATACAGAGTAACAGCAAATAATTAAATCATCACGTGGGCTGGTGACATGCTGCCGAACATAATCTCGTGTTGAAAACCTAATGGCTAATGTGGCGTATGATATTCGAATAAAACCCTCTGTTGAATTTCTAGAATCATTGCTTTTCTTTTTTTATCAGGATCTGAGCTAGACATGTTGTACGGGGTGAGCCAAAAGTACGTTAAAACTTTAAATGCATATGAAAACGAAAGGAATAATGATAATGATGTGTAGTGTGAGCGAAATTGATACAAAAAAGTATGTATTCTTTAAAAGCATAAAATCTTTAATTAAATAAGTCACTCTACAGGCCGCATCGACGATACTAAATAAAGGAAACAGCCTGCCATCATTTATTCGTGTAATAAAAAGTATTCAAGATGACTACCGGCACATTCTAAGACACTAACAAGGCGATTAAAAACAGCAGATTTAGTAGCATGCAACATATTGTAAATAATAGCAAAAATTTTCCAATAGACAGAATCTTTAATTTCAGCCAATATTTAAGGACGTGGGAGGTATACGAGTGACTTCAATTTTTTTTCACATCCAGAAATTGAACTGGAAAGCGGTTTAATGATCGTGGAGTCTAAGTGATCTTGCAACCGAAATCGATCAATTTGTCTTGACCAAATGTTTGTAACATGCATCGTTTCACTGGTTTGTCACAGTGTGGTGGTGTGCTATCCTGCATAAATGTGGTAAAGGATAACACATTTCTTTGATTTAATACGGGCACGACATTGTCTCTCAAAAGAGATAACTCTCAGCGGTCACTGTGCACTCTGTCTAGCCAGATTTCGGACTCGATTCTTCAAAGAAAAATGGTCCAACGATAAGAGATGAGGCGAAACCACATCAAACTGCCCACTTGAGTGACTATATTGACTGCTTCTTGTATGCAAGAGGACTAGACGTCGTTCATATCATAGTATTCTGTTTGTTGATATCTGCCTGTAGTGATTAGTGTTCCTCATCTGTCCAGAAAATTTTGAACAACCACTGAGAATTGCTATCCATTATTGCCAAACCCCATGTGATAAATGATTTCCTCATAATTGTGTGTCTTGGTTATAACTCCTGAAGTGATTAAATTTGTAGGGATAGAGATGCAATGTCCGATGGAACATCTGTCACATCGAGGATTGAAGCAATTCCAACTGGATGGAGGTAATTAGCTAGAACTGATACACCATGGAGATTCCATCACCATGTAATTCACAACTGTTTTCACCACATTAATGCACCCTCCACCAACGAGGGTCTTCCATAGCTTTTCCTATCCTTCAGTGAACTTAGAACTTATAATAGTTATTTAGAACTCTTTTATAGGTTTCAATACTCCAGTACACGATACGGGGCCATTATTCTTATTTTTCACTCGTTTCACTTTGAAATTTTCGAAACCCAAAGCTTGCTCACTCTACATTAATATAAAAAATCTTCACCAACAATGCTTGATCGGGTAATGGTAAGATTCTGAAAGCAATTGAGTAATCTTGGAGTATCAAGAACTTTTCTCGCAATATTGATTTGCACAAATCGGCTGTATAAGTGTATGTATACAATAAACAAAAAAATTATCGATAGTATATTGAACTGAAAAATGTTAGAATTTCATAATTTTTTAGTATTTTTCATTAAAATGATAACAACCTTAAGCATAAATATTTTTGATAAAGATATTTACATATAACAACATCAATTATAATATATATATATATATATATATATATATATATACATACATACATATATATATATATATATATATATATATATATATATATATATATATATATATATATATATATATATATATATATATATATATACATATATATATATATATATATATATATATATATATATATATATATATATATATATATATATATATATATATATATATATATATATATATATATATATATATATATATATATATATAATATGTATATACAATACTAATTTTAACAGTTTTTCCATTATATCAGTGTTATAATTTTAATGCAAACAACTAAAATATTACTAAATTGTACCTATTTTCTATGGAATAATGTCGCATAAAGAAGTTTAGCCAACGAGCTCCGTGGCCGAATGGTCAAATCACGCGATCCAGACCCGAAGATTGTGGGTTCGATGTTTGCTATGGCGGTTGATCCAAAGTACGGATTTTGTATTTAAAAATGTTATTTATTGTTTCCTTATGTTCTTGAATATTCTAGATCTTTCTTTAATATGTAAATTAGTTATTTCTCGAATATTCTGTTCGGGTATAAAAGTTGATACCCACTAGTTGTAGAAGACTTTTCGATCTTGTAAAGTTGCGAGTTACTACTTAGCTTCAATAAACTCTTCTGTTAAGTTAAGCGGTGTGTTCATTCGAATCTTCGTGACAATATTTTATCTATAATTTTTTGTAGAATATAAAAGATTTTACAATGAATAAGAATTAAAGCTCAGTAATATGAAATACTTTTATAAGTACTCTAGCAGTAATTTTTACATTGTAGTAAAAAAAGCTGCTAAACACTTACATCATGGAATAGAAAGAGAAACTGATAATAATAAAATATTTAATCAATAATTTTTTAAAGAATATTAGGAATCTTATACTGGAGAAAATTTAACTTAAACTGGCGTGAGATACTTTTCAAGAATTGTGGTAGTATTTATTTATTAGGCTAATAAAACCATAGAATAGAAACAGGAACTTGCGGTGATAAAATAATTCACGAAAATATCGAATATTATATATGGAAATGAAAAAGTATTTTCTCCTATTCATTAATATAATTAAAGAGCCTCCATTTTCACTGAACAAGATGTTATAAAAAGAAACATCAATTTTAAAATTCAAAGTGAGTTCTCGGAGAAAAGTGAAATAGTTTATGATTGAAATTTTTTAATCTTTCTACTGTTTTAACATATGCACGATATATAATAGCATTAGAAAAATTGTAAAGTAAAACTTTCGAACTGAAGAAATAGTTGTATTCAAATCAAAAGAAACTTTTATCCAGAAATAATATTCTGTTTCGGAATATCTCTCTGTGATAAGAAAATTAGTTTTCAAGCTCTTATTAAATCCTACGTTATGCGAAAAATTTCGTTGAATTAAGTTTCAGTAAAGGAATACTTATGATTGTAATTTTACGCACTGTTCCTTAAAAAAATATTTTGACTATTGAAATGCGTGTGTAAAAGAATTTATAGGAAGCATATTGATATATGAGGAATATTTTTACTCTTTTATATTTCTAACATTTTAAATAAATAAATAATTACAAAAATGTTAAAAATTTTAGTACAAGTCATTAGTGAAATTAAACTGTTTTTCAAGAAAAAAGGAGCTACGGAAATGTTTTAATGACGTAATTCAGTCATAGACGTTTAAAATGTTTTTGTAAACTATTTACTTGCTATGAAATTTTGAATATACATACCTTGAATTATAGCTAAATTGTGATTTTAAATATCAGTTTTTATTTTTGAAAATGTGCTGGTGAATTTGTTTTATAGATTCTTACAAAAATTTTACTAAACATTCCTAATTTATCTAATTTATATTGAGTGCTTGGTTTGATTAAAAGCTCTATCATTGCAAAAATCTCATAAAATACTAGAGATTAATCAGTGGTATGATGTAAGCTCTACGCATCCATCTCCAACAGCACATATAACACCAAGATCATAGCTAAATTTGTCCCACACTTTTCGCAGAGTCATTTGTTTTGACGGAATTCTAACATTTTAAATAAATAATTACAAAATTGTTAAAAATTTAAATACAAATCATTAGTGTAATTAAACTATTTTCAAGAAAAGGGGCGATACGTTAATGGTTTAATGATGTAGTTCAATTATAGACGTTTAAAATGTTTTTGTAAATTATTTACTTGCTATAAAATTTTGAACTCACATACCTTGAATTATAACTAATTTGTGTTTTTAGATGTAAGTTTTTATTTTTGAAAATGTGCTGGTGAATTTAAGTTTCATAGATTCTTACAAAAATTTTACTAAACACTCCTAAATTCTATTGAGTGCTTGGTTTGATTAAAAGCTCTAAAAGTGCAAACATCTCATAAAATACGAGAGCTTAATCAATGGTATGATGTATGCTCTACGCATCCATCTCCAACAGCACGTGTAACACCAAGATCATAGCTAAATTTTGCCCACACTTTTCACAGAGTCGTTTTTTTGACGGAATTTTGTTCTAATATTTTGTGATATATGTTTCAATGTTTGTAGGTAATTTTAATACAAAGACAAGTTCTACATGCTGTAACATGAGTTATACTGTTGACCGAAAGACAAGGGCGATGTCAGTGACCCCTCCCCCCTTCGACCCCATTGGACAGGAGGGGTGTCTGACGCAGGTCAGTCGTTTGGCCTTGGCAGCAAGAGGCTTTTTTCGGATACTTCTCTTTGCAGATTGAAATCCCCCTTCAAAGAAGAATAGGAAGCGAACGGAGAACTTGAGCAGAAACAGAAAAATTCCAACTCTTGCATCTGAGAAATGCGTCATCCGCGTAAGTTGCTTTGATAAGTGAATCATGCTCTTCATTCCACGAATAGAAAGTTGTAAATGTCTTGAGGTTATTCTAGTTACTTTCGGATCTTTGCTAGCTTTTCCAGCCAATTCTAATACCTCAGTAGGTCAATACTCCAAAATTGCAGCACTGTAAGCTGTGGCTGTAGCACCAACATTTTTCCCTATTCCAATGACTTCATATTAAGATTGCATAGATTTTATGTGCTTCACCAGATTGTGAATAAATAAATATATAAATAAAAAAGACTGGAAAACGGTAAGTCTCATTGGTATCTGGTGTCTTAACTCTTTGTATTATATCAACATTGCCTGGTATAAGTCATTGGTACTTAATACTTGTACCTTTCAAAAACATAGAAACATGGGGTGATATCTGGGAGCCATGGATGTAACTAAAGTTGGCCAGTATCTCAGGGGCTCGTATGGCTCATCGACTCTTGTGGCAGTGTATTAATGAGCAATTTTCGTACATTTGTGTATCAATTGGGAGATGAGCTACGCTACTGGAGAATAAAATTTGGGCAGTCTTCATGAATTTATGGAAAATTCATATCTGCAGCAAATCCTACTACATCAAAGATTATGAAAGTAACTTGAGCAAAACAGAATGAGCCATGAAGTTTGGACCACAATGTTTTTTTCTCAAAATGTCTTGACTTTTAATGGATCTTGTTTATGTTGCATGAATCATGCGGCATCTGCAGTCCGCAAATGATGAATCCCAAAACGCAGACAAAATCATGCTACACAGCAATTATTGACTGAGTCTTGCTAAACTGACATGCACAAAGCATCTCTTATTAAACAACAGCTATTTTTTAACATGTTGCATTTATTGCCGATTTTTGTACTTTCCATACGTTGAGATTCATCTAGTGTAGATTTCCTAAACATCTAGCCATATATATATATATATATATATATATATATATATATATATATATATATATATAAATGCAAATACATTGCACACAAATAAAAATAAATTTTTGCAAACAAAATAAGAGCAAAAGTTTTACTTTGAATCATCATGAATTCTAAATTCGAATATTATTAAATTATTTTGACTTACAAATTTCTTTTCTCTTTGTATATGTATATAAATAAATAAACACGGTTTGATGAATATAATTAGAAATGCTATATTTATACACCTATTTCAACAATGTTTTTTAGAGTTTCTGCCCAGTTATCTTTTTAATTCAAAATAAAGTAGAATTAACTTTCTGCGTGATATTTCAACGGTTATTTTTTCGAAGGATAAAAAAAAATGGAGAATTGAAGAATGTTCACAGCTAACTGATATGAAATACTTTGATATTTTAGATAGCATAATTACCTCATTTATTTAGTTTAAGATTACTTTTAGAGATTTCCCCTCTTTTTAAATTACATTTAATGAAAGATTTTCATCTATCTCCCTTGTGGTAGTTTATCAATTTGAAATTCTTTACGAGAGCCGAATACATTTTTAAAGTCACGGAGTGAATAAGAAGGTAAATTTTACTTCATAATTCGTCTTTTTATGGAATTAGATTATTTAAACTGCTTGAAGATAGAGTTTTTAATCATTTATTTGGAGAAAAATTACAAACAATTTAAGATTAATTTATAATTTTTTGTATTATTTAGAAGGATTTCTTCTGTTTTGATTTTAAGTGATATAAAGTATTTGCATAAAGTATAATTTAACCGATAGTTTGGTTAAAGCTAATTATTTAAAAATACTCTCTTTTTCTAAATTAAATTAACTTTCCAGCGTCTGTGCAAATTTTACGACAAATTTAGTTTTTAATGCAATTTATTTGTCTTATTGCAATTGACGTCCTAAAGTCATTTTCATTCAGTCTTTCAGCCTTTCATCGTGAAATCTGAACCAAAACAAGAGTTCACAAGAAATTTTTTTTTAACCAGGATTTAAAGTTTTGAGGCATCTTGCTGTAAAAATTTACGACATGTGTGTGGTAGTGAGTGAAAATTCGGAAAATATTGTTTTCAAAGTTGTTTTGTACTTTTCTGTTGTTAATTGACATGATTTTTTTAATTTGTATGGAATCTGCCATTTTTACAGCGTTTTATTAAAATTTACGACATGTTTGTGGTCGTGAGTGAAAATTCATAATATATTATTTTCAAAATTGTTTTTTTTTCTGTTATTAATTGACATGATATTTTTTAAAATTTGTATGGAATCTGCCATTTTTTACAACTTTTATTACAATTTACGACATTTGTATCGTCGTGAGTGAAAATTCGGAATATATTATTTTCAAAATTGTTTTGTTATTTTCTGTTATTAATTGACATGAATTTTTTAAAATTTGTATGAAATCTGCCATTTTTACAGCATTTTATTAAAATTTACGACATGTGTGTGGTCGTGAGTGAAAATTCGGAAAATATTATTTTTAAAATTGTTTTGTACTTTTCTGTTGTTATTTGACATGATTTTTTTAAAATTTGTATGGAATCTGCCATTTTTACAGCGCTTTATTAAAATTTAAGACGTGTGTGGTCTTGAGTGAAAATTCGGAAAATACTATTATCAAAATTGTTTTTTTTCTGTTATTAATTGACATGTTTTTGTTTTAAATTTGTATGGAATCTGCCATTTTTACAACGTTTTATTAAAATTTACGACATGTGTGTGGTCGTGAGTGAAAATTCGGAATACACTATTTTCAAAATTGGTGTGTAATTTTTTGTTGTTAATTGACATTATTTTTTTTTAAATTTGTATCAAATCTGCCATTTTTACAACGTTTTATTAAAATTTACAACATGCATGTGGTCGTGAGTGAAAATTCGGAAAATATTATTTTTAAAATTGTTTTGTACTTTTCTCTTGTTATTTGACATGATTTTTTTTAAATTTGTATGGAATCTGCCATTTTTACACCGTTTTATTAAAAGTTACGACATGTGTGTGGTCATGAGTAAAAATTCGGAAAATATTATTTTCCAAATTGTTTTGTAATTTTCTGTTATTAATTGACATGAATTTTCTTAAATTTGTATGGAATCTGCCATTTTTACAGCATTTTATTAGAATTTACGACGTGTGTGGTCGTGAGTGAAAATTCGAAAAATATTATGTTCAAAATTGTTTTGTACTTTCTGTTGTTAATTGGCATGCATATTTTTTAAATTGTATGGAATCTGCCATTTTTACAGCATTTTATTAGAATTTACGACGTGTGTGGTCGTGAGTGAAAATTCGAAAAATATTATGTTCAAAATTGTTTTGTACTTTCTGTTGTTAATTGGCATGCATATTTTTTAAATTGTATGGAATCTGCCAATTTTACAAGTTTTATTAAAATTTACATTGTGTCAAGTAAATTATAATTTAATTGTTTTGTAATTTTCTGTTGTTAATAGACATGAATTTTCTTAAATTTGTATGGAATGTGCCATGTTTAAAGCATTTTATTTATGGCAATAAATATAAACAAGTAAAGAATTTTCTCCTCTTTTTTCAAGAATCGGCTGATGTAGAAAAAGAACACAAGAAAATATTTAAATTTGACAGCGATAGCAATTGGAGTACTAATGATTTATAATCTCATAAAATATAAAATAATAGACTTTTAATTTTATCTATTTTTTATAAATAAGTTAATCATTAAAATTAAAGTGAGATTTAAATTTGATTTTGTTGCAGCTGTTTATTTTCTGGACTTGTTTTATAGAAGGAAATTTCCTTGCAGAAATAAGTAATGATAAACCTGCTTTTTCTTACTATTCTTTTTAGGTTCGATTATATTACCTCTTTGTTTGTCTACACTTGCCTTCAATGAATACCAAATAATCGTGGACTTACAAATGTAGTCAGAAAAAATAAATTTAAGATTTCCTGTAGTGAAATATATCACTGACTTTATATCTGATTATATAAGAATTCGAAAATAATTTACTTTCATTTGAGAAAATTTGTATTTTTTCAAAAGAGTAAGGCTGTTTTATATTTCTTAATAAATTTATTAATCATTTCTTTTACTATCACATGAAAAGTGGTAAAATAGCAGCTAACGTACTATTTTTTTTAGGTTCGATTATTTTCCTTTTTGTTTGTCTACACGTTCCTTCAATGAACACCAAAAAAATCTTGGATTTACAAATGTAGTTAGAAATAAATAAATTTAATATTTTTTATAGTCAAATACTTCACTGTCTTTATATCTGATTATATAAGCATTCGAAAATAATTTACTTTCTTTTGACGTAATTTGTATTTTTCAAAAGAGTAAGTTTTTAATTTTTTTTAATAAACTTATTCTCAGTATTTACTCATTTCTGTTGCTATTACATGAAAAGTGGTACAATAGCAGCTAACGTACTATTCTTTTTAGGTTAGATTATTTTCCCATTTTTGTTTGTCTACACTCGCCTTCAATGAATAGCAAACCTTCTTGGACTTACAAATCAAGTTAGAAAAAAAAATAAATTTAAAATTTTCTGTACTGAAATACATCACTGTCTGTATATCTAATTATATAAGCATTCGAAAATAATTTACTTTCTTTTGACATAATTTGTATTTTTCAAAACAGTAAGTATTTAATTTTTTTATTTCTTAATAAATTTATTATCAGAATTTATGCATTTCTGTTGCTATCACATGAAAGGTGGTAAAATAGCAGCTATCGTACTATTCTTTTTAGGTTCGATTATTTTCCATTTTTGTTTGTCTACACTTGCCTTCAATGAATACCAAACCATCTTAGAATTACAAATGTAGTTAGAAAAAATAAATTTAAAATTTTTTATACTGAAATAAATCATTGTCTTTATATCTGATTATATAAGTATTCGAAAATAATTCACTTTCTTTTGACTTAATTTGTATTTTTCAAAGCAGTGAGGTTGATTTGTTTTATTTCTTAATAAATTTATTATCAATATTTACTCATTTCTGTTGTTATCACTTGAAAATTGGTAAAATAGCAGCTATCATACTATTCTTTCTAGGTTCGATTATTTTTCCTTTTTGTTTGTTTACACTTGCCTTCAATGAATACCAAACAATCTTGGATTTATAAGTGTCGTTAGAAAAAAATAAATTTAAAATTTTCTATACTGAAATACACCACTGTCTGTATATCTAATTATATAAGCATTCGAAAATAATTTACTTTCTTTTGACGTGATTTGTATTTTTCAAAACAGTAAGGTTGATTTTTGTATTTCTTAATAAATTTATTATCAGTATTTACTCATTACTGTTGCTATTACGTAAAAGAATGGTAAAATAGCAGATAACGTGCTATTCTTTTTAGGTTGGATTATTTTCCCTTTTTGTTTGTCTACACTTGCCTTCAATGAATACCAAACCATCGTGGATTTACAAATGTAGTTACAAAAAAAATAAATTTTAAATTTCCTATAGTGAAATATACTGTCTTTATATCTGATTATATAAGCATTCGAAAATAATTTACTTTCTTTTGACGTAATTTGTATTTTTTAAAACAGTAAGGTTGATTATTTTTATTTCTTAATAAATTTATTA
>CM063505.1:55239814-55244814 GCA_032207245.1 Pardosa pseudoannulata
TCATAGAATAAACATTCTGTCCTCACTTGTTGAGATCTTGAAAAGTGTAAACTTGTTATTACTATGAAAACTTGATAAACTCTTTTTATAGCGTACAACTCAAAATTACAAACGGATACACAACTATAACATATCATGGTCTTATCTGCTATTTCTATCTCACTTGTTCAGTTCTTGAACAGTGATAAGATGTTATAGCTATGATAACTTGATAAGATCTTCTAAGAATACGGTACACATGCACACAAACGTATATACAACAATAACATACCATGGTCGTACATGGTATTTCCTACAACAAACATTCTGGCTTCACTTGTCCAGTTCTAAAAAAGTGATAAACTAGTTATAAGTATGAAAACTTCATAAACACTTTTAACAATATGGTACATAGCACACAAAGGAATATACGACAATGACATACCGTGGTTGTACATTCTATATCCTAGAATAAATATTCTATTCTTCCTAGTCCAGTTTTTTCAAAGTGTCGCAAGTGTACTCATGTCTAAACGGAATGTTGCCAGAGAATGTAATTTACGCTTTTTGTCACTTGGCACAATATTTGCTTTGTCCCAAACGATAAAGGTTTCTCCTCTTGTTCGTATTAAACAATTTAATTTTTTACTATTTAACAAATGGGGTATAAAATTACAGGGAAAATTTATGGAATATATGAAAGTATCTTTTTATTTCATTTAATACTATTCTTTTCTAAAATGAATAGTTTACAAGTAGTGATTACTTCCTTTAGTGCAAAGTACTAGTATGCGAAAGAAAAGATGTGACACTGATTTAAACCTGTTTTGAAAATTATGACAAGGTCATTTTAAGAATATTAATGACTTTGTTCAGAAGGTAAAGTTAGGCTGTTTTTACTTTTTTTCATTTAATGATTTATAAATAAAAATGAGATGACAAAGCCGTTTTTCTTCTCCCGTCGTGAAAGTGATGGAAAAATTATTTAACAATAAACTTCAATAAGCCTCCAAATTTTAAGTTAAAAAAAGTGGACATCTTTTAATCATTTTTAGCAACAAATATATATTTTAAAAATTTAATAATGATTTAATTAGCAGAAATTAAATAATGCAGATAATTGATTATTTCACTTATCAATCAATACATGTACTGTAAAGAAAATGTTTTAAATGATAATTTTAAGTATTGCGCTGTAACATTTATGTATTCTGTATTTTAAATAAACCTTAAAAGAAATAATCCATTAATTACTGTGGCATTTTAATAGTAAGATTTACTATTACACTAAATAAATATAATTATCTCCTTTAATGAGGATTTTGTAGGTTCAAGCATCATCAGATTCGTGTAACAAATCAGTAGACCACAACACTCCAAACCATAAAAGACATACAAAGATCTTATTACATATGTTCAGATATTTGTATTATAGCTGTTGATTATGTCATTTCCACACTAACTTGCACTAAAACAATTGTGTAACGGAAGTGAGTGTTGCGTGATATAGAAAAGTTGCCAATAATATCACTCTATGTGTCATCAAATATCAAAATTGGTGATATATCACAACATTTGATGTCAAAATTCAGTTATCAAATTTTGTGTGATAATTGCTTTTGGTTGTTCCTATAGATAAAATAAATATGATATAAATGAAAAGGAAAAAGAAATATATATTTTTTGTGTAAAGATGGAAAGTAATAACACTATGAATGTCGTCAAGTTGTCAAAATTAGCTATATACCCCTAAATATTGTGTCGAAAGTCAGTCACTAAATTTGGAGGTGTAATTGATTCTTGTTACTTTCTGACGATGAAATAAATGTAACATATTGGAAATAGAAACAAGAAATGTACATCATTAAAGTAAAGAGGGCCAATAATATCACTATGAATGTCATGAAGTTGTCAAAATGAGCAATATACCCCTAAATATGATGTCAAAAGACAGTCACTAAATTTGGAGGAGTAATTGATTCTTGTTACTTTCTGACGATGAAATAAATGTATCATAAAGAAAATAGAAACAAGAAATGTACATTATTGATATAAAGAGGGCCAATAATATCAGTATGAGTGTCATCAAGTTGTCAAAATTAGCAATATACTCCTAAATATGGTGTCGAAAGTCAGTCACTGAATTTGGAGGTGTAATTGATTCTTGTTACTTTATGACATGAGATAAATGTAACATAAAAGAAATAAAAACAAGAAATGTACATTATTGATGTAAAGAGGGCCAATAACATCACTGTGAATGTCACGAAGTTACCAAAATTTGTATTGTACCACTAAATATGGTGTTAAAATTCAACTGTTAAATTTAGCGGCATAATTGTTTCGTGTTGCTTTTTGTAGAGGAAATAAGTATAACATGAAAAAAAAGAATAAGAAATGTATATTTGTGGTGTACTTATGTTTATTTATGTTTTAGTTCACTTTGTTTTAATATTTATATTAAAATACGTATATATATAATATTTATATAAATATATATATATATATATATATATATATATATATATATGTATATATATATATATATATATATATATATATAATTTAATCTGTGTAAATATTTATTTAATTCATTTATTTATGTGCTACTTTATTTCGTGTTCTAGGATTTCAGGACCTTTTTTTTTAGTTTGCAGAAAAGTATTCTACAATATTAGCCATTTCTCTGCGTTGCACAGTAAAACTTTCATCGCCTTCCCAGACATATTTCTGGAACTTCCCCTGGTGCTATAAAATCTCCGTCACAGAGAGTTTTGTGTTCAAAAATGTGCAGAGCTTGCAATTATACTTCGTTCATTGAGTTAGGTTAAAAACGTAGGTTAACTCTACTTCCTGTGCGTGTTACTGTGTTGTACACTAAGCTCCTACGCGACAATGTTTTAGAAATTATTAAAATAGAATCAATCCTTATATGCCTTTTATTACGTACAAACTCAGTAATTGACAGTAAAATTATTCCCAAAATTTCATAAAAAATAACAACATTACCTGGAAATTGTTAAAAAAATACTAATATACGGTTCAGATAAAAATAATATTAATAAGGATTTTGTACAAGAGAAAATCAATGCTCTCTACAATGTTAAATTTCAATTAGTTTTATCATCCCGGGATTAATTTTCGTATCATCTCTTCAAAATTAAATATTTGTTGATTACTATCCCTTAAGACATAAAATGATACTTACAAACATAGTTCTAACTTTGTTCGAGAATTTTCCTTCTCTACACTCTAATATTATGTTAGTTATGCTTAAGTTATTTTACTCACCGTCTTATTAAGATAAAACGTATTAAAATATTTCTTCAGAGAAAAATATTTTTTTAGCATAGCCCTTATTTCATAAACTGTTCACGACAAATTAAATTCAGGACTAAAACTAAGCAATTTAATATCTTATTTATAGTTTTTTGGGGGAGGATTATAAGATTAAAGACTTCGAAAATTGTTTACAAAGTTTCTAAAATATTCCTTAGATTTTCAAACACTATATATATATATATATATATATATATATATATATATATATATATATATATATATATATATATATATAATTTTTTTTTTCAATAAAAATTTTTTTTAAATATAAGTTACTTCATTAAAGTCTTTGGTTTCTTAAATAAATGTTTGTTGAGAATGCTAGAAGTACTAAATAATTTTATTAGGCTTTTGGTTAGTTTATGGGTAAATGATTATTAATTTATAAAAAAAATTATAAAGCATATAAACTATTTTTACTGTATCAAAGTATATGTGTACTCAACGAAAATAAAGTACCATAACGCATGGAGATGTAATGCAAATTGGTCACTAATTGAAAATATGATATTTTACAGATTAGCTGTTAATAAATAAACGTGTTCCTTATCTGCGCAACTTGCAGGATATTTAAGAGGAGAAATTTCGACCCCCAGGTCATAAATTCTTTGCGAATTTCATTCCATGCGTGCCGAACGATGGCCGATTGGTTAGGGTGCTGGACTTCGGATCCGCAGTTTATGGCGGGTTCGAATCCCAATGTGGCATGGATGTTCGTAGCCGTTCGGATTCGGCTTTAAACAGTAGGTCTCGGTCTCATGAGCCCTCGTGTTGCAAAAAGTAGACCGTAGTTCACCAAACCAAACCAAACAGTATTGCCAGAGCTTGCTTTCCGTCAGAGACCGCCATCGTCTCTGATTTCCTCTAGGAAATCCACCTTCGAATTCGGGATCTCATTCCCACTTCGTTTATTTTTTTCCGTACGCTCAGGTAGACAGTAACTAGGTGCGCTAACGATATGCGCATATATCAGCATTTGAGAGAGGAGGTGTAGTTGGACTCTATGAAGCCTTTCGGTCCAATATGAGAATCTATCTACATTTGGACAGGATCGTTGCCACTGTTTGACAACGTTGGCAGGAATGTTTGAACCGTAGCCGAACAGTGCGCCAAGACGGAAGGGGTTGGCCTAGAGAAACAGAACGCCAGAACTGAGCAATCGTCAGAACATCATAATCAAATTGCCCCTGTAACTAGTGTTTCAGTGAAAAAATGTACCATGCATAGGAGGCTCATAAGTTGAAAGGGGCCTGAGATAGCGGCACCTCTTGCACTGATTATTATTGACCTCTGTACAGCGACAAGTTCAGTTTTAGAGGTATCAGGCTCATTCGAACTGGAGTGTCACTGACAATAGAATAGTCTTCAGTGATGAGTCCCGCTTTGATCTCATCCCCGAGGACCAGAGAGATGATGTTTGGAGACATGTCGGACAGCGATGGAATACCAACCTGACTGTCTTCCGGCATTGTTAGAGGTTGCAACCGAATCGGCAACTTCCGTAAATTCCGGTGAATCCAGGCAATTTGTTTATTTGTTTCTTTGTTTTTAAGTTAACCAAGACAGGAGATTTTACCGCCATCTTGATCGTCATTTTGAGCGTCATTCGTTAGAGAAGCTGACTCTGACTGTATGTTTGGTCGTGACTTTTGCTCGACAAAAACAAAAGTGGCTTCAAC
>CM063505.1:55252314-55287314 GCA_032207245.1 Pardosa pseudoannulata
TTACTATTCCTGTGGTGTAGAAAATCCATACATTCCAAAAGGCCCCGACGCACTATATTCCCACAGAGCTGCAAAATAAGCGAATGGTCCATCCGGATTAGTTAGCTATTGCTTCTTTGTGGAAAGGAACCACAAAGACAGATGATTACTTAATCAAATCACCTGCAGAGTTAGCTTAACATAATGGAAGGCCTTCATGGCTAGGTAACCTGCCAAGAGAATACTCTGACGTACTTACTTCACCCGTTCCACCAAGGTACATCCCCGCCACTTTGATGGCAACCATATAATATTGCCAGTATGTCGATTCTAGTATTGCCAAATGATTGAAAGATATGTGGTATTTACTTACAATGTACTATGCAAGTTTGTTATATAATAAAATCACATTTACTCCTATTTTTATAATGATAAAATATATATATATATATATATATATATATATATATATATATATATATTGTGTATATATGTATATGTATATATATATATATATATATAAATAATATATATATATTATATATGTATATATATGTATGTATATATATGTATATATATGTATATATATATGTATATATATATATGTGTATGTATGTATATATGTATATGTATATATATATATATATATATATATATATATATATATATATATATGTATATATATATATATATATATATATATATATATATATATATATATAAATATATATATATATATACATACATATATACATACATACGTACATGTATATAATGATTACTATGTAATGTTTACCATCACATGCAGTTGAAAAAGTGTGTAATGAAAATTTTATAGCGATGTCAGTGTCACGTGACTGATATAAATTCCAAGAATATCCCTGGTCTGAGGTTTGACCCTGCTGTGGCGAGAAGCACCATGTTTTTTGTAAACATACATGCATATAAGATATATAATATATTATATGCATATACATAGATATATCTGAACATTTAACGGGAGAGGTTTTTGTATTATAATAAAGCATTTCCAAAAGTTTAAATGCCACACATACTTTACTCACAAACATATTACATTTTATGTATATTATTTGTCTGCTTTTATTTTCCAGATATGTTATTCTTCACGGAAAAATATTGAAATATATAAAAAACAAATTTTAAATTTCCAATTGCTTACAATTTATACGGTTAAGATTTAAAAAAAAATTAAACAGTCGTGGAAATTTTCAGAAGAGAACACATGCTGCGAAAGGAAATCAAAATCTTTTATTTACACGAATTACTTCAGGAAATGATTTATGGATTGAATCTTGAGTAAACAGGGACAAAAATAAATTGTTTACAACATGTTTCGAAGTTTGAAAATATCTTGACTATAAACTACTTGTAGTTGCAAGATGTAAAGAGATTTGTTTTAGGTAGAATTTTTGCAGAATAGGAGGCGATTCCAAAAAGAATAATCAAAATAAGAAGAACGAGTGATATTATAAGCTATTGACTAAAATACTATTAGGCATTTTTAGAATGTTTCATCTTCTATTTCGTTTACGTAATATATGAGATAAGAGTTTGTGCAGAGGTATACATATATTAAAAAAGCAGGTAAGGAAACTGGAAGTTATCACCATTTTTACGTCAGTATGTTCCAATTTGTGCCAGTGTAGGATGTCAGTATATTGTGCAGTTTACACATAAATTTCTTGGATAAGCGAAACTATTATTAAGATTCTAACAATTGTGTGTTTTTATCTTTCAAGAAATGTAAAGATATATACACTCAAGAGCGAAAACATTATGACTTCCTCCACATTTTGCAATGAACTCACCTAGATGATGTGGAAGGCACGTAATCAGATAGAAGTGGTATTTAACTGCTGATGGAGAGTTTGAAAAATCATTCTTTCACTTACTTTTGTGTGTCATGGAAAAGGATGCGTATCTGAGTGATTATGATAGAGGACAGATTGTAATTTGCTGGAGGGCTCGGAACAAGCATTTCCGAAACTGCACAACTCGTTAGTTGTTCGAGAACTACAGTTGTTAGTACTTAATCAAAGTGGATCAATGACGATGAAACAAGGAGTAAACGACATGGTGTTGGAAGTCCACACGCTATCAAAGAAAAAGGTCGTCGGAGACTGTCTTACAAGGTGAAGGAAAACTGGGGCCAGAGAGTGGTTCAGCTAACAACCCAATACAATGCAGTATCAAGTAGAATAATATCAGAGTACACTGTTCAGCGGGCACTGTTGGATATGGCTCTACACAGCAAACGTCCCACTAGTGTGCCTTTGCTGACCAAGCGTCATCGCCAACCGCTCCTACGCTGGAACATCCAGGCTGGTTCATGGATCAATGAGAGAAATGTTCCTGGTCAGATGAATCACGGTTTGTCATTCACTAAGCCGTGTCAGGATACGCCGTCTTCTAGGCGAACAGTTGCTCCCTGAATGTACAGTAGGTCAAACACAGGCTGTTGGTGGCGGTATTATGCTTTGGGGGGCGTTTTCTTAGGCGTCTCTGGGACCCATGATTGTGGTAGAGCAGACCATGAATGCTACAGGGTATCTGAACATCATTGCGGACCAGTTACACCCTTACATGGCCTATGTTTTTCCAGCTGGAAATGGAATGTTACAACAGGACAACGCCCCATGTCACAAGGCTAAAATTGGGTTGGAGTGGTTCCAGGAACAGGATGCTGAGTTCCAGTTAATGTCCTGGCAGCTTAACTCACCGGATCTCAATCCGATAGATTTTTCTGACACGTTTGGGATGTCATGGGACGGCAGCGACAACCAATGCACAATATCTCGGATTTGCGTAACCTTTGACAGGTGTTCATAAGGTTTTGGCTCTTGAGTGTAGATACAATATAAATATATTTGTAAAGTAAAATTATAACTTTTGAATAATACTAAAATTTTTGGAAATAGTATTGAATGTAAGGCATGCAAACCAAAATTATTTCTGACAAAGTTAAAATTCAATTTCTTCATATCGTTGACCTATAATTGTAAACTCGAAAAATTTTGATTTTAAAGAAAAACAAATAACTATAATGAAGAAATAATAAACGTTTAGTTAATTACATAAAAACAGTCAAAAAACGTTAAACTCATGTAATTTGTATTGGTTATTTTGCAATTTATGTTTATATTTCCCCTTAAATATGAATCTATATTATTCAACCCTATAATGGTTTATTTGCTTTTATATACTTAATTTTGTAATGGTGTGTAGATTTTTATATATTTAACTTCATACTGGTTTATTTATTTTTATACATGAAGCTTTATATTCATTTATTTATTTTTACATATTTAGTTTTAAAATGGATTGTTTATTTTATTATATTTAATTATATGGTGGTTTATTCTTTATATTCTTAGATTTATAGTGGTTTATGTATTTAAAATAAATTAAGCTTTATTAGGAATTATTTCTTTTATATATTAAGCTTTATAATGTTTTATATTTTATACATAAAGCTTTATATTCGTTTATTTATTTTTACATACTTAGATTTAAAATGGATTATTTATTTTATTATATTTAGTTATATGGTGGTTTATTTTTTATATTCTTAGCTTCATAGTGGTTTATGTATTTCAAATAAATTTAGATTTATTAAGATTTATTTCTTTTACATATTGAGCTTTATAATGTTTTATTTTTTTATACATGAAGCTTTATATTCGTTTATTTATTTTTACATACTTAGATTTAAAATGAATTATTTATTTTATTATATTTAATTATATGGTGGTTAATTTTTTATACTCTTAGCTTCATAAAGGTTTATGTATTTAAAATAAATTTAGCTTTATTAAGATTTATTTCTTTTATATATTGAGCTTTATAATGTTTTATTTTTTTATACATGAAGCTTTATATTCGCTTATTTATTTTCACATATTTAGTTTTAAAATGGATTATTAAATTTATTATATTTAATTATATGGTAGTTTATTTTTTATATTCTTAGCTTCATAATGGTTTATGTATTTCAAATAAATTTAGATTTATTAGGATTTATTTCTTTTATATATTGAGTTTTACAATGTTTTATTTTTAATATATGTTTCTTTATATTCGTTTATTTATTTTTACATTTTTAGTTTTAAATGGATTATTTATTTTATTATATTTAATTATATGTTGGTTTAATTTTATAATCTTAGTTTCATAGTGATTTGAATAAAGAAATTTAGCTTTATTAAGAATTATTTCTTTTATATATTGAGCTTTATAATGTTTTATTTTTTATATAATATGTCGATCATCCTTAAAAAATTCTACTTGCTTTTGTGATTATCTCATGCTGTCCAGTTTTATTAAACGGAACGCTATTTAGCCCAACGTTATATTAATTACAAACAAAAATTCCTCATTAGTGAAATCGTCATAAACAAAGTCGAATCCTTGTAAAGTATTCACGGAGACATAAAATTCTATGCTACAAATGCGATGACATCTGTATCAGTTGTTAAAGTCTGTTCAAATTTTATTATATTAATTAATGAAAATGCTATTTAAGAATCATATTACATGAGAAGATAATTATTAAAGTTTAAACGAAACATTTCCTTACTAAATGCATCTACTTTTTAGAATTATAGGTCATTGTTTATCTGAACGACACAGTGAGTTTCAAAGCGGTCGTAGTAATATTATTAACTTAAACTGAAACCTTTTGAAAGTGCATAAATTTGTATTATAGAATTTAGCAGAGCGGACAAAAATAATAGTATTTAATGCTCGTAAACATAAAGTCCTATTGTTTTCCAATTAGTACCGCGAGCTGCCGGATTATGATTTTGCAAATCCGGAGTTCAGAAGGAGACTTAGGGCCTGTTTATTCATTTAAGATTATTCTTTCTCCAAATACTTTTTCATTATTTCTATTATTGTTTGGCTATTTTTAGGCACTTGTATGCTTTAAACACATTAATATCTAAGCTAAATACTTATGTCTACTAATCACTACAGTTCTCAACGTCTTGGGCTTACACGCTGCATGATAATGTTACTTTTATATGCCACTCTTTCATACTGTAAAATTTTACTTATGTTAAATTTATAATTTTGTTTCTTCATGATTCTCTTATTAATATTATTATCATTATTATAATTTTTCATTATTTCAGACATTTTTATTTCTTTTTAATCATATTTACTGGCATTTTATCGTATTTTACCACTTTTGATATTTTTACTTAACGGCCTTCTTTAACTTCTTTTTAATTTTTATTTACTTTATATATATATATATATATATATATATATATATAATATATGTGTGTGTGTATGTATGTATATATATATGTATGTATTGTATATATATATGTATGTATGTATATATATATATGTATATATATATATATATATATATATATATATATATATATATATGTGTATATATATATATATATATATGTATATATATGTATATATATATATATATATATATATATATGTATATGTGTATGTATATATGTATATATATATATGTATATATGTATGTATATATATATATATATATATATATATATATATATATATATATATGTATATATATATATATATATATATATATGTATATATATATGTATATATATATATATATATATATATATATATATATATATATATATATATATATATATATATATATATATATATATATATATATATATATATATATATATATATATATATATATATATATATATATATATATATATATAGTTATAATATTTAGGACTGAAATATGTATGTTTAAATGTGCATGTTATTGTCTGTTTATAGTGTCATATGTTTCATAACACATATATGTGACCTTTATATAAATGTTTTTAAAGTATTTTTATTTTATAAACACACATATATGACAACTCTTTAAAACACATTTTGATTCCTTCTAGTAATATAAGTGTTATTTTTTTACTGCATCTTAACCGTGAGCAATAGACTATTTAGGGAAAAATTTGGTCTTATCTTTTAAAATTGTTAAATGTATTAGTGATATATTACCAAAGAGTTTCAGAAACAATAATTAACCATAAAATGCATCTAATGTCTTAAGATGCTTTGGTAGAGATGTATTATAGACGCCATGTTGTTTTACCGCCAAATTTGGCGTTTTTTGGGGGTTATTTCGGACGTCAGTACCCGACACTATTCAAGAAATATCAGGATATTGTAGGCCAGGTGATATTTATTTTGCTCTTTTCATTTTCTGGGATTTAAAACATTAGTTAGGATGGGTTAAGTTATTCTGTTTTTTTTTTACTTGGCGATTTTTCAAAACACGCGTTTTTTTCTGTGGGTCGCCAAAAAAAAAAAAAAAACAACATGCGGACGGAACCGGCGTCTATAATGCATCTGTTCCGATGTTTTATTGATGATAAAATAGTCTACATAAAACTTGGTAAGATCTTAAATTCAAACCAATAAAAGATCACTTTCTGGGAATGACTAACATAGATAAGAATTAAGGCTGTAATAAAATTTGAAAATAATATCCCTATTTAACTTACTTTTCTTGGAACCCATATGCACCTAAACTAAACAACTGAAAGTTCAATAATAAAAAACTGTCTGAAAGGAAAGTTTTATGAATCAAAAAGCTAAATATTCGAATATAACGTCATTATTTATTATGTTACGTAGCTATTTCATCCGAAAACTGTGAATATAGAAAACAACATTGTGAAGGAATCATTTGATTCAATACATTTTCCTTAAATAAAACTTTGAATATATTTTATATAAAACTACAAAATATCAGATATTTTACAGTTGTATTTATCAGGTAAACATAAATACAATTCAATTATTTATAATGTTACGTAACCCTTGTAGCCTGAAATGGGATACCTTAGAGAATATATCCTGTAAGTGTATCATATTTTCTTTTCAGATTGTGTTCTCTTGAGCATAAATAATTCAGAACAATAACCTCATTCATCTTCTTGCAAAGCCAACAATTAATTTAAAGAACTTAAGGATGAAGTTGGACCATCTTGATTGGACACCACAGTGAATGATTCGATCATTATTTAAATACTGTGAAGAATTTTGGGTCTTCAAGTTTGGTGTCAGGTTTCCATTTCCAGCTAAATCTGCTATAACGGATGAACATAATATATGCCATATATTTAATCATTCTGCAGAGGAATGTGTAATTAATAATGTACGGATGTAGTCTCTTGGATTATAAAGATTGTTCCATCCACGTGTAAGGATATGTTTATAAAATAACGACTTTTGATGCATTCAAGTATATATGAATGATACTAATACAAAATAGAAACAATTTATAATGAAAATGTTATTCAAATGAGAGTCAGTATTTAATAAGTGCTTATATAGTCAGTTTTGATATACCGGGTGGTCTAAAAGAAACTTCCCCTATATATGAGACCCTAGTAGCCGAACCGTTTAACCAATCGAAATGAAAGTTTGGATATAGTTATTTGAATACATCTGGTCTATACTGTGATGATTTAAAACAATGAACTTCTCACAGTTACGGTTCCAGCGACAAAATTTCAATATTTTCGAATAGCAATACACACTTCTTTCGTGTGCATATTGAGCAGAGCATGGAAAAACTTTACATGACGTTGAAACGAGAAACATATGAAGTAAACTGATGGCGTAAGACATTTGCAAATAGGAACATTGTAAAGAACCACTCACAAAAAAGGGAAGGTGTACTGACACACTTTGCATAATTCACTGGGATAGTCAAAGGAAGCACTAATCACAGAACACTCTTGCAAAGTACTGCTTATGATATAAGCGGTATGGAAAGATTGTTTCCTCATGTTCGTGCTAATCGGTCTCGTTTCGTGACAAGATGACACTTTCAAGGACACAACAAGGTGAATTGCTGTTTTATCTATGAAAGCTGCTAGCTTATCGTCGAAATCATAAGCAAAAACGAAGCCCATGTTCTGTAAAACGGGTAAGAAATTTGAAGAAACGGGAAGCACATTTGATAGATCCGGACGACCCCGTGTTCCTGTTTAAGTTGTTGCTGAAGTACATAATACGATTACTACAGGTTCATTGCATACATCAAGAAGTTTTACTAATCCGATAAAAACTTCTTTAAGAAGTTCACCTCGTTCTTTCCCTGAAAGTGTCATCTTCTTCTCACGAAACTAGTCGGATTAGCAGGAACATGGAAAAAGCAATCTTCCCACACTGCTTAGTGCTTTGCAAGTGTGTTCTGTGATTAGTAATTGTACTGCCTATCCCAGTGAGTTATACAAAGTGCATCTCTATACATTCATTTATATTGTGATTGGTTCTTTAGGATGCTCTTCTTTGCAAATGTTTTACACCACCAATTTGCATCATATGTGTTTCGCTCCAAAGCCATTTAAGGGTTTTCCATGCTCTGATCAATTTGCACACGAAAAAAGTGGATGTTGCTATTAGAAAATTTCGAAATTTTATCACTGTAACCGTAATTGGGAGAAGTTTATTGTTTTAAATCATCACAATATGGATCCCATGCATTAAAATAACTATATCTAAACTTTCCTTTCTTTTGGTTGAATGGTTCTGCCTCTAAGGTTTCATATATAGGGGACGTTTCTTTTAGACCTCCCGGTATAATGATGTTTTTTAAAGAGTATTTTTGTAAAACTCTGGCATTGAATTTAGATGATGATGTTGTTTCTGATACCACTTGGACCAACGAAGCACGATTGAGCCGTATGCTACTAGTAGTAAGGCAAAGGGGTGCTTCTTTTGTTTTTCAGTGAGCACCGAAAGGGTAAAAGAACCACTTTGCTCAAGTGGGTAATCGTAATTAAGGAGCAGGGACAAAGCAGAAGACCCATAGGCCTATCCTGCCACCCCAGAAGCATTGATTGAAAACTTGAAGGACATTGTTAGCTCGAACCTATTGTACGTTCCCCAGTCGTCATTAAAGAACACGGAGGATCTTAGGTCGGCTCGAGTTCCGAACCCCCAATCTCTCAGTTACCAGATCATTGCCTTTGTCGACTGAGCAACCCCGGCTCCTAATTTAGATGATATACATATAGATCTCTCATGGACAATAGCTGTTATATTAATCTTTTCTAGCTATAAAATTTTACGTTGTCACGTTGAATAAAACGCAAAACATTACAAAATTCACATTCCCAATAATCGTCCTAAATTAAATGCATTTAATAGATATGGATATTTAAAATTATTTGAACAGTAGTAAGCAAATAATTTGGATCACAAACTAAGTCAGGCGTTAATTTATTAAGAGGAATTATAAAAATAATTGCATAATTGTTTAAAGTGAAAAGGTCTTTAGATGTTATACGTGGGAAATATATTCTTTTACGGAAATCACTGAAAGTAAAATTAAAACGTAACCCAATAAAACAACTCCAGATACAAAGATATGGCGAAATGTATGACTAAAGATTGATGAATCCCCGAGATTGACAGAATCCTAGATCTCTTTAGTTGAGTAAACAAAAGAAGAATTAAAACGAATGATGAATGGTCGCAGGTTTGGGAGACATGTGAAACACACACGAACGAAAAGCAAAGCGATAACGACGAAATGGAGTTTGCTAAGCAATTAAAAGGGAAGTGTACATTTAAATTCTTTTAGAAGGATACATGGCAAAGACACTTTCATCTAATACATTAAGTGGTATAGATAAATAATATTTTCGTTAACTTAAACGTTTAGGTGATTTTTACGATTCAAATAACAGGCATCATAATTAATCCTGGAAATATCTAACGACTGGGAATTTAAAAAAAGAAAGAATATCACTTAATTCTGGCAAAATTATAAGAGTTCAATATATTAGTAGAGTTTTAAAATATAATGAAATCAATTTTTGATAGATACTGAGAACTTAAAAAGTGGAATAAGAAGAAGCATACGTACTGAGGATTCAATGAAACATGACTCTGAGGAAACAATAATTAGCTTACAGGTAATACATGCACAATTACAACTGTGGAAAAAATTTCGAATATACATTTTTAGATGTCATGGTGAAGCAACCGATGTTGCGTTACTGTAAAATGCCTTAATTAGAACTGATCTCGTAATAGGATTTCAATATAATATTAACTTTGGCCTGAAAATTTAATGTCACAGCCGATATTTCATTTTAATAACTATTTGAAAATTTACTATTAAGTATTAAAAAATCAAATCCCATTCAATGCACTGCTCGCTATAGTCATAATAAAATAAATTAATTTTTAAATTTCATTGTGTTTTTTGTAAAAAAAGTTAAGAATAAAACATTTTCAAATCGAAGGCTTTTGAACTATTTTACCTTTGTTGTAAATCAACGTGAATTAACATGTAAAATGCACTCTTCCTTTAAACTGAATAAAAAAATCAATGCCACTTAGGAATGAATTCTTTTACCATGGCGGCCCGTGAACTGTTTACAAATATAGCCGTTTCGGAAATGCTGCAACCCTTTATTCGAATTCAATGATCATGCCTTTTTGGACGTCGGTAAATCCTTCCATTTCTATATTTTTGCAAGAACAGAAATGTTTTCAGAATACACACAACAAATTTTACATAGCCACCAAATTTGCTGAAGGCAGCCGACTGCGATTGGTTACTTAACGCTGACATCAAAAGTAGGCGGTGATCATATTAGTATGATTAGGATGCATATTACCACATTTCATAAGTTTTCTGTATTTTAAATAGAAAAGAATTTTTTAATCGACTTTTGAAGTAATCAATCAGTAACCAAAGAAATAATCAGATATCCATATACACACGTATTTGTATTTCTTTTTCTGCACATTGAATTCTTTTCATCGAAAGTTGAAGCTAAATCTGGCGGCTAAATTTTTGGCTATAAATTTGGAAACAGTTTTCAAAATTTGGCTTGATGGATTGGAAATATTCTTGGAGACATTATTTAGATCTATTCTAAGTCGCGTGACACTTACTTTCGTTACGCCTTTTCCTTTCATAACATTAGTAATTCTGTAAGTGGTCCTAAAGTTAACACATCTTTCGTTTGAACATACAGACAGAAACATACAAACTTCAGAAGAAATATATATATATATATATATATATATATATACACACACACATATATATATATATATATATATATATATATATATATATATATATATATATATATATATATATATATATATATATATATATATACATATACATATATATACACATACATACATACTGTAAATAGTAAAGAAGTTTTAATTAAGAAATTTTAATTAAGTGAATTAAAAATGAAAGGCAACTGCGTACAATTTTTCTTACCCTTTTCTTTTACATTACATTATTTTCATCTAAAGTTAAAACCGAATTTGGCGATTACACTTTTTCATCAATTTGGATTTTTAGGGAAAATTTGGGTGCCTTAATGATTTGGTAATTCTTTACAACTATTCAAAGTCACGTGAAACTGATTCCGTTACAGCTTTTCTTTTCACAACATTCCTAATTCTGCAAGTGAGCCTAAAATTCTTTTCAGTCATAATATATATATATATATATATATATATATATATATATATATATAATCCAAATAATCGTATCTTATACTAAAGTGCAGGCCTAATTTTTAAGACATTTTCCACCTCTGCCTAACGTCGTTAAGTCTTTCACTTCAGATTTTGAACAATGCTTAAGTTTAGTAATTTGTCATAATAATAGTCCTATTTTCTGTGACATTTTTTATGGGTTACAAATAAGAATAAATGTGCCGTAAAGACAAAATTTCTCTAAGAAAGAATCATCGGACACTAAAAATAAAAAAAAGAAGCCATTTATAAATGAAAGTGAGTTTAGTAGAGAAAGTGAATTTTCCAAAAAACGGGAAAAAATATTTAAAAGTATCGAACTGGTATTTCTATATCATAGATTAGTATATTTGAACATATAATCAATCAAGGCAAATTCAGGGAAGATTTAATACCTTAGATTTTTAGATTTATCTTATTTTAAGAATATAGATAAATAAATCGTAATTTAAAGTATTTTAATCTAAATTATTTGTTTTGTATATTAAGATATTGGTGCATTTAACTGTTTGTTAATTATAGCAGTAGTTGATTTTCAACTGAGTTTATTATGATACACAAGTATCACTAATAATAAAAGAAGTAAGGTAATAAGTAAATTTGAAAAAAAAAATTAGAAAAAATATTTATAGTATCCAATTAGGATTACTGTATGGTTGATTACTATATTTTATGGAGTCAGTCAAAAGAAATTTGAAGAAGATTTTAACATCTTAAATTTAAAGTTTCCTTTTCAAAAAACAATATAGCTAATAAAACAGAAATCTACTTCTTTAAGTCCCTATACGTCAACATAGATATATTAGTTAATGATTCTTTTACTGTAGAGGAATGTGCGAATGTTTTGAGATAAAGAGAAATATTTTCCATCGATTTATTTTAGTTCTTTTAAATTAGTAATAAGGCCTCTAATCAGTTGAAAGTGTGTCATATCTCAAGAGAAATCCGTGTATCCTTCAAAGAGAAAATAAATCCTATACTAAATCTGCTTCTTTTTCAGTACTACATGATGCCATGTGATTAGACTACATGATGCATATTGATTAGACTAAAATTAATTAAAGAAGTGGAGGAAGTAGATTGCTAAAGTAGTTAAACAATCTACACGATAAATATAACTACTGTTAAATTTTATTGACAAATAATTGTAACATTTTCTTTGAATATTTTTAATATCAATGACTATTTATTATAATATTAGCTTATAGCCCGTCATGTAACGGGATGCGTAAAATTTTTTAATTTTCCAGAATTGTAAAGTACCCTACGAGGCGGGTAAAAAAAATGATTTGCTTTTTGGCTGAAAATTATCTTTTATATGCTCATAAATTTGTTTATTTTCATACTCCTCTAAAGTCTCCCGATATTGTGAATACAGTTTAGAATCACTTTGAATTTATTTAGAAAATAATTAAAAGTTTTCATAGCTATGTCGAAATTATTGTTAAGTTCGTCCCAATTTTTTTCCACAGTAATTAATGGAAGTATACGAATGAAGCTATCATTTCTACACCCTGGGGGTAGATATAATTTGTTGTTAATACTAGTGATAAAATTTTGAAAACAGAAAATTATCGATGATTAAATTTAAGATTATCACATATATACCTAATCTATTATTTAAGCTAAATATAAAAGAAAATTATTTACGATATATCTAAGGTCAGTGATAAAATGTATGAAAAGGATTCACACAATATTTAAATGATTTAAAATATGAAATGATTAAATAAAATGATTAAATGAAATAGTTAAAGTAATGCTAGAAAAAATGCTAGAAAAATATTATTTTTACCTATTTATTATATGACAAATAAGTCGCCTGCTCCTAAGCGGGGAAAATATTACTTGAAATAGTGGCATTAAATGGCAGAAAAGAGGGGAAGGGGTGCATTTAGAATGCTGCTAACAATAATTCATCAGAAATCAATATGGATGCCTCTAATGATTCCAAGTACAACCACTTCATAAATTAGAGAACAGACGGACAGATAACTTAAGCCATTATTATATACAGAATGCTAGACGACGACAGATGTTGTCCTGTTTTAACGCTTTGAATCCAAAAATTGTACAATGTTTTTAAATATATAATAAATTGGACAGTTTTGATAGAAAAGTAAGAGAAAAATATTTTTATAATACTTGACATCACTTCGCGTACTGACATCACGCATGTAATTAGATTAAATTAAAATTCCCACATTTAATGTACAGAGATTCGATCCTGGGACTTCTCGTACTGAAGCCCGTTGCGCTGACTACTGCGCAATAGATACGTTGTCAGTGAAGGGTTTCAGGTAGTATTATAATAACTTCAATTAGCTCTCAATTTTGGATATTTAATAAAATCATTTCCTATCGCATGAGATTGTAAGTCTAAACCCTTCTCAAATCATCTTAATTACATACACAAAATTTCATCAAAATCAGTCCAACTGCTTAGGAGGAGTACTATTACATACACATGGACAGAAGAATTTTATAAATATATCTATATATCTATATATCTATATATCTACATCTATGTATATATCTATAAATCTATATATCTATATATCTCTATATATATACATATACATATATACATATATATATATATATATATATATATATATATATATATATATATATATATATATATATATAATGAATTTTTTAATATTGGAACTGTGATTGTCGAACACGGAAGAAGAAACAATTGATACTTTTCTTAACTGATGTGATTCAAATAGCAATACCAGATTTGACTTTAAAATTCTAAATTTATTTAAATGTATTGGTCGGAAAGTAAGTAAAATATCTTTAGAATAAGATATAGAAAAAATAAGAATGTTTGAATTTATCTAATTACTGTTGAATTATTTCTTATAAAACAAGTCCTCTCTTTATATCTAAAAGAAAGACAAAGCCAATTTTTGTAAAGATTAACTTTAAAATTAGTTTCTATTTTAACTTTGAATTTAAAATCGTTTACACAAATATATTGATAATAATATTACATTTGAAAAGTGGGATTTGAAAGGGCAAAGCTAGATTTAAACGTTTATAGTAGCCTAAAATTTCAAACAAATATTTTTTTACTGGCAATATATATGAAATATATTTTTTACACAAACTTTTAGAATACAGTAACAATGTTTCGTTACTGGAGGTTTTTTTTCGAAGTAAAAGAAAAATGCATAGCTTTGTACCTTCTCCTGCCGGTTGTTATTTATATCACCGTAGCTTTATATATGTGGTAAAAGTGTCTCTCTAGTGTCCACTTAAAGAATTCTGATAAAATGTTATCTTTCTAGTAAATAGTAACATTAATTTTTTTCTTTTATGAAGTTAAATTATGTTGTAGGAAATAGAAATATTTATATATCTGTATTTTTTTTTGTGTATTTGTGGGTAATAAGTTATTTAATGGGAAATAGTTACTTTCAGGCCAAAAAATGTTTATAACAGCTTGTTTGGATTTATAAAATAAAAAAAATTCTGATCGTTTTTCAGCAAAGGTTTAGAAATTCTTAAAAATATTCTGGCTTAAGAAAAATGACTCAGTTACGTTATTTCAATAGACATATTTTCTTACAAACCTGACACATTTAAAATATTGAAATTCAATTACTTGATACATAAATTTTAATATATATATATATATATATATATATATATATATATATATATATATATATATATATATATATATATATATATATATATATATATATATATATATATATATATATATATATATATATATATATATATATATATATATATATATATATATATATATATATATATATATATATATATATATATATATATATATATATATATATATATATATATATATATATATATATATATATATATATTTATATATATGTATATATGTATATATATATATGTATATATATATATATATATATATATATATATATATATATATATATATATATATATATATATATATATATATTTATTTATTTATATATATATATATATATGTATATATGTATATATGTATATATATATATGTGTATATATGTGTGTATGTATATATATATATATATATATATGTGTGTGTGTGTGTGTGTGTGTGTGTGTGTATGTGTGTATTGTGATGAGGTGATTTAGATCAGTTATATAATTGATTCATTCACACAAGAAGTAAAATGATCGGGATCTAAATCTGACCTCATCACATCTTTGTAAAAAGACAGTGGACCATAAAATTATAATCATCGGATATTGTTGTCTTGTACGGTGGTCTCGGGCGGGGTTCCGATCCCAGTCTCAGATTAGAATCCCGTCTCCGAACTTAATATTAAATAAGAATGCACCTTTGTGGAGTTATTTATGAGTCCCTAAGGGACAGTGCCAAATTAGAAGGGATAAGTTTTTCCACTTTGGAGGTCTCAAGGCGGGGTTTAAGCAGACCAATTAGATTCTTACAACTATCCCGATTGGATGATAAGAAGGGGACAAGGAGGAAATTAATAAAAAAGAAAGATTGAAAAAAAAAGAAAAGGTGAAGGTGTTCGATAGTCGAGACGAAGAGAAGAGTTCGACAGAATATTTTCGGGAGTCGAATATACTAGATAAGTCGGACGGAAGGTGTTCGGTAGTCCAGACGAAGAGAGGAGTCAGACATAACGAGTTTGAGAGTCCATCCAAGTCCGACAGGAAGTGTTCCTGCATCAAATAGCACGGCCGCACCCCAGACACTCAGGAGGAAGATCCTGACCAGACCGACGAAAGATCCATAGATACCCATCAACCGGCAGTGTTCCGAACACCATTTTAACTCCCCAAAGGTTTATTGTGTTGAGAAAACATATAGAAATCTTTCAGTACAAGATCAGGCCTAATTGCAAGGCGTGGTATGATATTAGTTTTTTTTAAATTTTGTTCCATATTGTAGGGTATTGTACCATATTGTAGGATAGCTCAAAAATCAAATATAGTTTGGAAGAGATCTTATATTTAGTACCTCAGTTATTTGGTTGCGCTGTGTTAATATTTAGTAGAAGATCTTTAACCGAAGTTCTGAGAGACTACAAACTATTTTCAGGCTACTAAATCTAATTTATTACTTTATCAAAATATACATTCACTAAATAAGATGCTTAAACAAAAATTCATATAGCTTTAAATAAAAAAAATATTTCTTTATACACTATATATATATTTACAAATTTTATCAATTTAGAATTAATATATCAATTTATAATCGCTATTTAAACTATCTATATTTGATAGCTCATTATTATTAAATATGTTTTAACATGTATAAATGAAAACAGGATCTAATTATATAATCAAATTTTAAGATCCGGTGACTTTGTTGGTTGACTATGAAGACACACCAGTATCATTTCTGGTCGGCGTTTCAAGGACTTTGGTTGTGGCCGTAATTTTGAGGCACGGGTTCAACAATATGAACCGAACTAATTTGTAGTTCTCTTACATCTCAATATATGTTGGTTTGAAGATCTGATAAGAAGGTGTTTCTATAGGCAAATAGATGGAGTAACTGTCAGACCCAACTTGACCTTAAGAGTCTCCACTATCTTTTTTTCTTCTACTTTTTACCATTTTGTTTTTTCTTGCCTTCATATATATCTTTCACTTTTTATCCTCCTCTACTTCCATTACGCTGATCAGCAGATCTGTACCTTGTGACTTATTGTCATTTTCTTTGGCACTTCCCCACCTACAAACCGCTAAATCAGTCCCTTAGGGATTCATAATTAAGTTCACAAAAGTACATTCCTATTTAATGCCATGAAAGGTCATGACACACGTCTAATTGTGTCTGGGGATCAAACTCCACACTTAACAACCCTTTATAAAATCGCCAGTTAATTTTTTTAGGTCTTCTCATCTTTACAACAAAGATGTGTTGCTTTCAGATTTAGATCTGAGGCATAATAGCCTTCTATTCTTTTCATATTAATTAAATTATTAATAAAGGATCTGAACTGCCTCACCACACTTATCTCTCGGCTACGCCTTCAACCCACATTCCAGTAATTAACCCATTGACAGTTTCATTTTTTCCAGAATTCGGTAAAAAAAAAATAACACATTTTTTATTGCATTTTTTATGTTCATTTTACATTTTTAAGTAAAGATATGTTATTAAAATTAACATTTCTAATATTTTTAGGCATTTATTACAACTTTTTTTTCATTCTATGAAAGCATCATAGAACTGAAGTTTACTTTAAGTTCAACGATATCCAAGTTAATTTTTTTAATTCTAGTAAAAACAAATCTAGGAGGTAGATCTGAAGAATTATCACAGTTAATTAAAAAAAATTGTTTTGATTGACTGATTCTATCTGTACTACTGTCAGCGTCTCCACTATCCAGGTCATCTAGTAAACTTTAGCTACTATCATTTACAGATTATTCAGTTTCTGATTCCGAGTCGCAGTTCAAATCACAAGGAATTAGCTCCATACTCTCTGAATTATCCATTACTTAAAAGTAAAAATATATTATCCAACTGTTACATCAATAAAATTATCAGGAGGTTTGTAAAATATAACCAGAAAGCTATACACTGAAAGATAACAATTCGTTTTCTGATACAAAACATGCGATAAAACCCGCGCTTTTGAACCAATCAAAGTAGAAAATACAATAAACTGCAAAATATCATTTACTGGATCTATACGAATAATTTGTTACTAAAATTGGAAAAAATACGGCCGAAAGAGTGCCAGCGAAATAGAAATCAGATTGCCCATACGGCGTATGGGGAAATCAGTAAACACCCTAAAGTTGTGCCCGTATGGCGTACGGGCCAAACACGGAAGGGATTAAAACATATACCATTTGTATTCTTCAAGAATTAATTTTGTTTCTTCAATTTAACAAAATCCTCAGCTGGTGGAACAGTTGGTGTCTTGTTTATCTAGAAGTCATAAGAATTATTATGGAAAGATATGTGTCGTTGAATCGAGAGTTTGGACTATTAAGACGTAGTAATTTAGAAGCATGGTCCAAGCACAAGCCTCTGCAAAACTCCAGTTGAATGTTTAAAAATAGCTTTGCAATTTTTAGTGATTGTGCAGCGAATAAAGGTTTGGATTTCATTTGTTAAGAAGCGTCATTTATTTCAACACATGTTATTCATATGGAAGCAAAATAAACAACATGTTTTTAAAACCAAGTGTTTTTTTAACTTATGACTGTGCTTTCTCTTTTACAGTTAAATTACAAAAATAAACCTGCACTCTCTTGTAAAGAAGGATTTTCTGGTGTATCGTTATGGAAAAGAAGAAGCAAATTATATTTTCATCTCTTTCATCCTCCAAGCATTACAAATTGAATTTCATACTTTTTTTTATTTCTATGATTATTTCGAAAATGTAAAAATTATCTTGAATATTTTTAACATCTGTATTTGTAACGTTTTTTTTACCTACTTGGCTAAGTTTCGAAGAAAAAAAAATCTGTCTTTAAGTGGAAACGTCACTGGTTTATTCTATAAATTTTAGAATATAATAAATAAGTAAATGTAATAAGTGTGTCTATTTTGTTTGGTCATTTGAATGCATGCAGTCTATCTGAATATAAAATTATCTATGAATAAGAACTTATTTTAAGGCTCTGTATAATAGATAAAAACTATTAACTAACTAAATATTTATAATTATATACAAAACTATTTATTTATTTTTAGAAATACTTTATTAACAATTTTTAGAAATTTTCGAAGTTTATCTTTACAAATACAAACAAATATCCTTCCAAGCATTACAAATAGAATGTCCTGCTTCTTTTATTTCTATAAGTATATTGAAAATGTAAAAAATCTTGAATATTTTTAACATTTCTATTTGTAACGTTTTTTACCTACTTGGTTTAGCTTTCAGCAAAAAAAAAATTGTCTTTAAGCATAAACGTCATTGGTTTATTCTGTAAATTGAAAATACGATAAATAAGAAAACTTAATATATGTGTCTATTTTGGTTGCTGATTTGAATACATGTAATATATGTGAATATAAAATTGTCTATGAATAAGGATCTTATTTTCGGGCCTTGTATAATAGATAAAATCCTATTAAATCTATAACTAAATATTTATACTTATATACCAAATTATTTATTTATACTTAATACTTTTCTTAATGATAAGAATATAGTGTTCTAAAGATTCAATTAATATTAGGGATATTTTTCTAAGTTTATTCTTAACATATTTTGCGTGGGTACATTTTGCTGTGGAATTGTACCGGGAACAGACGTTTTCCGCTTAAATTTAGTTATTAAGTTATAAATCTCAATAGATCGAAAATTATTTAATTTTTAACCAACTTTTCGTATTTTATATTGAAATATATAAACAAATATATATATATATATATATATATTTATATATATATATATATATATATATATATATATATATATATATATAAATATTATATATATATATATATATATATATATATATATATATATATATATATATATATATATATATATATATATATATATATATATATATATGTATATATATATATATATATATATATATATATATATATATATATATATATATATATATATATATATATATATATATATATATATGTATATGTATATATATATATATATATATATATATATATATATATATATATATATATATATATATATATATATATATGCATATATATATATATATATATATATATATATATATATATATATATATATATATATATATATATACATATATATATATATATATATATATATATATATATATATATATATATATATATATATATATATATATATATATATATATATATATATATATATATATATGTATATATATATATATATGTATATATATATATATATATATATATATATATATATATATATATATATATATATATATATATATATATATATATATATATATATATATATATATATATATATATATATATATATATATATATATATATATATATATATATATATATATATATATATATATATATATATACATATAATATAATTTTTACAAGGATAAATAAAATCTAATTTTAAATCTAAATTGATATTTTTAATCAACTTTCCCGTTCTGTGGTTCCGCATTGTCCGATGTAAACACTGGTTTTTACTTGTCTAAATTTTTCCGTAATCTATGTAGTAGACGAGAACATTCGGCTTCGTTTTCCTGTATTACCGTTATTTTTGTACCCACAAACAAACCATGTTGTTACACTAACCCGTACTAGTTCGTGTCCCGCGCTCAAGTATCAATCGTCAGAAAACGTACTAGTACGTGTCCCGCATACAATGTTGTAAAACATTTCATAATGTTTTGAAAAATAGCTATTTTGAGTCCAAATTATCTTAAATTAGTATAGCGAATATTTATAACTGTTTAAGTTGCTGTTTTATATGATATAATAAAATTGAATGTAAAACAATTTTCACATTGATTTGAAAGCATTTTCAAATGTTTATCAAGATTATTATTATTTTGAGGTCCAATACGATAGAAAAAATAATCCAAACCGTTGAAACAAATTTATACTTATATACCATACTTGCAAAGTATTTAACAACATTAAGAAACTTGTATTGTTGATAAAATGTTATCTCTAAAAATACAATTAAAATCATAGATACTTTTCAAAGTTTAATCTCGAAATATTCCAAAGTGTTTTGAAGAATAGCTGCTGCTGACCTAAATTCACGGAAAGTCCATTAATCCTTGGTAATTACTGCACACTCTTGTTTGATTCATTGCTATAACTGCAAGATATTTAGTATTTCTAAGATTAATATATTGCGTAGCGACGTTGAAAATGGATAGTGAGTAAGATTCAGTTCCTCCGGTAGTTTTGGATACAAAAGTTCAAGGCTAGAATCCAAATTACCGAAAAGAGACTAGATTACGACTTTTGGTACTCTGCTGAAGCTAAAATATGTTTGAAAGCTTTCAGGGAGATTAAATACAACTATTCATATGTGTGTAGTATTTTAAAATATATTAAACCTTAGACTATACCATATATGTCATATAAAAGTAATCAAATATTGTATACATTAATATAAAAGTTTTATTGGCAATACATGTACTATCTACAAAGAGAAAATATTTTTATTTAATATATGTATTCCAAATTACTTTGCTCAAAAATTCCCATGACATACTGAATTTGAATGAGCCTTTAAATGTATTTGAATGAATGTGGTATTCGGATTGGTTTTTCAATATAACAAATCCTGAGTTTATATCCGTATTAATCAAATGCAACTAATCAATGGATAAATGTAGATCTGGTACGAAAATCAAAATTAGTACCATCAGAAATGGGAAAGCTAAAATAAATGGGGAAGCTAATTTTGCTAAAGTACAATCTTTAGATCAATAAAATCCGGGGCAGATGCTGAAAGGTAACAAGTAAAGTATAAGAATAAATATTTCTTAACTGTATAATACATGAGTTATACAAATCTTTATCATATAAAAGAAGCTTCATCTAACTAAAAATTTAAATGAGATAAACGGAGAGATTGAATCTAACAAGAAGTGATAACTGAGTTCGATTCCTAAGAGTTGCAGTTTAAATTGGTTTTTATAATTTTTTTTAAACACTTGGGACAATTTTAATGACATAACAGTTAACTAGACCTGAATCTACCGTTCGAAACTTTACTAATCAAGTGTACTTTTATTAAGCTTAGTGCTCGCTTGTAGATGTATTTACCACCTATAACAGTTGCCGGAAAGAAACATTTTTATTTAGTCTCTTGAAGTTTTCAATAATGAGGTTATTACAATGAAGTTTCAAACATATATACTGATCATTATTCAATTAAACCTTTCATATTTCTCCCAAGAAACTTCCAAGGAAACAGGAAAATCAAGAAGAATAAGAAAACACAACAATATATGTATTATTTACAAGTATTTATATGTCAGTTCAAATATTGCGGTAAAATTAAGTAAAAAAAAGAAAAAAAAAGAACTCTTTGATACTTTGACGGTCACTTACATCTATAGCCGTCAAAGCGAAGTTCACTATGTGGCATGACGGCAATAGTCGTTATCATAACGTTCTATTTCCGTAATTTTAATTCTGTTCCATTTAGTTTCCATTAATTCTATAAGCTTCACTTAAAAATTCCTTGTTTGTAACTTTCCTGCCATGCTCCCAATCATCACGTTGGTGAGTCAAAAAAACCTATTTTTTTATCGTATAAGCCGCTCTGGATATTCAATCAGATGACATCACACATACCAGGTGCGTCACTTGGCGTTCTCCTATGCGAGTGCTGTCTTGCAATAGTTTTATAAATTCGCCCTTTTCATGATATGACATATCCCCACTCCACACACTGGCATGTTTTAGCCCTGAGCTTGGCGGTTTTCCACCGTGTCACCAGCAAAAGGAATTTTGATGAGCTTTCCAGACTGGCGGTTCTCATCCGAACAGACAGGATGGAGATAAAAGAGAAACTTGAATCCCGAAACGAGAAGAGGAGCTCAGAGTTCCATCCTCCATAATCGTCTTACTTTTTTAGTAAATTTTTGTTTTCTCCTTTTTTATAATTTTTATCTTTAAAAATTCAATCAATTGTCTTCTATTAATTTTTAAAATTTTATATTGATATCAGTAAAATCCATTAATTCAGTAACTTCTCTTCTCTTTTATTTTTTAAGGTCTATTGCGTTTTTTTACTTTAAGATTTAAACTTAAGTAGGCGAAAAGCCAAATTCAATTTATATATTAAATATTGGGTTAAGGACATAACGCGTATTACTACTATACACCACCCACTCAAACAATATATTTGTATTGTCTTTTCTATGGGTTTCTTTTTCAGGTACGAACCTTTTTATGTTTTGCTCGACTCCTAGTTCCCCATAGAAACCCCACTTCTACAGAAAATGCAATATCAGAGCCATCGAAAATGAAACGGTCGATTTTAAACACTACGGCTATAGCGGCACAAACGTGCATTTACTGGCGTACAAGTAGAAGCCTAGTGTCATGTTTTGGAAACAATTTTTTACAATAAATTTTGTTTCCCACATGTTATTTTTCCACGACGAAAATAATCTGTAATATTCATAACATTGTACTCAATTTTTTGTCATTTATTAATTTTTGTTTGATTATACACTAACATTTCATAGAAAACACACAAAAATACTTTCTTGCACACAAAAATTGCTTATTTGAATCATTAAACCTGTTATTTACTTTAATTTTTGTTGTTATAGCCACCGTTGTCCCATAAGGCAATTTGCCGAAAAGTCACGAACTACTATAATGCCCTTCCCATTCATTTTCATGTTTACAACAGCCAATAGACAAACAATAAACTGCCCTTCCGTTTGAAACTAAAATCAAAACTCTCATAATTTGAGAATTTCCCCTACTGCGTGAAATCGCCTTATTGAACGTGTTGAAATTTCTTTCAACTCATTCACAGGATATCATCCCTCACCAGCTGACAATAGAGCAATTTGTCGCAACATCACGAACTACTACAATGCCCTTTCCATTCATTTTCATGTTTACAACAGCCAATAGACAAACAATAAACTGCCCTTCCGTTTGAAACTAAAGCCAAAATTTTCATAATTTGAGAATTTCACCTACTGCGTGAAATCGCCTTATTGAACATGTTGAAATTTCTTTCAACTCATTCACAGGATATCATCCCTCACCAGCTGACAATAGAGCAATTTGTCGCAACATCACGAACTACTATAATGCTCTTCCCATTCATTTTCATGTTTACAATAGCCAATAGACAAACAATAAACTGCCCTTCCGTTTGAAACTAAAGCCAGAATTGTCATAATTTGAGAATTTGCCCTGCTGCGTGAAATCGCCGTACTGCTTAGTGTCTAGAGTCCGCTGGCGCCATGATGGTTATAGCCGCAACTTAATTAAAGGGGCTGAATTAATCAAAATTAAGTTTATTTAAGCAGAAAGAGCAAAACTATAATTCTAATATTCTAAAAATTACAAAAAACATATAGTGTTAATTTTCGAACTTCACTTGTTCCTACTGTCCATCAATGTGCTAAGAAAAATCAAGGATAAAGGTAAAGCTTACGGAATTGTAGTTTTTAGTTTAAATACATATATGCCGAAGGATACCTTAATGCCTAGACTACTGATCTTCGATTTCGGAATCTGATAATTCGAATTCTACTACTGGCCAGGTGGTTCGTAGCCTTTCGGAACTGCCATTAACCCATACATGCCGAAGGATACCTTAATGTCTAGAATACTGATCTTCGATTTCGGAATCTGATAAATCGAATTCTACTACTGGCAAGGTGGTTCGTAGCCTTTCGGAACTGCCATTAACCCATATATGCCGAAGGATACCTTAATGTCTGGAATACTGATCTTCGATTTCGGAATCTGATAAATCGAATTCTACTACTGGCAAGGTGGTTCGTATCCTTTCGGAACTGCCATTAACCCATATTGTACCACACCAACTAAATATTTCTGTAAGTTATTAAAACTTCATTCTTATCATTAATATGGTGTAACTAAGGATATAAAACAAATATTTTGAAAATATATTTTTAATTTTTTAAGTAATTAGCTGTCTTATAAATAGGACAATGGTTCAATACACTACTAAAATTTAACAAATATCACTTTCATTGCATGAGGCTGATTCATAGGGGAAATTTGGGGAAACAGTCGATGCAAAGTCCAATATTACATTTTAAGCAAACTGTTCTTGGTTTTCTCTTGCAGTTCTTGAACTTGCATCGTTGGGAAGGGATAATAGAAAAAGGATATCCGGTGTAAGATGCTAACATCCATAATTTATATCCAAATTTTTTTTAGCTTTATTGTTCATAAACATCTTGCAAATGTCCCTTCCAAAATATCTTTTATATACTTACAAAATACATGTTGTTAGATTAATTTCGCCACCGAAAGCTAGATGGCGCTATTGAGCCAGGGGGAAAAAAGTTAGTCGAATAGAAAAGCCGTTGGAATTCGGCGTCGGTTTTAAAATGTTATTCTATTCATATTCCTGTATTCTATTCTTATTCATATATGAAACGGGTTTAAAGACTAACATTCATAATTCTGTATTCATTGCTTCGTTTATTCTTTATTTATCGTGACGTGTTGTTTAATAAAAAGAAAGTGTGTTTGTTTCAACAGCCGTTGTTTGGTTTTATACAGTCTTCATGCAATTCCCAAGCATAAACGAAAGTTAAAAAGTTACCTTATTTCATTCTTCCTTACTATTGAACATTTTCATTTATTATTTTACTTCAAGTTACCTGATTTGATTCTTCATTACTATTGAACATTTACATATTATTTAAATTCAAGATAATTCTTAAAATCAAAGTTCAAGATTTGTGACTATTCAAATTCAAATTCATTAACTATTCTATAGACACGTCTATAATATATTTAAAAAAAAACTTTCAGCTACATTATTAGTTCTGTTTTTAAGCTACAAATAATCTCAAGAGGTTTTGAAAAAAAAATAATAATGAATATAAAATTGAAGATTAAAAAGAGACAATTTTTAAGGGGTTGCTGAAAATAAATTTTGTAATACAATATAATTTGATTTCTCAGTTTTTTTGTTACTATGCTAAAGTGTGTGTATTTTAAAGGTATTAAAATAAAATACACTCAGAAAATATTTACAACTTTATTATTAAATGGAATTTTATTCTTTTATAGGACAGTTCAATATTTAAGTGTAGGTCTAATTCATTAACCCTTGTTTAACAAAAGTATTTAGCGATCATAACAAATCAAATTTTAACTATTTACAAATTATAGAGTTTAATAAAAACTTGACTACTTTACATTATTTAGTTAGTTGTTTTAAGCTAAAAAATGGCTCCATTTATTATTTTACATGATTTTGTTTCAATACAAAATATCAATAAACTATCTATCCATCGTCACTTTGACAGGTAGATGTATGAAATGCTACAATACAATATCAGCAGTAAAAATATCTATACATTTAAGCATATTACTGTTTATCCCAAGAATAAATGTTATTAATTTTGAATTCACAGTAATTGAAAAATAATATTTTATAAAACATCCACGTGAATGATAAATTACCCTATCCAGAAGAAACAATCACGAATTAAATATTTAATTTTCAATTTCCAAATTATAGATTAGCGGTTAAATTTAGAAAAATGATGACTGGAAAATTAATTAGATATCATAAATTATCCTTTAATCAAAATTTTAAAAGGGGAAAATTCATTGAACACAACAAAAATATTTGATTGGAGCGCAAGAAATTAAAATAATGCTAACAAATTACATCGTATTCGGTATTTGTTTTCAGAATAGCTTGAAATCGCTGAGGGAATTATAATATTTTTTTTACTACCCTTCTGAAATATTCCCTCTATTTTTTTATAACCATGACATAGACAAGAAGCAATAAAAGTTGCTATAAATGAGCTTTAAAAATTAATTCACGGTACGAACGTGAAAAAAAAAGAAAACAATATTAATTTTAAACTTGCGAAAGGAAAGCCGAGGGCAATTAAAAAAGAATTAAAAATATTTTTTTTCTGACTCGAATGTTAGTCACTTACAAAGTGGATTAAAAAATTACTTAATTTTTCTGAAAGCTAATTCATTAAATGAATAATTTCCAATTAAGTAGGAAAACCAAGATCATTTGAATTGATAACGATGTATTAGATTTCCCCAAGGAAACTTAATTTTTTTTAAATTGGTAATTTTGTAAAATCGAAAAAAATAAAGTGATATGTCGCTAACTGAACAAAATATCTATGAAAAAATGATAATGAGTTTTTTGGATTATAAAGACGTGAAGTACGGTATATCTAGATTGGGAATATTTTTCTCCAGAAGCAGTAGGTTTTATTTTTTTATATTATCTATTAAAAGAAAAATGTAGGCATCAGATAAGCTTGTATTTGTGATTGCATAACAACTTTTATTGTGTGACGCTTATACAGTTTCAAATTATTTAAAGATAACAATGGAAAAAAAAGTTTTATTTTGAAATTTACAGTCATTAAAAAACGTGACGAAAAAAAAAATTTAATAATTAATAATATTCTGAAAAGCTATGATTAAATTAATTTCCAATTATAGTAGGAAAAAAACATTTGATTGATGACGATGTATTAGATCATCCAATTAATCATTTCTTATTTTAAATTATTTAAATATCACCTGCATTATTTTTATATTTTATTCAAACGATATTACGTAAATTCATCTTTTATATTGTTAAATAATAATATTAATATGTGATAATTTTATTTATCATAAAGACGAACGAGACATGATTCTAGATTGGGAATATTTTTCTTATATCACAAGCAGTAGGTTTTTTGATTTTCTATGTTTATCTAAAAGAAAAATGTGCATCAGATAAGCTTTTTTGTGATTGCATACAACTCTTTTTGTGTTTAACGCTTATACGTTTTTTTTAAATTTATTTATCTAACAATATGAACTTGAAAATTTTTGCTATAAAATTACGAAATCTTACACTTGTAAATAATAAGTGTGACGAAAACACAATATCCCTAAATAATATATAAACTTTCATTTTAGTCGCGGTTTGGTCACTTTTCTATATAAATTTTCTTTTACCACAATATAATAATATATATCTTATTTGATACCAATATGATATAATATCAGCTCGAAATAAATTTTCTTATCTTAAACATTTAATATTACGTATCATTTTTAAAAATATATAAAACACATAGAAAAATGATTTACAAAATTACCGAAGAATTTCCATGATATCACACTGTTCACTCTGTCGCTATTTCAGAGAATGGCTATGCACTGGTATACATGATTAGACGTGAATCATGAAGAAAAAAAAATCCACTTGTATATTATCATAGCACCAGTTTCATGTAAATGATTGGTTTACAATATTATCTTGTCAGTGACATTTGAAAGACTAATCCAACAATTTTTTTTGTGATATAAACCTTTCTTTAATAATGTTTAAATGCTTTTGCAAAATTTTCGCATGTAATTTCTCATTTGAAATTAAGGTATTTCCAGTTGATTGGTTGATTGTTTGAATAATGAAATCTAATAAAATAAAATTACGAAGTGTATTAAATAAAGTCAATATATTGTTTTTTTCTTCAAATGTATTTATTCATTTTCATTTTTATTTAACATATATATCAGTATTTTCTTATTAGACCACCCTCAATAATATTGTTACGAACTTCAAAAGCTATGAATAGATTTTAAATACAGCTCGAAATAAAGTTTTCTTCATCTTAAACACTGATAATATAACGTATCCATTTTAAAAATAAACGTCCACGTACACTAGAAAAATGAACTGTGAAAAAAAAGTGTGTACAAAAAAGATCCAAAACACTTGTCAGTCTGCTATATTCAGAAAGCTAATATTCAAGAATTGCACGTATGCACTGAACACATGCATCTAGACGTGAAAAACCTGAAGAAAAAAAATCCACAATTGTATAGTAAATATCTGCTAAATAGCACCAGTTTCATGTAAATGAACGTTTGCACGTTTATAAACAAATATTATCATGTAACAGTGACATTTGAAAGACTAATCCAACAATTTTTACTGACTGTCGAAATATAAAGCCTTTCGTTTTAAATATATAAATATATAAATAGCTTACTGGAACAAAATTTTTCTCATTTGTTTTAATCATTTTTGATGTTGAATTTTCAAGAATAAAAATCTAATAAAATAAAACCATCGTTTGATATGTATTGTCAAAATTGTATCTTAAGTAAATATCTTATTATTTAATTAAATGAACCTAATAAAATTTCAGTATTTATTTATTTTACACTTATACTTCAACATTAATAACTCAATTTCTTATACAGTCTTTAATATTAATTAAGTAAAATCACGATCTATATTACAATATTCAATTATAGAACAAAAGATAAGGAAAAAAAAAAATTTGAGAACATCACGTACCGAAAACAAAATTGCCAACAACCAAGAACAACACACGTCCTCTGTAAACCCAGCAAGAAAACAACGTGTACTTGTTTTGTCCTGTACAATGGTCTGGCTTTGGTTGGGACTCGAAGCCTGAATCGCCCGAGAAATCAATTTCCGAAACCGGAAGTTTCACGTGCACTCCCAACACCCACACTTTGGCAAAAAAAAATAGATTGCCAAAACTGTCACCAACAAACGCCCGAAGAAACTGCTGGAATATTCCAGAAACCGGAACCGGAAGTTGTCACGTGACGCCACACTTGGCAACATTTGGCCACACTTTGCGACAAAAAATAGATTGCCAAAACTGTCACCAACAAACCGATATCTCGCGAATTTGGCAAGATACCCATATAGTCCCCTGCTAAATTTACGGTTCACTCAACAAATTCGTAACAATATATTGTTTAGTACAAGTTGTATTACTATTATTCCGTATGATTGAATAAAACTTTTAAGTGGTGATATTCAGATTGAATTCTAATAACACAAAATTATAACAGTCGTTTCCAAAATAGATTTACAAAAAAAGGGAATTCTAATATAACTATAAATTATAAAACGAATCGACTTAAATTGGGAACATCAAGTAAATAGATTATTTGAAAAAAACCGGAATAAAACAATAGTATGCTGTGGGAGTACATTGACATTACTCAACCTAAAGGGGAAACGTCAATAAAATAGAAAAAAGACAACAAATCAATTTGAACAAAATGAAAATAAAAAAAATATAAAAAAGAAAATTAAAATTTATTAAAATTAAAATTTACTAAAAAAAAAAAATTTTTAGAAAAAAAAAATTATAAAAAAAAAAAAAAAAAAAAAATATTAAAATAATAAAATAAAAACAATAAAATAATATAAACAAAAAAAAAAAAAATATAATATAAAAAAATAAAAAGTAAAAGAAAATAATGAAAAAAATTAAATAAGAAAAGTACACTTGTTTTCCTTATGAAATCTGAATATTAAATATTATTGTGCTGAGTATTGTTATTCTGTAAATATCTTGCTTTATTGCAAATTATGAATCTTAAATAATTCTAAATTAGTTAAGTAATTATTTCCACAGTAAAATTCTAGTCTCATATTAACCCAAGATAAAAAATATTTATTTATGTAAAACATGTATCTACAGATATTACTTGAAATAAAATAATTTAGAAAATTTTCAATTATAACAATTAAATATTAATATTATAAATCTAAATACAAGATGAAAAAAATTTACATCAATTAACACCAGACAATGTTCATTTTGTTTTCCTTCAAAACTCAAAAAACCAGCAACAATTTATTCTGACTATCATATGCTGTCCATATGAGAAATGTTTCCCTCCTTACCACCAATTAGTCTAAAAAACTGATTGTGCAATCCAAATCAGACCACCTGGTGAAGTTAAATTCGAAAACACCACATGCACCCAAAGTTATATAAAAATCAGTTGAAATGTAAAACATAGCTGCACTCTCACAGATATTACTTGTATATGTAAAATAATTTAGAAAATTTTACAATTACTAACAAGATTAAATGGTATTAACCACCACTAAACAATCTAAAATACAATTTACAAATAAAATAAACACTCTTTTAGCACAATTTCATTTAGAGTACCTTAAACCTCATAAAAACCAAATCAACCAACCGTTGTACTTTTTTCGTATAACTTATCAATGCATCCATTCATATGAATTAATTAAAATGAGTATTAACTATAGAAATACAAGACTGTTCATCATAACTGATAAACTATTACACCTTAAACCTCATAAAAACCAAATCAACCAACCGTTGTACTTTTTTCGTATAACTTATCATAATAAGCTGCATCCCTATGAGAAGATATGAATTAAAATGAGTATTAACTATAGAAATACAAGACTGTTCATCATAACTGATAAACTATTACACCTTAAACCTCATAAAAACCAAATCAACCAACCATTGTACTCTTTTCGTATAACTTTTCATAATAAGCTGCATCCATACGAGAAGATATGCATTAAAATAATTATTAACTATAGAAATACAAGACTGTTCATCATAACTGATAAACTATTACACCTTAAACCTCATAAAAACCAAATCAACCAACCATTGTATTTTCTCCGGATAATTTATCATAACAAGCTGCATCAATACGAGTAGATATTAATTAAAATGTGTATTAACTATAGAAATACAAGACTGCTCATCATAACTGATAAACTATTACACCTCTACCTCTTTCCAGACAAACACTGAGTTATTTTTAAAATAATGAGCAAAAATACTCGGAATTTTTACGTTTGATAATAATAATATCAAACAAAATCAGCAATAGACTATAAGTAGTAAGTAAATGTCAGTTTGTATTTTTAAAAGCTATTTAAGGCGAAGGAACCAAATTTAATACATCTGTATTATATATAAAGACTATGTATTATGGATAGACTTATAGTATTTTATGAATATTACTGCTGGAATCAGATGAAAATATCTTTTGATTTTTGATTCAAGAGTTTTTAACAATAAGATACGTTTTCCGGTTTTTGTATCCACCGGCTAATCTAGTACATATTTTTTCTTTGTTTTCGTGCAAAAGTATTACATTAATAAGAAAATAAATTACGCTAATAAGAAAATAACTTACTATAAGTATAAAGTTATTAGCGCATTAAAGTTATAAAAATGAAGGTGGGAAATTTCCCTCACGCTTTGTTAATGTGAGGATCGATATACTCATATATTCTAGTGTTAAAACATTTACCCATTATAGAAATACGAACAAATCGAAATGTGTCTAAGTATTTGAAGCCTAGATGATGGATGGGGCATATTCCCCGATATGGTGCATATTCAACTAAGACACAAAGCCTTATTAAATTAGAAAGCATAAGAACTGAAGTAACATACAGATGCATAAGATTGAAAAAAGCCCACTTTAAAAATCATGGTCTTATGGTACTGTGTCCTGCACTGCATGCTTAGAAATCGTAACTGTAAATGTATGTAATGTTAGGAAAGTATTTTAATAGAAAAGCGTTTTGTTAAAGTAAGCATCTTCGCAATTAAATAAATAGATTTATTGATTTATTCAAACTCTTACAAGCTTGCTAAATTAACTAATACTTGTTGTCCCCGGCATATATTGAAGAAACTTTAAATAAGATGTTTGTATCTAACTTAATGACATGTAGTCGTTATCTGATGCAATCACCACACTAAATGGAGTCAGAATTAAGAAATGCCAATATATATATATATATATATATATATATATATATATATATATATATATATATATATATATATATATATATATATATATATATATATATATATATATATATATATATATATATATATATATATATATATATATATATATATATATATATATATATATATATATATATATATATATATATATATATATATATATATATATATATATATATATATATATATATATATATATATATATATATATATATATATATATATATATATATATTTATATATATATTATATATATATATATATATATATATATATATATATATATATATATATATATATATATATATATATATATATATTATATATATATATATATATATATATATATATATATATATATATATATATATATATATATATATATATATATATATATATATATATCGGGCCCTGTACTCACGGATCCATAATTTTTCCCATATGCACACAAAATTTTTAAGAAAGTATGAACAAATTTTAGAATATTAAATCAAACTTTTATATTATTTATAATTCTAAAAAACATATTGATTTATGGAATATATTTTTTAATATACACGATTTTTTATGTATTACATATTTCTAAATTTATTCTGAATTTAATTTGAGTTTTTCAAATAAAACAATGTGGAACAAGGTATATAAACGTTTGAATATTTTAACTAATGAAGAAAACTATACTACCAGTTTCCTGAAGTCATCTAAAAATTTAGAGAAAACTACAATTTTTCTACAATGTTTACATTAAATTTTTTTAAAGTTAAAATGTATTTCATTTATCGTGCTCCCATACAAAGTTTCAAAAATGGTATTTTGTACTCAGGGATGTCCGAAATATTAAGATCAATTAAAACCTCGTGGTCAATTTTTTTGGATGATAACAATACTTCTGCATATTGCATACTCTAGAAATTAAAAATTGAGATATAAGAATACAATTAGAATGAAATATTTGTATAATATTAATTTTGTGTATCATTGTGCAAACGTATTGTATATCTTTTTTCAAATCTCAAAACTTCACATTTTCACAATATACAGTAACAATTATTTTAGTGGTAAGAATAAATCCTTTTATTTTATTTATGTGTTACTTTTTTAACCGATCAAAGACATTAAGTTTGGTTTAGACTACTAAAGGTAACCTTTTGCTAAAAGAGGACTAATAAAATCGTGATCTACTAATAAGTTTTCTATCAACTATGAACACTCATGCCCACAGCGGAAACCGAATCATGGTCACTAAATGAAAATGCTCCATCAAACATATTAGGATAAAATAATCTAAAATAAAGGCGAAACATTGAAAGTTTATTCATGCTTTACTTGTATCTTTTATTTTGACAACAAAAATAGTTGTGAAACATATTATACCAAAATATTTCATAAGATATCAACATATTTCTCCAAATTTTTACCAATATAGATTGCAACGCATGGTAGGTTTTATACCATTTTTATGCTATTCTATCTTAAAGCCTGCGCAACAAATTATAAACCCAACAAAAATAGATTTCAAATTACGTTTCTCATACTCCAAGATGCGAACATTCATCATTTTCTTAGATGGGATTCCGATGCAGTGTTGATGCACGAAAGGAAGAAAAGATTTGTTCATCTCAGAACAAAAGAACTACCGAATTCCTAGTTTCAATTTCAATGTTAAACTTAAGTCGAAAAGAATATTTTAATAGGAAATCTGAGACTATGATTAGTTTTACTTCACCTAGTATTCCTAGAAGTGAAAAGTAATTTGTACTAGTACGTAAAAATCGTGATATACCGTCTACCTCGAATTTGATGATGAAATTTGATAATACCTTATATTTCGTAACTTTTCTGTAAAGGATTTTTTCATAGAAAGGGGATGAAAGCATTGTAATATCAGTATCATACATGTAGAAGTTATTTATATATTTTAATATATACACTAGATGTTTTACATTATTTTTACAGTAAAAATAATCTTAATTGTCCTATATGTTTTATGCAATATATATGAAATTCAAATTTTTAAAAATATATTATTTGAAACAAATATAACATAACATACCTTATGGGGTGTCATGCATCACAAACAGCTTTTATTACCACTAAGTTTATAACTTTATGCATACACATACACTCAATATCCAAAATATGAC
>CM063505.1:55292314-55294814 GCA_032207245.1 Pardosa pseudoannulata
TTATATGCATATGTGTATTATTCAATTTCTCTATTATCTTCATATAAACTTTCCTGTATTTTAGGTATGTATGATTTTTTTATTTTTCTTGCTGACCAAGTCATTTTTCAGCAGCAGCAATTTGAGCATTAGAAAATAGAAAACGGATATGTATCGTATTGATTGAGAGAATTTTATTTATCTGTATGTATGTAAAAGGAGAAATTTTATGTATCACAGAAATATAAAATCAGTGTAAGAATTACAGTAGCTAAGTACGTGAAATTAAAATTAAGATTTTATTACTATTTATTGAACTACTAAGAGCCACCACTATGAAATTACTTTAAAATTCAACCCCTAAAATGATAAAATGTAGCATGCAGATGCAAAATATGCTTTCCTAAAAATTTTACTCATTTATCAAACATTCCTATGGGTGTTATTTATTGTCGTTATCGTAGTTGTGTTTCTTGTGATGTTCCTAAAAGTTTAATTAATGGAATTATTTGTACGATTTTCTCTCCCAGATAGTTTAAACTACAGTTGCCATTGCTATTATAGGAGATGTAGGAATTGCTATTATAGGAGATATAGGAGAACATATTTTTTTCCCTTACCTATTGCTTTTTCTTCTCAGACAGCTTGCATTATGTTAATTTATTTCTTTTATTAAGCTTTTTTCTGTACTCTCTTTTTCGAGCCTTTAAATTACATTCAGTCCTCTAGTTTTGAATTTTGTTTCTTATTCTATTTTGACGAAAAACCACAATTTCAATTAACTGTGATTAATTTAGTTTTAAATTCAGGATTTCATAGGTTATGTTTATATATCCCACTTTAACATTATATCTATTCTCTCTTTTAAGAAATACATTTCCCAGAGAAACTCTAATGCCATTTATATATTTGACTGTATTCAGAATTCGAAAACTGCGTGATACATTTACGTGTACATTTTCTTACATTCTATATTTATTCTACATGGACATATGGAAAAGTTCTTAGAAAGATTACCTCGCGAAATAAAAGCTATTTCTCTCCGAAACATGACACTTTGTGCTGCTCCTGTTAGATTCAACGCCTTATCTTTGTATTTTAAATCGCTTCTTAAGCAAGCTGAAAAATCGAGATCTGCTAAAGCGATTTTCACGAGCAGCTTTTTTTTTTTTGCTTCATCGTTTTAAAAAATATTCGATACTTTAACAGAGTGGAAGAAAAATTTAAATTTCCTGAAGGAATTTTTGAAAATAATTTTTTTTTTCAGCACGAGGAATGTACTTAGATTCTTTTAAATATTATGAAAAACTGAATGTTTTCTTTTACTTGTAAAATGTTGATGCGAGCATAAACTATATATTTTCTAGTAGTGCTGCATTTTGAAGAGAAAATCCTGTAAAAGTATACAGCAGATTACATGCAAAAATAGAAGTGTAGGGTATGATTTTCCAATGTTTTTTAATGGAAAAACATTTTGGACATGAACTAAGCGTACACTTCTGCTTCCTTTGAAAATGAATAAAAAACTGTACGATCTATAAATCACATTACGTAACACACCTTGTCTGAAATTTCTCTAGAAGAATTTTTTTTTCAAATAAAGGGGAAATTAAAAAGGAGGTATGATACATTTTTTTAAATTTCAGATTTATTAAATATGTAAAACGAATGTATTTATAGAGCAATTCAAAGCACGGGATCAAAGAAAACATATACCACCTACTGGTCAATTTATACTATTCTATTATTGTTCAATATTATTTTTAGTATGTGGTATTATAATTATTATAAATTTGTATTGTATTCTTTTTGATCTACTCGTCCTAGTACAATTCATTGCTTTGATTCTTACAATTTGTTTCACCATCTATTCTACTTATTATATGTAAATTTTCAATAATTAAAAAAACATTGCTAAAATATGAATCCTCATTGGTTTTATACTTCTACTTTTATAGAAGTTATAATCTACCAACATTATTACTCATTTATTCTTATTGGGAAAATTTCAAAGCGTCAGAGAAGATAATTTAGAAGTATCGATTCAAGATTTCTTAATGGCATAAAATTTTGCACATAACCACTGACCCATCGATATGGATAGTGCTTGCTGGGGTAAATAGCTTTAAAGCTGTTTTATTGCAACTAGTATTACGTAATTCCCTTAACTTTCTCTGAAAGTTAGATTTTAGAGGGTCGTTGCCATGCGGCCTTCAATAATTAAAATAATAATTAAATCAATAATTAAATAACTTCAATAATTAAACTAACATGAGAGATATATAAATGCTGTGTGACAGGAAATAACATTTTAGGAAATTTGCTACAGGGATAACCATAAAAATGAAGTGTTTTCGTATTTAAAAAAAAACACTAAACATTTACTTTTAAGTTGCAGTTGGATGATTTTAGTAAGTTTTTAAATAAATATCAATTCTTTCAATTACATAAAAATGTAACATTTCGTAGAACATCAGAAATGTGAAACTCTTTTATCACTAAAGAAAGAAACACGCTTTCG
>CM063505.1:55299814-55329814 GCA_032207245.1 Pardosa pseudoannulata
TTCTTTATTTTCGTTTAAAACAATTATATATGGGTATTAATATTTGCTGCTATGAATAAGTATTTTTACTGTTCTGAGATAATGGTTAGGAAAAAATTTAAATTTACATAAATAAACATTAAATTGACCATTAACCATTTAGTACCACCATAAATATTTTTACTTATATCATTAGAGTGGTGTTCTTAGACCATTTTCTTCTCAAAAATATTTTTTTCATAACACAAGTAAGATAAAAAATAAAGCAAAAGGCATAAAGTAAGCAATTTCAAGTTACAAATAAATTAGCAAATTATTTAAAGTAACACTATACCAAGCAAACCACTTTACATGCTGAGAAAAATCGAAGACATTTACCTTCTTTACGCTTATTCTTGAACTATTCTTTTAAAAACTTTTGCTATGAAAGCCTTTCTGGGTAATCTTGTTAACCCATCTTTCTCTAGAAAATGATTAAAAAAAAGAGAAATTTTTCTTTTGTAAAAACTACCTTTCCGTTTGTTTAAAGTAAAGTTTCCGGATTAAATTCCTTATGTTCACTTCATATTAATATTTTACATTTCTTGAAGAATAAATTTTATTCGTCTAACTGGGATATTTTTTTTTACTGTAATGAATATTTTTAAATTTCAGTTTAAAAAAGCAAGTCTTTCATATTTTTCCAAATGCTTACATCTGTAAATTACTAAGTTGACACACATTTACTTCAATTTTTTTCTTTGTGAAGCTTATGCTTTTTTTTTAACCCTTAGATAGAGAAATTTCATATATTCTTGAATATTTTAAAGAAATGCGTTTACTGCATGCACTTATCTAGTGATTGCTAATATTTTAGGTTCATAACTTTATTATTCCTTCAAATCTCATGTAATATTTTGTTTAATCTATGGAAAAATTAAATAACATTAAATGCACAGTGTCCATTATAAAGAATTTATGCAGTAGTTAATTTTAGTTATTGATGACTATACATGTAAATTATTAATTTTTAACTCATTACTTTTAGAAAGTAAAAATTAACCAATATTTAAAATGCTCTTATATCTTTATTTTCATAGATTGCTAAATTGTTTTTAAATCAAAAATAATATATGTTAAAATAAATTTATGTATCTATTTGTCATTATAGATAACTTATGCAGTAGTTAATTTTAATTATTGATGACCATACATGAAAATTATTAATTTTAACTCATTATTTTTAGAAAGTAAAAATCAACCAATATTTAAAATGCTCTTATATCTTTATTTTCACAGATTGCCAAATCGTTTTTAAATCAAACGTAATATATGTTAAAATAAATTTATGTATCAATTTGTCATTATAAAGACTTTATGCAGTAGTTAATTTTAATTATTGATGACCATACATGAAAATTATTAATTTTTAACTCATTATTTTTAAAAAGTAAAAATTAACCAATATTTAAAATGCTTCTTATATCTTTAGTTTCATAGATTGCTAAATTGTTTTTAAATCAAAAGTAATATATATTAAAATAAATTTATGTATAAATTTGTCATTATAAATAATTTATGCAGTAGTTAATTTTAATTATTGATGACCATACATGAAAATTATTAATTTTTAACTCATTATTTTTAGAAAGTAAAAATCAACCAATATTTAAAATGCTCTTATATCTTTATTTTCATAGATTGCCAAATTGTTTTTAAATCAAACGTAATATATGTTAAAATAAATTTATGTATCAATTTCGAGTTTTGACTTTATTTAGATACTTTAAAATAGGAATTGAATTTAGTACATGTCAACATGGTTCATGAAAACTCAATATTGAACATATAGTTTGTTTTTTATGAATTAATAATTCATATTAATTAACAAAATAATGTTCTTCTTCTTCTTTTAAAGCACTATAGCCTGTTACAGGCCAAGTCTGTCCCAAGCAGTTTTTTTCCCGCCGTTCCTATCTGCTGCAAGACTCCTCCAGTTTCCCTTTTTGACACTAGTTAAGTAAGTTCCTCTCTACTAAGTCAAGCCACCTAATTGGTGGTCTTCCACGTTTTCTCTGCCCATGGGATTAGTGAAAGTGAGCTGTTTTACTCTGTTTATGTCATCGAGTCGGAATAGGTGTCCAAGCCATCGCAGTCTATTGATATTTATGACTTTAAAAACATGAGGTTGCTTATATTTTTTATAAATTTCAAAATTGAATAAAGATCTCCAAAAATAATTCTCTTGAACTGCACCAAATATTTTTCTTAAGATTTTCCTTTCAAAAGCCAGCAATTTATTTTTATGCAATTTAAAATAATGTTCAGATATATTCAAAAATTTAATATTATGTAATAATAAGACAGCATAATTATAAAAAATTTAATCCCATTAATAACATTTTCTTTCATTTACTTATTTTAACTGAAAAGTTTTTTATACCGGGTAAATAATTTCTTGCAAGCACTGATTAATAGAAGATGTTTACAACAAAATAGTCTATTCATAAATATTAATCTAAATTCAACCTTTCATCAAATTGTGTTTATAAAACTTCTTCTCAAATTGAAGGTAAAGTGGAATTAATTTTTTCCATTTTTTAATACAATTTGTATGGTTATAAGAAAATATTAAAAATGTTTTTAAAGGTTAAATATTTATAGTAAACACAATTTATAGTTTGTTTTAATTTTGTACCATGTTGTTTCATTTTAAGAAAGTGAATAAATATCATATTGATTTACTTATAATAATCAATACTACACTAGATGAAACATTATGTATATACAACAGTCAAAAATATTAAGCATTATTTTTGTTTTGTAAATATTTAAAGAAATCTAAATCAGGCCAGAAATGGTATGATAGTGTTAGACAGTTTCAGAAAAAAATATTTCAAAATATTTAAGACATTCAGTTATATGAAGGTTTTATACAACGTTTTTCATGTATATGGCAATTCACGCTTACTAAGAGTATCTCTCGAATTTGTTTCTCTAAGAATTTTAAAATATATCTGCCTGTCACCATATATTAGTGTTCAGTCTTCATAATTATTGTTTAATTTTAATTGTTTAACAATTCATATCGATTATTTTATTTTTATTTTGTGTAGTTTCTGATTAACGATTGTTTGTATTTCAACAGATTGCATCACCATGTAACGGTTTTTATTATTTTTGTTTGTTTTTAGTATTCAAGGCCAGAAAAAATGGCTTTTGGCTTAGTATTCGGTGTGTGTGTAATTGTCTTCATTTCTTGTCGTGTAATCCATTCAAATCCAGTGTTCAACATGTGTGTTAAAACCTAATTCTAAATTCTAAGTTATTTTTATGTAACTTAAATTCTTCACCATGTAATGGTTTTTATTTATTTAGTTTATTTTTAGTATTTAAGGCCAGAAAAGATGGCTTCTCTTGGTATTCGGTGTGTTAGTAATTCTGTTCGTTTCTTGTCGTGTAATTCATTCATATCCAGTGTTCAATATGTGTTTTAAAAATTAATTCTAAATTAATTTTATGTAACTTCAGTTCTTCACCATGTAACAGTTATTATTATTATTTTTTTTTTGGTTTTTAGAATTCAAGGACAGAAAAAATGGCTGTTTGCTTGGTATTCTGTGTGTGTGTAATTCTCTTCATTTCTTGTCGTGTAATCCATTCATATTAATGCTCAACATGTGTTTTGAAACCGAATTCTAAATTGTAAAATAATTTTATGTAACTTCAATTCTTCACCATGTAACAGTTTTTATTTTATTTGTTTTTAGTATTCAAGGGCAGACAAAATGGTTGTTAGCTTAGTATTCGGTGTGTTTATAATTCTCTTGTTTTCTTGTCGTTTAATCCATTCAAATTCATTGTTCAACATGTGTTTTAAAACCCAATTCTGAATTCTAAATTAACTTTTTGTAACTTCAATTCTTCCCCATGTAACAATTTTTATTTTATTATTTTTTTGTTTTTAGTATTCAAGACAAGAAATAATGGCTGTTGGTTTGGTAATTCGGTGTGTGTATAATTCTCTTCATTTCTTGTCGTGTAATCCATTTATATTGAGTGCTCAACATGTGTTTTAAAACCCAATTCTAAATTCTAAATTAATTTTATATCAGTTCATTTCTTCATCATATAACAGTTTTTATTATACTATTTTTTTTTGTTTTTAGTATTTAAGGCCAGAAAAATGGCTATTACCTTGGTATGCGGTATGTGTGTAATTGTCTTCATTTCTTGTTCTGTAATCCATTCATATTGATGCTCAATATGTGTTTTGAAACTGAATTCTAAATTGTAAAATAATTTTATGTAACTTCAATTCTTCACCATGTAACAGTTTTTATTTTATTTGTTTTTAGTATTCAAGGGCAGAAAAAATGGTTGTTAGCTTAGTATTCGGTGTGTTTATAATTCTCTTCTTTTCTTGTCGTTTAATCCATTCAAATTCATTGTTCAACATGTGCTTTAAAACCCAATTCTGAATTCTAAATAAACTTTTTGTAACTTCAATTCTTCAACATGTAACATTTTTTATTTTATTATTTTTTTGGTTTTTAGTATTCTAGGCCAGACAAAAATCGCCGTTGGCTTGGTATTCGTTGTATGTGTAATTGTGTTCATTTTATTGTCGTGTATATTCATATTCAGTGTTCAACATGTGTTTCAAAAACTAATTCTAAATTCTAAACTAACTTTATGTAACTTTGATTCTTCATGATGTGTTTCATCATTAAAGACAATTCTATTTAAGAATAGACGTATGTTTTGGCTCAATATTTCAGTTTTTACTGATTCTTCAAATCAAATTCAAAGGATGAAAAAGTAATGGTAAGTAATTACCGTATTTAATTTTTGATTACCATTACTACTGACTGATTACCATTACATTTATACTATTTAACTGAAATAAAAGAAAACCAAAATTCAAGATTCATAGTTTTCAAAGTACAATTATTTCTATTCAATACAATGAGTAATGTTGAGATCTTATAGGGTACTATTAAAAATAAAGGATATACATGTCCACAGAGTTGTTTGATAAAATAATAAATAATGTGCCGATGAATAACCAAATATGTACGGTATTACTTTTCGGTAAATAAAAACTAAGTTCCAGTCTTCTTAGCCGTTCATGCGTTTAAATCCTACCATTAAATGGATGTTCGTAACCGTTCAGTATCTTTTTTAAGCATAAAGTTCCAGTCTTCTTAGCCTTTGTGTAGCAGCATTAGTATACCGTAGAGCTCCAAACCAAAGAAACACCTAAAGGGGTCTTAAACCATCCAAACATTTTGAGAGCTAAGTTTTTATACATATTAAAGCAGAACGATGTCCGTATGGTTAGGGTGCTTTTTCCTCTGAAATGGCCTTCAAATCTGCCCAGGGAAAATCCAAAAACTCCTGTTGCCTGGGCCAAAGACCCGCGTTAGCAACCTCTCTTGTCAAATGGGGGTCACTGTCATCGCCCGCGTCCTTCGGTCAGTCTCCCGCACTGGCGTTGTCCAGGAGTGTAACTCATTGTTACATTCCCTACATTTTTTTACAGGGCTGAATCGATGAACAATTGAGGCAGCTGGTGAAAATAAACTTGCAGTAAAACATAAAATTAATAAAACACATCTTCGTCTCATTTGTGTCTACTAATTTTAATTCTGGAATTTTTCTTCCTTTCAAATATTTTTGTGCATAATTAAAGCAATCCTTCTCATTAAACTTTATTTGTTCAATATTGATGTTTAATTGCTCTTTTAATCTTTTGGAATATTAATGGAAATCCTCTGCTAGTTTAAGCTGTTCATTACTCTCTATGGGAGTATTTAATGTCCTTTCAAAAAAAAGCTCAACTGGTGAAAATTTAGTTAGGAAATGTTTTGCATTATTATAATATAGTTTAAACTTTAACACCGTTCTTGGACACTCAAATATTTTTTTAGAAATTGCTGAAATAGATTTCTTCATCATCCTATATACTCTTTCAATCAACCCATTAGATTATGGGTAATAAATAGAACTATTTTTCAGTGCTGTACTCGTAATGATTTTAAAAATTGTTCAAATTGTGTCGAGAAAAAATATGAACCGTTATCTGATAAAAAAATTTTAGGAATACAAAATATTGCGAAATAGTCATTTAAGGATTTAATAATTGAAATAGAAGTGCAATTATTTAATGGGATTGTTTCGTGATATCGAGAATAGTGGTCAATGACAGTACATAAAATTTATTGTCGGTGGATCTTGGCAATTTACCTACTATGTCAATGACTATTATTTCTCCAAGAGAGAGATTGGGGTCGGAGGGGGGGTCAGTGACATCGCCCTCGTCCCTCGGTCAGTCTCCCGCGCTTGCCTTGTCCAGCAGTGTAACTCACTGTTACAAAGTAATTATGCTAAGATAGCATAGTATTATTTATTTTTTATTTTAAATGTTGCAGTAACAATTGCAATTATTTTGTTTTCTGAATCAGGAAAAAAAATCGGTCAAATATTTAGAATTAGTTTTTAAAACTGTTTTAAAGAACTCCTTTTTACTTTTTCAAATTGAAATTAATTTTCTTCAAAACATTTTTTTTATGATTTATAAAATTATTCATCGCAACACTAGGGATATATTTAAACTTATAATAAAAATCTTTTACTGTCACTTGAAGTAAAACACTATACATTTTGACAATATGTTGTGCAAGAATGTGCCAAAATGTTAATCCGACTCAACAGTTAGTGCTGAAAAAGACAAATAAAATTGTACAATAAATTTATTTGTATCTATGTAAAATCTACATTCCTTCGCTATTTAATTAGTTGTTTATTCATGGAATATTTTTTCAATCTCATTAAACTTTCGATAACAATTCTTTTGAGAAAGATTCCACCTCTTCTGCAGTTATCGCTTTGATAGCTTTTTCTTGGCGCCAAAAGCTTTGTACTCTTAAATTAATAATATTGTACGAAAGTAAAAATAAAATAAATCTCCATCATACCTCCAATTCCCTTTCTAGTTCATAGACGAGCTTTTGACAGGAATTATAATAAAAAATATGTAAACTAGCATTTGTAAAAGCTTACCACTCTTCAATTTAATTTTCAATTTCTTTATATAACACATCAACAACAACCGAATGTAAATCCCATAAGGTTGAAAAGAACAAAAAAGTATAACTTCACTCGCCTTTTAGATATATAGCTTTTTTTAAAAAGAAAATAGCAAAAATACCATCATAAATATAATTTAATTTAATCATATCTCTTCACAAGGCATAATAAAATCAGACTGAGGAAAAATAATATTTTTATTACGCTTTTTTCGCTGTCTTTATATAATAAAAAATAGGAACATACGTTCATCACTTTTATTCATAGTACTTATTAAAGTAATATTGCAAAGCTAATATTTACAAAGGTTTTATGGGCTCGACAATGTTTTAATAAATATTAATGTATATATATATATATATATATATATATATATATATATATATATATATCAGGATTTAAAATATAGATTAATTTTAAGAGATTTTAATTAGGGATTCTTTTAATGAGAGTGATGTAGCCACATAAATAAGGAGGACATCCACATAAATTGAGGAGTTAGCCACATAAATAAGGCTCACGCGTAGTGATAAGAGCAGAGAGCAGTATGCACTTTCTACAGTCAGACCTATAGCTCCCCGAAGCAGTGAAAACTGCCTTTGTTAGCAGTTGGGTGCCAATGTGAGACGCCATTGTTGAGTAGAGTGTTGACGAGATTTAAATATAGGATGAAAATGATGTCATGACTCAAGTGTGACTTAGTGGGACCCTGTCATATATATATATATATATATATATATATATATATATATATATATATATATATTATATATTATATATATATATAAATATATATATATATATAATATATATATATATATATAATAATATATATATATATATATATAAATATATGTGTGTGTGTGTGTGTGTATGTGTATACATATACATATAAGTAATCCAATAATTACAAAACTACTGGACATTATAGCCCCAATCATTTTTTACTTGCTTGGTCTACTGGGCAAGGTGAAACCTAATAATCTAATAGTAATAACGATGCAGTCGGGCCATTGAAAGAGACGAGCACAAGTCTAAGCAAATCTTTATTTTAGAGCTGTTGAAACGGAAATTTTTACTAGTCAAAGACAGACAAGAGAAAAACACAAAAACCACTCTGCTAGAACGCAAGAGAGAAGACAGAAAGAATTTTCCCAAGGTACAAGAAACTTACTCAACGAATTTAAGTATTATGATCAGGAAAAACGTGGAGCAATTTGCTGCCGACAGCCGGAAAATCTTTTGAATAGACAGAAAATTTACATCTATAGGACAGAAAGCTTTGGGAATGTATCGAATGACTTTTAAGTCGAGGATGCTTCTTTATTTGAAGACATTTAGAGGTGGGGAAAAAGATTTTAAGGAATTAAAATGGGAGAGGGGAGGTTTTTAAGGCAATATTAAAGTTAAATAATTTATATGTATATATATATATATATATATATATATATATATATATATATATATATATATATATATATATATATATATATATATATATATATATATATATATATATATATATATATATATATATATATATATATATATGTATATATATATATCATAAATATATCATAAATATACCATATATATATATATATATATATATATATATATATGTATATATGTGTGTGTGTGTGTGTAAGGAAGATTCTCAGGGGTTTTCAAAACTTAAATCAAGGGTTCCTTTTTCATACCCCTTTTTAACCCCTAACCTAAATTGACCACTGGGGCTACAGTTTAAGCCCTCCTTGAAGGGGCCTGACCAATTATAATCCTACATGGCCCTAGCGGACAATTTAGGAAATTTCCAAATAAAAAGGAGATACACGCTTTCGGAGACAGATTTTTCTAGAGATATTTTCCGACAGATGTTGACCCAGGTGTTAAGTGTCTTGTACATATAACTACATGCTAGCTGACCCTTCTGTTTGTCCTGTCCCTATGATGTCCTATGATGAAATGGGAACCCGTATTTCAACGTTATCTTAACGTATCATTTTTATGGCCATGACTGCAAACCCTCATCGAGAAGTCCGTCTCATTACACCCCCCCACATTTATATATATATATATATATATATATATATATATATATATATATATATATATATATATATATATATATATATATATATATATATATATATATATATATAATCATCTTCCTTCTACGCATGCTTCTAGAAAATTTTGTTATGAATATGTATGTAAAATTTGGAATAATGTTTCAAAGAAATATCTATCACTCAGTTGCTATAAACTTTTATTAACAATTATTTAATAAGTGTAACAAATTTTAACGAATAGGATTCGATAATTTCACCTTAATTGTCAAAATATTCATTGTGCTGTTTGAAATAGATTTAGAGATATCTAAACGAGCATTTAATTGTTAAATACAAGTAAAGTTTGTTCAGCTATACATGACTATAATTAGTTTAAGGATCAATCAAAATACATTAATGTAATTCATAAATATAACTAGTTAGGGATGCTGGAAATTATTTAAATAATTTAAATTTGGATACGGTGATCTAAAGACCAATTATCTAAATGCCGGGAGTGCAGTCATTTGATTTAAATAAAGTAATAGAAAATGTTTTGATCTAAATAGTATTTCGCTTTGTAAATAAACCAGATATATGATATATTCTTGAAAAACAATGGTCACAATCATTTGTAAAATATTGCCTTTCTAAGGCTTTGAAATTGTATAATAATTCGATCCATATTTAGAGAATTCAAGTATTTGTATTATCTCTCAATGTTGATACTTGCTATAGAGTAGAAAATAAAATCATTATCTTCCCGCGAGTATTCTCCAATTTTGCGGAAGATTTTGTTTATTTGTAGTTTGGTGTGCTACAGTCTACTTTTTGCAACACGTTTGTTACTGAAACCGAGACCAACAGCTTAAAGCCCATTTAGAATGACTACGAATATCCATGCCACTGTGGGACTCGAACCCACGAACTCCGGTACCGAAAGCCAGCACCCTAACCAATCGGCCAACTTTCGGCCTACGTGTTTGTGGAGTATATTTTCAGTGACTGTATCTTTGCATAACTATATAAATATGTGTTAACTTTAAGACCCTTTGCAGAAATTTGGGATAAATAGAAATTAAAATTTTTTATCTTTAGGGCTACAACATTGTTTATTTTGCATGTAAGTCAACAGTAATATCTCAAGATGCAAGAAATTGAATAAAACTTCCAGATATGAGGTACATATCTAGAAAAATATATTATACATCTATTTACACAATTTTCAAGCGTATAAATGTATTTATGTATAAAATTATAGCCTCTTAAACAAGGGATGTTTAGAGCATCAATCAGCTAATATATAACCATATATATATATATATATATATATATATATATATATATATATATATATATATATATATATATATATATATATATATATATATATATATATATATATATATATATACATATATACATATATACATATATACATATATATATATATATATATATATATATATATATATATATATATATATATATATATATATATATATATATATATATATATATATATATATATATATATATATATATACATATATATATATATATATATATATATATATATATATATATATATATATATATATATATATATATATATATATATATATATATATATATATATATATATATATATATATATATATATATATATATATATATATATATATATATATATATATATACATATATACATATATACATATATATATATATATATATATATATATATATATATATATATATATATATATATATATATATATATATATATATATAATATATATATATATATATATATATAATATATATATATATATATATATATATATATATATATATATATATATATATATACATATATATATACATATATATATATATACATATATATATATATATATATATATATATATATATATATATATATATATATATATATATATATATATATATATATATATATATATATATACATATATACATATATACATATATATATATATATATATATATATATATATATATATATATATATATATATATATATACATATATATACATATATATATATATATATATATATATATATATATATATATATATACATATATATATATATATATAATATATATATATATATATATATATATATACATATATATATATATATATATATATATATATATATATATATATATATATATATATATATATATATATATATATATCTATATATATATATATATATATATATATATATATATATATCGACATTTTATATTATATATGTTGAATCGACACCGATTGATGTTTTAATATTCTAAATTAAATATTTAAGAAATCAGATTTATTTTTCTATTTGAAATGAATTATATACTTCTAAGTTTAATGATTTAGTACTTTCTTTTTCTAAAATGAACGGGAGTAGACTGTATTAAAATAAAAAATATATTTATAAACTGAAATATTTATTGTCTTAACAAATGTCAATTTCCGGGTATGGGAAGTAAAGAATTTATAAAATTCAATGCCTCAATGTAACGAATTTAAAGGATGAAGAAAAAGTCTCAAAAACTGTATGCCTTTATAAAGAAGAGTTTGGTATGTCAGAGTTATTTCTGGCTAAAAACATTAGCCTTGTATTGATAAACGACAGAGAAAGTTCTGTATTTATCCTTTATTCGTTATTTTGTACATTTTCTTAAAAGCCCAGATTCTTCTTTTCGTCCTTCTATTTATCTATTTTAGCAAAAAAGAAGAGATATCTTCGTAGTGATAAACGTCCTTTTCATTTTTTTATAAATACTCAATTAAAAATGTATGACATATATTTTTTAAAATTGTTAATCTTAAATTACTTAATTTTCTGAAATATAATTTCGTTCTTAATTATTTTTACGTAGCAATCGAAAATTCACTTTTCTATTAATATAGAAAATTATTTTTAGCAATGATTTTTTTAAAATTTTGGTAGTATTTTTGTAGTGTTATGTAAATAGCCTTCTTACATAAAGGGCTATTATTTTACTATAAAAGAAATTCTAAAATCATCAAGTGTAAGTACTAAAAATATCAATCCGATATAGCTATAAAAGATAATTAATGAAAAATCATAAATCACATTTTAATTAGCAAAATTCTAATTACCAAAGTGTGTCTCGCTTCAAATATTAACTGATCTAGCAACATTGTGTGTATTAAAGATAAAGAAAAGAGAAGTAATAGGAAAAATGAGGAATTTAATGTACTTAAAATAGCTGTCTTAGATGTCTTTTGAATGTAAAGAACAATCGGTATTTTTATTTTAATCAATAAAATCCAAATCTTTAAACTATATGTAACTCATAATATTTGATGGTTTATCAATGCGAATTTTTATCTAAACTGAGAAAACAGGAGTAATAGGAAAAGTAGAAGATATAAATTATGTAATTAATAAATGGGTCTTATTAATGTAAGGACAAATCAGAAAAACTTCATTTTCTAAATCACCTTGAGTTGTATATCCAAGATAACAATGTAGTTGTAAGAATAATTATTCTTAAAATTACTCCTTCGAAAATTGCATTCATAAAATGCATTTTAACTCGTTAGTTTCTTGTTGGATTTTATCCTTTTGGTTGAAATACAATATATGTATCTGGAATGTTCCTAAATTTTCAGTTTATATCAGTTACATACTCTATTCCAATCACTATTAGATATTACATAGTCATGTATTAAAAGTTAAAAATAAGAAAATACGATTACTAAGTTTATTTTTGTAGTTAAGTATACTACCTGAGAGGTTTAACACCAAATACGAGTAGTACTGTTCTCTAGAAACTTAACGGTGTATGTGGAAAACTGTAAAGTGAATAAGGAAAATAAAATTTAAGTTACTTCTTTGTTTATTTCCTTAAGAAATAAAAATTTAATGCCCACAGTAATTCAAAGTAAAGGAGTGTATATCACATCCTTCACATCATTCACATCATCTTAGTACATTTCTACAACATATTCATCAATATTGAAATAATATTCATTCTCATTACATATTCTTTGAAATGGGAATAACTTTAGATTCTGAATGTTGTATCTCTTTCCAAGGATAAAATAGATTCGCTATTTCAAATGAGTAGCATGAAATTATTCTAAAAAAAGTTATTTGAAAAATACTGGATTACAAAGTCAAAAATCTTCATAAGCGAATTCTATGAAAAAGCTGATGTCCAGAAAGTAATCCAGAAAGTAAATCTCCCTATTTAAAAGAAAAAAAAGAACTCACAATTTCAGGGACATATTTATTGGCAACTAGTACAGCAATGTTTCAGCTATTTTTCAACATAGCCACTACTATACAATTGAGACACTTGTCTTATTGTGGGATACACTTTTATATACTTCTGTCGTATAACTCTGCCGCCTGAGAATAGATCCTGTCCCAGAACACCGTGCACATCCCTTTACGTACCGACAGCGTCTGTTTGAATTGGTCCTGACCGAAGATACATTATAATGTCAATTCATTGACTGCTGCTTGGTTTCTGGGGTAAAGTGCAAAATCCAAGTCTCATTGCCCATGACGATCATGTCGAGGAACTCTTCTCCATCATCGTGATACCGTAGCAGAAATGTCAGTGCCACTCTTAAGCTTTGTATTTTATGTTCGGGTGTTAGTTTCGGCTCAAAGACCTGACAGAGCTGACGATGAATTTCAATTAGTGCAATATTTTGTGCATTAAAGATCACCGACCGAACCTTGCAGGCGGAGGCGTGAGAAGGAATTAGAGTTCCCATTTCGGACCATTACTACCCAGCTACTGGCATGAATCGAGACTTGTCCAGCTTGCATATGATTAATACTAACTTGCATGTGATTCATAGATCTGCTATGCACGCACAATTGACACGGCTAATTACGGTTACTTTCTGGATGCACCTCGTATTGTGTTTATTCGTTATAAAAATTTAATTATTAAAAAATTAAGAATGCAATATAACATAAAAAATGTATTCTAAGAAGTTATAGAAAGTAGCATTAACCCTCCGAGTGGAATACATAGAGGAAAAAATTCTTCAAAATATACGCTAAAAATTTAATGTGTCAGTGGCCAAAGAGTACTAAGATTTTTTTCCTTCACCCTTTGTTGACTAGAATAGAATACGGGAAACCCACCCTCGTTATTGTCCCTTTACTTCCGGTTATATATAGATATACAAATAGATATTATAAATTGTTAATTTTTAATACACATAAAGCTCGTCAAGTCTCGAATATCATCCCGTCAGAAATAATGGATTCTAAAAGTACAAATAAAAATATTCTTTGAGACACTTGTTTATATATTTTTGCGAAAGTCATCCAAGATATTTAAGAGGTACAATTAGAGATATACCTGTTACCGCAAACGAAATACTTCGAAATAGAGATTTACAAAGCCATGAAAAGCCTAATTTGCCTCAGGGGGTAGGGGTGCATCCCTCAAGAAATGTCAGAGAGGGGTGCAGTTCCTAAACAAGCGACCTGACCCTCGTACCTCAAAACTCCATGGGGGAAAGCTTTGGCAAAAATGTACATTACATCCATTTTCGAAACGTTTTTTGGAGGTCGAAAATTATACGTTCTGAAGTCATAATCGGTTTGGCGGAATTGTACGTGCGAACCGCTTAGAGGGTTAAACGAGCTTTATCTTTTATAAGTCTCAAATACAACTGAAACACCTCTGTATGTTGACATGGTGGTTGCAGTCTACATTTCTGCAACACAAGGGTTAATAATAAGGCAAGAGTAAGCTGTTCAATGAGGAATCCGAATGGTTATGAGCCTTCATGCCCCAGTGGGTTTTGGACTCAGGATTTCCAGTATCGAAGATCAGGACCCAAACCGTTCGATCTCCGGTACGTAGTAAATCATTCTAGGAAAAGAGAAACTAAAATCACTGTTATTTGTTTAAGAAAAGTGTATGGTTTGGTTTGGTTTAGAGTACTACTGTCTACTTTTTGCAACAAGAGGGCTAATGAGACTGGTACCTACAGCTTAAAGCCGATTCCGAAAGGCTACGAACATCCATGCCACTGTGGGATTCGAACCCACAAACTCCGGTACCGAAAGTCAGCACCCTAACGAATCGGCCATCGCTCGGCTTAACAAAAAGAGAAAAAATGTAAATTCGATTCACCTCTGCATTTTGTTCCCCAGTAAGATATTTTTTTTTGCTTAAATTCGGTCAGAAATTTGTAATTCTGTAAAATTTTAAAACCTTAATTTTACAAAACCCAGAGAAAAATTAAAACTTTAATCATGTGAAGTCAAATTTTATGATATAAAGGTGTCAAAGTGTTTAAATTTTAAAAAAGATTCCTTCAAATTTAATTATGCATTTATATTAATTCAGAATATTTTTATACAACTTTTTCTGAATCATATTTTCTATTAAATTTTAGTTTTAATATAGATTGTTTCGCATGTAAATCTCATTTAATAATTTAGGTAGCATCGTTTAGGAATGGAAATAAATTTATAAAATAATTAAAGCTATTTAAATTTAATCGTAAATTTAGAGTTTCTATTCATTGTATAAATTTTCATATAAATTATTTCTAAATTTTTCAAGATTTTTCTAAATGTTTCTAATATTTCCACTTTGATGTATTTATCACCATTTAAGAGATTTCAAATGTATGCTAGAGGCTGTACTGGGTATATTTTTTCCTTATAATTTTTGTGATATATTATAGAGAAACGAATCATTTTTATTAGCTTGGCAGTTAAATTAGGTTTATTATTTTCAGGTACCCAATGTGATACAAGCAATATGTCTTTAAAATTTTATGTCTAAACCCCATTAATATACATAAATTTTTTTTAATTTTCAAAATTATGTTTTTTCCTCTTATCACAATTAAGGGCTTGCTGTTGTGTTGAAAAAGAATTGCCATTTATTTTAAAACTGAATTTTTGTATAGTATTGAAACCTTTTATCTTATCTCTCTTTTAGATTGTTAAATGGACTATGGCTGGATAATAGTGTGTTTAGGAATTGGAAAGCATGACTCGACTGAACATTCATAGTCATTCGGAGTCAAGTTATACACGCATACTGCTAAAAATAAGAAACATAGGCCCTTTATTGCTGCATTTGTTTTCATAAAAAATCTTTAAAAATACCAAAACAATATGAGAAAATTATAAAATAATATAAGAAAAATGTTTAAAACCCTAAATTTTAACTAATATAAGTACTTTTTAAGAGCACATACATTATAGCTCTTATATCCAAATTTATTTCATAAACTTCTATTTATATCATTCAAAAAATCTTTCAAAAATTCTTTACAGGAAATAATTTTCTATTTGAGCTTAAAATGTAGTATGCTAAAAATACATCAATGGCAAAGATTTAAGAAAATATATGCATCTACATTTACTTGACTTTACAATATATCCCTCAGTCTGTTTAATTTACGGGCAATATTATGTAATCGTTTAGTTAATGACACTATATAAATAAAAAAAAATTTTTAATGTTTTCATTCCTTTGAAAAAATATATTTTAATGTCCAAAAACATGCTTAAATGTATGAATTACAAAAGAATACCTAATAATTCCCTTTATATCATTCAAAAAATCAAATTCTTTACAGAAAATAACTTTCTATTTGAGCTTAAAATATTGTCTACTAAAAATACATCACTGGGAAAGATTTAAGGCAATATATACACTTACATTTACTTGGCTTTACATTACAGCCCTCAGTCTGTTTAATTTACGTGCAATATTATGTAATCGTCTAGTTCATAAAACTATATAAATAAGAAAAAAAACTTTTTAATATTTTCATTCCTTTGAAAAGATATTTTAATGCCCCAAAACATGCTTAAATGTATGAATTTCAGAAGAATACGTAATGATTAGTTTGCTTGAATAATCTCAGATAAAAGTTACTTGTCTTAGTCGTGTAACATTAAAATTTAAACATTTGAAATGGTGAAGTATTTTAAGATCTCTCGGACGACTTTATGACTAGAATGATTTCTTCCAGAATTAAACAAAAGAAAGAAAATTCGTAAGGCCATAGCTTGCAGTCGATTGAACAATGATCGATCGGAATGGATTAAATGGAATGGATGCACTAAATCAATAGAAGTACATTAGGAGGATAATTATTTTTTGATAGATGGGTGAATTCTTTTAATTTATGACATTATCAAAGAGAAAATGAACTTATTTTTGTTACATTATGTTTTGTTAATAACACTACTTAGAAATAATGTGTGGATTTAAGCTTGTACCGCCATAGTTGGTTATACCGTTAGAGCTTGAAGTTTTCATTATTAGGAACTTTAATTGTTTTCATAATACTACTTTTTATGTCTCAATCTTTGTCTGAACAGTTTTGTGTTCTGAATGTTAACTTATCCTCCTATAGAATTGATTTTATATACAATGGTATATATATATATATATATATATATATATATATATATATATATATATATATATACATATATATATATATATATATATATATATATATATATATATATATACATATACAAATACATATATATGTATATATATATATATATATACATATACATATATACATATATATATATATATATATATATATATATATATATATATATATATATATATATATATATATATATATATATATATATATATAATATATATACATATATATATATATATATATATACATATATATATATATATATAATATATATATATATATATATATATATATATATATATATATATATATATATATATATATATATATATATATATATATATATATATATATATATATATATATATATATATATATATATATATATATATATATATATATATATATATATATATATATATATATATATATATATATATATGTGTGTGTGTGTGTGTGTGTGTGTGTGTGTGTATGTATTTGTATGTATGAACAGAGAGAGTTATGTATATATCCAGTAAAATTATTCTTCACAAGTTACACTTTATAAATAGCTCATAATTTTTTAGCTGCCAAGAAATTCTTGGCAACTCAACTTTACCTTAGTTCACTTTTTGGAACACACAGATTTTATCTCAAAGTCGGAGAAAAAAGAAATGCTTTTTTCAGATTTAAAAATTAATCGTATTAATTTTCTCGCATTATTCAAACTTCGAAATTTTTTTATTTAATCCATTTTAAAATTTTAAATGTAATAATGAATAAACGAGATCCTCTTATCATTTTTAATTTAATAAGAATGAATTATTTGAAATAGAAATATTAAGGTCTTTTTAACACCTTGCTAAGTCCGAACATTGCCTTTTTTGCCGATGCGAGCTAAGCCTTAGTATCTTTCGAAGTAAACGGCCACTTATGATATTTCTAGACTGTTCAAATAATATTTATAAGCTCCTATTTAAAAAAAACTATAATTTTTAATAATTTTAAGGTTTTTAGTAGCAAATTAAAATAATATACCAGAAAGAAATCCTAGGAAGTTATTATAAACCTCGTGGTGTTGCGCTTTGTAAAAATAGCTCTTAGAAATTCATTACAGTGAAGTAAATTTTATTAAATATATGAAAATTGAAGATAGTTTTAAATGTTTGTATATAATTTATTGAACGTTCCATTCATATTTATTTAAATATGAATTATTAAAATAATTTGCATTTACTTATATAGAGCTTTAAATATTTTCTTTTTACAATAATTACTCCTTAATATTAATTAGTGGTACATTTATATCATTTAACATGAATGAAACTGCTTTAAAATATGGATTATAAATGGATGTTGAACAAGATGTGAGGGTCACATTCGATGAATAAATATAAAGAATTGTTTTCATAGCTGTTATTTACATAGCCGAAACTACTTTGTATATTAATATAATTTTTAACCTGATAAAACCTGATGATAAGAGGATTCATAAAATGTTTAAAGTAAATATTTCTTGATAAATATTTTTGTATACAAATTCCATAATAGAATGGTTTTCCCCAAGGATATATTTCGATACTTTTCAATGTAGAATTTTCTGAGAACATAAGTGTTCTCGGTGTTCATTAATTTTCTAATTACTGTTTTTATCATTTCGAAACTAATTTAAATTTATAACAGTGATACAAGTTCATTTAAAATTTTTATATACTTAAGTATTCATATTATGCATAATAAATCTGATATTAAAGGGTATGTTAAATTATTTTTAGCTTTAATAAACAGTTTCTGGTAAAATAACTAATTAAAAAATGTAACAAAATTTTATAAAATTATTTTTTAAAAATGAAATTTATCCCAAATTTTTAATTAACAGGAAAACATATGGTTCGTGGAGGTAAAAAATAAAATTGTTGAGATTAAATTAAAATTCTGTGAGAATATGTCAGAAATAATCATGATCATTCATGCTGAAAATCATATCTCTATTTATGTAGATAAATTAAAAAGTAGTAATATTTCTATACTTTTCAATGTACAATTTGCTGAGAAACCAAATAAGGTGTTCATTAATTTTCTAAGAACTGCTTTTATCATTTTGAAACTAATTTAAATTTATAACAGTGATAGACGTTCATTTAAATTTTTTACATACTTAAGTGTTCATATTATGCATAATAAATCTGATATTAAAGGGTATGTTAAATTATTTTTAGTTATAATAAACAGTTTTTGGTAAAATAAATCGTTAAACAATGTAACAAAATTTAAAAAAATTACTTTTTAAAAATGAAATTTATCCCAAATTTTCAATCAAGGGTAAAACTTATGGTTCGAGAACATTAAACATGAAATGTTTAAGATTAGAGTAAAATCCTCTCAGAATATATCAGAAATACTCAGGATCATTCATGCTGAAAATCATATCTCTATTTATGTATATAAATTAAAAAGTAGAAATATTTCGATACTTTTCAATGTACAATTTGCTGAGAAACCAAATAAGGTGTTCATTAATTTTCTAAGTACTGCTTTTATCATTTTGAAACTAATTTAAATTTATAACAGTGATAGACGTTCATTTAAATTTTTTACATACATAAATGTTCATATTATGCAACATTTTCTGATATTAAAAACTTATGCCAAATTATTTTTAGTTATAATAAACACTTTTTGATAAAATAAATAGTTAACCATTGTAACAAAAGTTTATAAAATTATTTTTTGAAAATGAAATTTATCCCAAATTTTCAATCAAGAGTAAAACATATGGTTCGAGAAGATAAAGCATGAAATTGTTAAGATTAAAGTAAAATCCTCTCAGAATATATCAGAAATACTCAGGATCATTCATGCTGAAAATCATATCTCTATTTATGTATATAAATTAAAAAGTAGAAATATTTCGATACTTTTCAATGTACAATTTGCTGAGAAACCAAATAAGGTGTTCATTAATTTTCTAAGTACTGTTTCTATCATTTTGAAACTAATTTAAATTTAAAATAGTGATAGACATTAATTTAAAATTATTTTATTCTTTAGTTTTTATATTATGCGTTATTTTCTGATATTAAAATTTATGCAAAATTATTATATATATATATGTATGTATGTATGTATATATATGTATATATATATATATATATATATTATGTATATATATATATATATATATATATATATATATATATAATATATATATATATATATATATATATATATATATATATATATATATATATATGTGTGTGTATATAATGCTATTTAAAACACAAACTAACCAATTTAAATTTTATTATATTTTAAAATAATTTCTGGAGATTATATCCTTGAAATTTAAATATTAAATTAAACACCTTTGATTTCTCTTCTAAATATGGTAAATTTTTTGACTTTGCATTTACTTCTTAATTGAAGAATTCTTATACATAACATACTTTCAGTTCTTATGGGAGATCTTGTGATTAATTATTAAAGCTTATAACAGTGATAGACGTTCATTTAAATTTTTTACATACATAAATGTTCATATTATGCAACATTTTCTGATATTAAAAACTTATGCCAAATTATTTTTAGTTATAATAAACAGTTTTTGGTAAAATAAATCGTTAAACAATGTAACAAAATTTAAAAAAATTATTTTTTGAAAATGAAATTTATCCCAAATTTTCAATCAAGAGTAAAACATATGGTTCGAGAAGATAAAGCATGAAATTGTTAAGATTAAAGTAAAATCCTGTGAGAATATATTAGAAATACTGGGAACCGGTTTTGTTGAAAATCATATCTCTATTTGTGTAGATAAATTAAAAAGTAGAATTATTTCATATGTTTGATAAACACTTCTCCAATAATGCATTTACTGCTTGCTTCCTCTGGTTCTAAAATTCAACCCTGGGAGAAAACAAATTTTAAAAAGAAGAAAAATCTTCCCTGATTTCTATGTGAATTCAATTCTTATTTACTTTATTAGTGCGTTTTAAATATTGAACTTTAGAAAAGTTTCCCATAAAGGTTACTAGATAAACAGTTGGTAATATGTAAAAGTCCTCTATACAAAGCAAGCTATTTTTGAATTTATTTCTCCTCATTTCCATATAAATAAATAGGTTTACCTGAATTAGAGTGGAAAAGTAAGTCTCGGTATTGATTTGAATTATTTATGTTGTTTGTATTATAGTAAAGTTTCTTCTTAAATCGACATATGTTGATTATTTTTTTTTGTTTTTGCTGAACGATGACCGTGTGGGTAGGGCACTGCTTCTCGGTATCGGAGTGCATGCGATAAAATTCCACTAATGACATGAATGATTTTATCCTTTTGAAAGTTTTTTTAAGCAGTAGGAAGTGGTATTATGAGTTCGCGTGTAATATTTTAAAAACATTTAAAAATAAAAATGAAAGGGAATTCGGTGGTATAGTGTAGATAAACAAACTTCTACAGTGACGTACTCTCAAATCTTAGTGCAATTAATTTTTTATAGAACCTACATGATGTATGTGAAAAAGAATAATAAGATTAAGTAAATGACACATTTTATTTTTTATAACTACTGTCATTTAAATCTTATATTTAAATAAATATAAATTAATATAAAATATATACTTAAATATTCCTGCAACCCATCAATAAGTTTTAAAATTAAAAAAAATAAATTTAAACTTAAAGAGCAGAGAAAATTTTAATAAAAGAACAGCAAATAGTTGCTTATTAAGTTTTCCTCCTTTAACAAAATACCATAAAATATATACGTAGCAGTTTTCTACATCATATTCTCTCATTGTCATGTCAATAATTTTCATATCTTACAAATAAATAATTATAAATTTTATATACCAATTAGTTTTACAAGAAAGAGTAGAAAATAGTTAATAACTGGGTTTTCTTCCTTATCAAAAATTCCAAGAGTAATTCTATTACAAATACTAGAATATATACCTTAATTGAGTAGTATTCTTTATCCAAAATGCCAGACTAGTTTTACATAAATGATTAGCAAGTATACATTAATAAAGTTTTCTTACTTAACCAAAATACGCTTAAATATGAACTTAACACTTACCCGCGTTGTATTCCTTAGCTCCAATATTTTTCCAATTTCATTTATAAATAAATGTAAGTTTAATACTAATACAAATTCTACACAAAAGAATAGAATATAGTTCCTAATTGGGTTTACTTCCTTATCAAAAATGCACAGAGTAGTTCTGCATGAAAGACTAGCAAATAAACCCTAATTGAGTAATATTCTTTATCCAAAATGCCTAGAGTAGTTCTAGATCCTATTGAGTATTATTCTTTATCCAAAATGACCAGACTAGTTTTATGTAAAATAGTAGTAAGTCGTTACTAATAAAGTTTTCTTCCTTAAACAAAATAAACCTAAAATATGATCTTAACAATTACCCGCACTGTATTCCTTAGCTTCAATATTTTTCTGATCTCACTTGTAAATAAATATAAATTTAATGCTAAGACTAATTCTACACAAAAGAGTACAAAATATTTCCTAATTGGGTTTACTTACTTATCAAAAATGCACAGAGTAGTTTTGAATGGAAGACTAGCAAATAGATCCTAATTGACTATTATTATTTATCCAAAATGCCCAGAGAAGTTTTACATAAAATAGTAACAAGTACTAATAATTTTTCCTTGAACAAAATACCCTAAAATATGAACTTGACAATTAACCGCATCGTATTCATTAGCTCCAATATATTTCCAATCTCACTCATAAATAAATATAAATTTAATGATACGACAAACTCTACACAAAAGAGTAGCAAATAGTTCTTAAATAAGTTTTCTTCCATAACCAAAGTAACAAAAATTTGAACTCATCAATTTCTTGCATCTTAGTCAGTACCTTCCTGTCAATATTTCTTTACCTTTCTAAAAGATAGGCATTGCCAAAGCTCTGAATAGAGATTCAGTTTACAGGAACGAAAAACAATTTGTAGTTTTAAATGAAACTTATAAAAATGCGGAAAACAAGTCTAAGAAGTCTAAGAACTTACTAAGAAGTCAAAATTTAATAAGCAAATACTCTAACAACACTTTCTACATAATATGCTTTCTAAATATTTCATTTATTCAAAACTAACAAACCTTCGCTAAAGATTTTTATACACTTAACAGTAAAAAACCTCTTTGTTGAAAGTTTAAGAAACTACCTTAGCATTAAATGCACTTTAATTTTTATAAGGCTCATAAACATAGTTAATAAACCCCTGTGCACTGTAAATCATTCTTGAAACAGAAAAAAGAAGAGAGCTGTTAAAATTATTATTTTACTTGAATAGCAGAAAGTGTGAATTTGATTTACTACTCCATTTTTTCCTCAGTAAATGTTTGTTACACTGAAGTTCCACAGAGAATTTTAACCTTATATCCTTCTTCAAATTCTCATTCTCAAAATTCAAAGCAAACTTTAAAATCTAATTATTATTCTGCCTTTTGAAGTACAATTTTCTTTTAATATTCAGGTTTCAAAGTATTTCAAAATTGTTTTAAATTTAATCTTACATTTATATTAATTTAGAATACTTTCGTTATGACTCTTTGTCTTACACTGCCAAGAAAACTTTAATTTTAAGAAATATTATGCAAGTTTTTTATTTTGTAATATAGGTGGTTATCCTTCAGATCAATGAAAAAAAATAAATAGAAATAAATAACAAAATACATAGTAAGAAAACTTTTAAAACTTTAAAATATTCAATATATTCTAGATTATGAATATTCCATTTATTAGATTTAATATATTAAAAATTCAAAGGCAAAAGGAAAGTTTAATATATTCCAAAAATTGAACTTTTTTCAAAAATCATTTAAATTCTTTAAACCATTAGTAATAACTGTAACTTAGTAATAACTGTAACTTGTAGCAATAACTATTACTATACAATGCTGGATATGGCAATTTTTTTTGCTTCAGAGTTATGTAAGAGAACAGAAGAGTAATATTGAATTTCTTTTAAATTTTAAATAAGTGGTTGTCTTTGACTTAGAAGAATGTTTCGTTTTGAAATAAGTCACCTTCTACAATTGTTTAATTTAGAACTTTAGAATAAAATAATAGCGAAATATTTAACCTGTCTTTAGAGAAAGTTAAAATTATAAACTTATATTTAAGATTTAAAATGAGTTCAGACTAATGGTTTTACTCTAGAATTATTAATTCTTCCATAACTTCAATTCTTATTTAGGCTTTATATACGGCATGGAGTTTGGTAAATTTTCTATGTCTGCTTATTCTACTTTGACAAGATTGCTTTTCATGGTAGATACCAATGTATTGTAAATACGCTGTTAGTCAGAAAAGTTCTTAAGTTATGCTAAAAATGATATATTTTTAAGATTTATTCTTTTTTATTGTTATCTACACAGCCATATTACAGAAATATTAATGTATGGCAATAGTTCTCCTTCGAGTTATTTTCAAACTGCCATTCTCCAGTCGCAATCGCTTCTTGATTGTATTAACAAACATTAGCATTGATCAATGTTTTTTTAATTGTATCCACGTAAATCTGTTATATTAGATGAATAACTTAAACTTAGTAAAAGATATTACTCAATTTTTCTATCGCCAAATCATTGTTTTGGCAGATAATGTTCCAATAGTACAAAACTTTTATTCTTCTTCAAGCCATATATATTTCTTTGATTTGTTGAATCCATTTTTGATAGAAAGTTGAAATAATATTCTCTTAAATGATAAACGAAATTTCAATTGAATAATATCTAACATTGCATCATTTAAACTTTATTTCAAGCCAATATTTTTAATTAAGAGGTCTCATATATCTTAAAGAATATCAATGCAAGCTGAAAATTTCTGTTTTGACTTACCAGAAATTTCTAAATAATTAAGATAATGTTACTGAAATGCGATATTCAAGACTTATTTCATCCTATAAAAATTAATAATTTTTTTTTCTATTTTTTTTCTCTGTTATATCACCGCCCATAAAAATTAAAAAATTCAACAAGATACCTATGTCTAAATTTTTCTGTTTGTATGTATTTTTATTAGTTATAGAATTATTCAGAAATATAATAGTCTTAATTATAACTAATAATTTAAAATTTCATCATACATCTACTTCTTATTAATTTTCTAATATATTTTTAACAGCTTCCATTAAAAATATTTATAAAAATATAATCAATTTACATCAAAAGTGACTTTTTAGATCACTTGAATTAAAGCTTAATGCATATATTCTGAATTAAGTTAATACTAATATTCTAATTCATCAAGTGGACATCAGTCATACATTTAAACTGTTTTTCAAAATTCTAATGTTTTAGTTGTTCTGTATTTTTCATTATAATAAATGGGAATTATTTCATTATTTTATAAAAATGAAAGAGGATGATATGTCTGAAATGATATGAAAATGAATGATACTTAATCAGAAATGAAAGAAGAAATCTTAAATTTTCATATTTTTTTATAATTTAATTCATTACTTAGATTATTAGGATCTTTAGGGACACATACAATTTTAGTATGTATAAAGATATCTTAAAAAGTTATATAAGACTTAACATTCATCCTCACTCTTTACAGTCATCTCCGAATGAAATAAAAGTATTTGTATGTTGATTAAAAGTTGTCAAAAACTTTTTTTGTTTATCTGCATGTTTATTTTTTATATAAATCTTTGACAGATTTTGAAATTTGTGGTTTTTCTATAAGGGTCTAATAATGTGCATTCGGCGCACACAGATAATACTAAACCTGTCAGCACTGTAAATCCTAATTAGAGAATATATTAAATTTATATGACACTTTACATTCTTCTCCAATCTTTATAATTATCTCCGAATGAAATACCCGTGATAGTATGCTGATGTAAAATTGTCAAAATCTTTTTATTTGTTTATCAAACTGGTTTATTTTTTAGATAAAATCTTATAGATTTTGAAAATTATGTTTCTTGTATGTGTCTAATAATGTGCATTCAGCGCACACAGATAATACTAAACGTGTAAGCACTGTAATTCCTAATTAGAGAATATATTAAATTTATATGACATTTTACATTCATTTCCAATCTGTATAATTATCTCCGAATGAAATACCCGTGATAGTATGCTGATATAAAAATGTCAAAATCTTTTTATTTGTTTATCAAACTGGTTTATTTTTTAGATAAAATCTTATAGATTTTGAAAATTATGTTTCTTGTATGTGTCTAATAATGTGTATTTTGCGCACTTTTAATACTAAACGTGTAAGCACTGTAAATCCTAATTAGAGAATATATTAAATTTATATGACACTTTACATTCTTCTCCAATCTTTATAATTATCTCCGAATGAAATACCCGTGATAGTATGCTGATGTAAAATTGTCAAAATCTTTTTATTTGTTTATCAAACTGGTTTATTTTTTAGATAAAATCTTATAGATTTTGAAAATTATGTTTCTTGTATGTGTCTAATAATGTGTATTTTGCGCACTTTTAATACTAAACGTGTAAGCACTGTAAATCCTAATTAGAGAATATATTAAATTTATATGACACTTTACATTCATCTCCAATCTGTATAATTATCTCCGAATGAAATACCCGTGATAGTATGCTGATATAAAGTTGTCAAAATCTTTTTATTTGTTTATCTAACTTGTTTATTTTTTAGATAAAATCTTTGATAGCTTTTGAAATTTATGGTTTCTCTATAAGTGTCTAATAATGTGAGAAAATATCAGTAAAGGCCCGAAAGCTGTGCCCTTGCTCCATACGGGCACAGCTTTCGGGCCTTTACTAATTTGCCCGTACGGCGTACAGGCAATCAGATTTCTATTTCACTTTCACTGTTTTGGCCGTATTTTTTTCAATTTTAGTAACAAATTATTCGCATGGACTCAGTAAATGATAGTTTGCAGTTTATTGTATTTTCTACTTTGATTGGTTCAACAGCGCGGGTTTTTTCGCATGTTTTGTACCAGAAGACGAATTGTTATCTTTCAATTTATAGCTTTCTGGTTATATTTTACTAACCGCCTGATAATTTTATTGATGTAAGAGTTGAATAATATATTTTACTTTTAAATAATAGATAACTCAGAGCGTATTGAGCTAATTTCTGGTGATTGGAACTGTAATTAGGAATCAGAAACTGAATTATCTGTAAATGATAGTAGCGAAAGTTTACTAGATGACCTGGATAATAATGACTCTGATAGTTGCATAGATGGAATCAGTCGAACAAGACCTTTTTTAAAAATTAATTGTGATAATCCTTCGGATCCGCCTCCTAGATTCGTTTTCACTGGAATTCCAAAAATTAACTTAGATATCGATGAGACAGACTAAAGGTAAACTTCTGTTCTATGATGCTTTCATAGAAAGACAAAAAAGTAATAAATGCTTAAAAATAGTAGAAATGTTAATTTTAATAACATATCTTTACTTAAAAATTAAAATTAAGAAACAAATGCAATAAAAAATGTGACATTTTCTTGACCGAATTCTGGGAAAAAATGAAACTGTCAAAGGGTTAAAAATATGTAGTATAATGCGAAAACACATGGATATATTTAAGAGGTATTGATGTAGAGCTTATGCAGTGTTATCTAGTAGTGACTGGAAGAGTGAAGACTTAATATATTGAGATTTTCATTGTATAAAGATTAGAATATTCGTTTTTTTTTTCGTCTTTGAAATCATGCTTCCGATTTGCTTAATCATTATTCCTTTTAAGCTCGATTCCTCAAATCTTTCATGCTTTTGTTTACTTACATTGTTTTCCTATTAATTATTTTTATATACGCCAATTGAAATAGAAAAATAAGCAGATAAAATGAAACAGACACACAGATTGTGAAAAAAGATTTATTAGTATTTTCTCTTCAAGAACAACTGCTTAATGCATAAATTGCAATTAAATCAGAAGCATTTTATAAACCGGTAGTGTCCACAGCAGAGTTTTGAAAAGGTAGACACGAAACTAGAGAGGATAATAGAAAATAAAGTGTGAATACAAAAATAATACAAAATAAAGTGTGTCTTTGTAATTTAGAAGCAGAGAATAAGCAAAAGATTCCCAGGTAAGCTTTGTTACTTCCTCCACAGGTGGAGGTTTCAAACATGAACCTTTCTTTAAGTATTAGACTGATTTCCTTTTCGTTTTCACTCCCAACCTCTTGGGCCGAACGATGGTCGATTGGTTAAGGTGCTGGCCTTCGGTACCAGTGTTCGTGAGTTAGAATCCCATTGTGGCATGGATGTTCGTAGCCGTTTGGAATCGGCTTTAATATGTAAGTCCCGGTCCCATTAGCCCTCGTGTTGCAAAAAAGTGGACCGTAGCACTCTAAACCAAACCAAACAAAACAAAACCTCTCGGCTGTAGGTTGAGGCCCTGGAGGAATGAGATACCACAGCTTTGAACTAAGACTTGCTCTCATTTAGAATCCTTCACATTTGTAATAGCAGTATTCAAAATCTAAAGATAAAAGGAGAACAAATTTAACCCTCTAAGCGTTTCGCACGTACAATTCCGCCAAACCGATGATGACTTCAAAACGTACAATTTTCGACCTCCAAAAACGCTCCAAAAATGGATGTAATGTACATTTTTGCCAGTGCTTTACCCCATGGAGTTCTGAGGTAGGAGGGTCAGGTCTATTGGTTAGGAACTGCAACCCTATTTCACTGACATTTCTTGAGGGATGCAACCCTACCCCCTGAGATACAAAGACGCTGATAGCTTTTCATGGCTTTGTATATCTCTATTTCGAAGAATTTCGTTTGCGGTAACAAATGTATCTCTAATTGGACCCCTTAAATATCTTGGATGACTGTCGAAAAAAATATAAATAAGTCTCTCAAAGAATATTTTTATTTGTACCTTTAGAATCCATTATTTCTTATGGGATAATATTCGAGACTTGACGAGCCTTATGTGTATTATAAATTAACAATCTATAATATCTATTTATATATCAATATATAACCGGAAGTAAAGGGACAATAACGAGGTTGGGTTTTCCATATTTCATTCTAGTCGACAAAGGATGAAGGTAAAAATCATAGAACTCTTTGGCCACTGACATTAGCGTATTTTGGAAAATTTTCTTTTAGATGTGTTCCACTAGGAGGGTTAAATAGATAAAATTAATGAAAGTAGGTGGATTATGATACATAAGATTAAGATAAAAAATAATCTCTATTAAAAAAAAAGATTAAAAACCGGCGAAAATAAGATAGCAAAAATATTGGAGCATTATACACACAAAATACCTTTATATTTGAATGAATCGAAATAATATACGAATAAAAATAAAATTTATTTGGAACGCAAATAATACTCAACATAGTTTGTATTACTATATAAATTTTAAACCCATAGGAAACGCTTCCTCTAAAATATACCAAGAATTAACTTTTAAAAATATAAGGCCGTGA
>CM063505.1:55332314-55334814 GCA_032207245.1 Pardosa pseudoannulata
CTCTAACATTTATCAGTTATTTATTAGATCATATTATTATTTGATTTTGAGCTACTATAACTCGCATTTTCTAAACTCAAAGATGGAACGGAATAAAAATTACGATTTGCATCATCTTCTTAAACTCTTTGTTACCGTCCAAATAAGAGCAATGTAAAATGCCACTCTTTACTTTTTTAACTTGTCAGCGACTTTATTTCGAGACGATTCTTCCAACCTGAGGGAGACTTTGTTTTAAATCATGACGGCACTATAACAAGTAAACCAACTTCCTTTATCCCTACGAGAGTTCAAAGGGAGATTTCCTGTGCGATAAAAGGAAAATTCAGATGCACGCTTCCTTCTGTAGGATAAAGTGCTACTACTGCTACTACTGCTGTTTATATCTAGAGGTTATGGATATATATTTTATTTCTGTAGTAACATAAAAAATAGCTACATATATAATATATATATATATATATATATATATAATATATATATATAAATATATATATATATATATATATATATATATATATACATATATATATACATATATATATATATATATATATATATATATATATATATATATATATATATATATATATATATATATATATATATTTATATATATATATATATATATATATATATATATATATATACTATATATATATAAATACATATATATATTATATATATATATATATATACATATATATATATACATATATATATATATATATATATATATATATATATATATATATATATATATATATATATATCTATAATATATATATATAATATATATATATTTATATATATATACAATATATAATATATAAATATATATATATATATAACATATATATATATATAATATTTATACTAATATATATATATATATATATATATATATATATTATATATAATATATATAATATATATATATATATATATATATATATATATATATATATATATATATATATATATATATATATATATATATATATATATATATATATATATATATATATATATATATATATATAATATATATATATATACAATATATATATATATATTATATATAATATATATATATATATATATATATATATATATATAAATATATATATATATATATATATATATATATATATATATATATATATATAAAGATATATAATATATATATATAATATATAATATATATATGTGTATAGGAAGGGTATTATATTGTAATCATAATATAGGAATAACAGATCTATTAATAAGCAGCCCGAAATAAAAGTAATAAGGAAAGAAACCCTACAAAAATCCTAAGTGTGGGAAACAAACAAGACCTTCAGCAAACAAACAGATGTGAACCACCTGTAGGCCATGGAGACGCAAAACAGGAGTCATAAAATCAAACGTGTTAATCCCCTTTGACACTATACAGTGAAATAGTTCCCGGGAGTTATTTTCCCAAGCCAGCCACCTGCACCCCACAAGTTCGCGTAACACGCTATCTGTTCGGCTAGAAAAAAAAATACCGAAAAGGGCAAGGACCATTGAAGACTTTCAAGAACGTCCCAAACAAACCCTCACAAATTCTTAATGGTCAGCCACAAAAACACCCCTCAAAACATCATAGTGTTAGATTTTATATTTTCGGTAAAGAGTTCATGTTCTCTATTCCACCGTCAGTTAGAATGGTTCATATTCGATATCAAGCAGTCTGTTAGAAAAGGAGACATACTCTCCCTAGCCGTCAGTTAGCTAGTTAGTCTATTCTCTATTCAGCAGTCAGTTAGAATGGTAAATATTCTGAAAGCAACAGTGTCTCGTGGGACCCAAACCAGCATATGCCTCATGTTCTGGTTTGGAATAAAGAAGGACTTTGAAGACAATTAGTACCCCGACTGCTTATTTAGATACGGGCAATCCAGCCATGACATGACATACACACATACACACATACGTATATATATATATATATATATATATATATATATATATATATATATATATATATATATATATATATATATATATATATATGCATATAGTTATACATGCATATAATAGTACACATACACCCATAGATATATAAAGAGAGAAAGAGAAGGAGAAAGATAGTTAGGGAGAGAGAGAGTAGTAGTCAGATTGTAAGGTACTGATAAGTTCAAGGTGATAAGAAATAACTTGTGGGTGAGAAACCAACATATTGATACATGTATATCTAAAAGATCAGTGTATCCTACACAGGGATAATATATTTTTACGATATTTCATGTAAATTAGCACTATATGTTAAGAAATATTCAGTTCTATCTAACCGGAAAGATAATATTGAATTATACATTTTGAAATATTACATATGATAGAGGAAATAGTTTTAGTTTTAATAAAATTTTCCATAAATTCAAACAACACCTAAATAACACATACAATTATTAACTCCGTCTATTACTTAAGTGTGAGAAGGAAGATTTCAATGCATAAAACTCCCAAAATCTTTTAC
>CM063505.1:55339814-55384814 GCA_032207245.1 Pardosa pseudoannulata
ACATGATGCCTGCCCAGATCATTTCCTGGACATAGGAGGGAAAATAATGGGTTCCTGCTACTATCCATATAAATGCAAGGCGAGAATAGGTAGTTAGGCGGAACCGGGAGTGATTGAAGAGGACAGTTGCTCATTGATCTATACTCAAATCTCTATGCTTTCAGCCCCATGTTAAACAGACTCTTCTGTTTGCATAAGTGAGTCAGATGTAGCAGATCTTCATGCAAACAGCCCTCTTTCAAAAAGCCTTCTGGAAATAGTCCTCCTTGAATCTCATATTTCAGTGGCAAGCATTACCAAAAGAGCTGTAAACCCTCCCTCTTTTATTCCTCAAAAGACAATCTTCTCTGACCGTTGCTTTGTGACCTTGGAACGCCGTGAAAAAGGGGGGGGGGGGGGGGGGGGGCTTTCTCTCGATGTATCCAGTACCCTAAAACTGTTTCCATAAGTTTAACATGACGCTGGCCTTTAAAATTGAACTTTTTACAAATCTGGACTTGAGACTTGCCTGCTTTTAGCCTCCTCACAATTCCCCACTTCTTTTTATTATTTAAAAGTTAATGACTAATCATTTTTGCTGTGAGAATTTGAGTTTTACCGATTTCTGAAATAAAAAAAACAAGAAATTTGGCGAACTGTGTTAGCTAACGAAATGTGTGTAATTACCTGCTCGCTTATAAAGCATGTTCCTCTAACGCTTATAAAGAATGTTACACACAGTGTACGCTTACTCATTTAACGATTTACACCTATTTCTGGAAACAGTGGTTTTACATTTCATTCAGTTTTTTTTCTGAAAATTAAAGAAATTTTGTAAATTTTCTTAATTTTTAACATGAGTGCATATTTATATTATTTGCTCTGATACATATCTAAAGGAATTCAGAGACATTCAATATTTTGTTTCCTTTTCTTTTCTAAATTTAATGTTCCTCGAAATTTATTGTACACATTGTTAACAACTGTGGATGCATAAATAAAATATACTTAAAATGTTAAATATTTGAACACATACGGTTTTTATCATATTGATAAATCATCGTTTACATTCCGAACGGAATGATATTTTAATTTATCTATGAAGTATATGAGATTATTCTTAAAACGTATTAACTCTATTAATAAAATGATAGAATTTTAATTAGTTTTATTAGTTTAGCTAGAATTAATCAATACAAATTTAATGTTTTTGAACAATACATTTTAAAGTGTATATTTATAAAATATTACTACGAATGATAAAGTGAGTTTGGAACACATATACCTTTTAAAAAAAATTATCAACCTGTAGTTTATTTACAAAACAATTTAATTATATGATGCTGTTCATATGTTTTTATGCTTACTATAATTATTAATATTATTTGATAATTACAATGTTAAATTGACTGGCAATTGATTTAAACAATTGTGTCTATTAACTAATCGAATTATTAGAATTCTACTCTACTCCGATTTTTTCAAGATGACTTAAATGTATATAAGTCCGAAACACTATTTTGAGCTAGTTTTCCATCTTCCTAGACGCAAGTTTTAGGAAGTCACCTTTACCGAAAAAAAAAATCTCATTACACGTTTAGCAGTATAAGAGAAAAAAGCTAAAATTACATACTAAGTCCAACAAGCTGATCTAATTGTGACAAGCTGTTCTTCGGATCATTTAAACAGCATGAAAGACATTCCTCGGAGTATATCTGTCCCAATTACACTGCATGCCAGCAATAATTAACAGACCCTGTATTGTAATTACTTTGTTTTGGATTATTAACCCGAGCAATGCAGTTGTTGGTGTCAAGGGGGATGACTCTAATTTTACTGTTCGCATGTCAATTACGAAAAGATGAAGTTAAATGCTTGAATCCAAATGCATGAGGTTTTCAGTGTATAATTGAGGGCTGAAAAATAAATGAATGAATTTTTGAGAATCCAAGAGTAGGATAGGAATTTAATTATAGTCACAACGTGAAACTGTGATGACTGTGTAATGTCATCAGATGTTTAAGAGGTTTGGTATTTTATACTGGATTCATTTAGGTATATGTTAATCTGTAGAAGAATTTTTTTAGCTATAAGTTGTTTATATTTAGACATTGTTTTAATGGACTGCTATAGAAAGGAAAATGCTTTTCATTTAGTTATTATTTGTTTATGAATTTTTAAAATAATGCGAATTTATTTTTCTATTGTAAATTACTTAGAATTTTATATAAATTCTTCTAATACTGTAAATTATTACTTGCGATTAAGGGTGACAGTGGATGATAAAAAAAACGGTTTGGGATTAATTAATTTAAATTTATAAATATTTTTATTTAATTAAATTGATATAGAACTAAATAAAATAACAAAATAAAATTTTTAAAAATCAGAAATTTTGTAAATATTTTGTTGTTTCTTAAAAAAAACTTTCTTTGGAACAACTTTTAGATTTTTATTATTCTTTACTTTTATTTATTAAATAGAAATATATTTAGAAAATTTTTCAGTATAATTTTGTTGATAGATTCAATAATTAATTTATATTATCTTTGGGTATGTTCGTAGAATTCTCATCAAAATTTCTGATTATCCAAATTTAAATTAGGTTTTAATCATTTAACCCCTTAATGTACAGGTTTTCATAAAAGACCAGTGAAAAAAATCAATTCTTTTAATGTAAAAAACACAATTTGGAACGTTGTCTTACCAAAAAAAAAATACAAAAATACAAATATAATCAAAATTTTTATTGAAATTTTGGATTTTGATAACATTGCAAAAAATAGTCGAATATTGTAATACTACAAGCACATCGACTTGTTTTTAATCTTTATTTTTGAATTCTTATTTCAGAATAAACATTATTATCAGTAAGAAACTTATTTATACTTTTAAAACATATATAATTACAATATAAGTATTTACCAAATTAATCAGAATTTTCTTTTGTGTGATATATTTCGAAACAAGGTACAGCACATACCCCAACGTTGCAACTATTGCACATGTTATTACTTTCTTTTCTTTTCCTTTTTCCTTTGCTATCTCTTTTAGCACAACACTCAATATCTACAAAAGTAGAACGACTCTCGAGTTATCTCGAGTGCGCACAGTTTGGACAGTTTAGAGTTCGCGAGTTAACTCGAGCATTAAGGGGTTAAAAAACCCCTAAAATTTAAAGTAAATGCACTGATTTGTTTTAATTTGGTTTAGTAAATATTTTGTAAGAATCTAAAAAAATTAAACAAGGAGTATTTTAGAACCAAGAAAATGATTTATAAAATCTGAATTATTCATTGCTAATTTAGTTTAAGAAAAAAATTTAATGCCATTATTTTACATATACTTTAATTTTATACTTGAACAAAATTTTACAATATTCATCATTCCCTTAAAAATGTTTTAAAAGAATAAAACTAACACAGCCAAAATAACTTTACACTGTTTTCTTAGTATATGAAGCAAGATGAGTGTAATTGTTACGTGTTAAGATTTGAAAAGAGCGTAATTGTCTGTCAATTGTTTTGCTATGTATGTATCTATTATAGGGGCCCTCTACTAATTCAAAATGAAAAACGTGTTGCTATCAATCTGCATAAAAATCTGAAAATGAGTAGCAACATTTGTATAACATTTAACTAACTTATTTCGGTTGGAATTTTTCAACACATCTCTGAGATATTTAAGAAGATGTAACATTGTTTAAAAAAATATTAGATATTAATACAAAAGTGTTTTTAAAAGATTACATAACAATCTTTTACAAAGTTTACAGAAACACTTTTCATTTTACTTAAATATATATTGGTGCTATTTATTTAAATATTTAGTATATGAACCATGAAATATAGACAATTAAAGGAAACAGATTTTTACTAACCACAATCAAAAAATATCGATAGATTTCTTTTATAAATTAGTACATAATATTATAGAAAAAATTGTATGAAGTATCGAAGAAAAATTATGAAAATTGATAAATAAAATTTCATTACTCGCTAAAAGTATCTTAACGTTAACAGATTTCTTTATATGTGCACAATCTGAATTTAAATTAACAAACTGTTTAAGAATTTACTATATTAGGAATTTTAACATTAAATTATACCGAACATTCAACGGGAGATAAAGTTTGTAAAATTCGAGCTATCTGAAAGTTTGGATAAGTCACGTTCTACTGTATATGTAAAAGTATTCTATTAATAATTAACTTCACAGTTTGCGTGGCTTTTATTTACTGTATACTTTACTAGCATTATTTGTAAACGGATTAGAAGTAAATGAGTGATTATAATAAACATTCCACGTGGTACTTTAAAAAATCTTAAGCTTCTTCAAATTACAAATAACAAAGTAATCTTGAATTTTCTGTGAACTAAGCATTGCAATGAACCGAACATTAAATGGAATTTGTACAATTCGATTTATCTAAAATTTTGAATTAGCCAAATATTAGTATATATTAAATGTTTTAGTATAGGGAATCTTTTTCATAAAATTTCATATCATTTCTGGGGTTAACTTAGTCTAGCTATTGTGCAGGTAAAAATTATTTTAAAATTCTGGAAATGTACACAAACTTTCTGATGGTAAAATAATATTTTATATAATTAGAATAGCAAAATTTATATAATGCTGTATTGAGTTTCTCTAATGAAAGAGACAGTGTACTCACATCTTGATCACACTTTATTCAATATTTATGCCTCTTGATTTTAAAAGTTAGTTTTTTTTAATTAAACGCTGTTTTAAAAAATCGTGATTTCATTTTCGTCAAGAATTGCAAATGAATTAGAAGAAAATGAACAACAAAATATTTTAAAACTTTAATATATCAATGTGATCAATACATGAGTTTTCTGACTCTTTAATAAAATGCGATTTTACCTCCAGAATTTTTTTTTTTATATTTCCAGAATTTTAAAATTATTTTTCACTTCACAATAGATGGCCTAATATACGATTATAAAATACGATTTTATCTTCAGAATTTTTATTTTATGTTTCCAAAATTTTAAAATTATTTTTCCCTTCACAATAGATAGTCTAAAATACAATTATAAAATAGATTTTACCTTCAGAATTTTTTTTTTATATTTCCAGAATTAAAAAATTATTTTTCACTTCACAATAGATAGCCTAAAATACAATTATAAAATACGATTTTACCTTCAGAATTCTTTTTTTATATTTCCAAAATTTTAAAATTATTTTTCCTTCACAATAGATAGCCTAAAATACAATTATAAAATAGATTTTACCTTCAGAATTTTTTTTTATATACTTCTAGAATTTTAAAATTATTTTTCACTTCACAATAAATAGATAGCCTAAAATACAATTATAAAATATGATTTTATCTTCAGAATTCTTTTTTTATATTTCCAAAATTTTAAAATTATTTTTCCTTCACAATAGATAGCCTAAAATACAATTATAAAATAGATTTTACCTTCAGATTTTTTTTTTATATTTCCAGAATTTTAAAATTATTTTTTACTTCACAATAGATGTCCTAATATACGATTATAAAATACAATTTTATCTTCAGAAAATTTTTTTATATTTCCAAAATTTTAAGATTATTTTCCCTTCACAATAGATAGTCTAAAATACAATTATAAAATACGATTTTATCTTCAGAATTTTTTTTTATATTTCTAGAATTTTAAAATTATTTTTCACTTCACAATAGATAGCCTAAAATACAATTATAAAATACGATTTTACCTTCAGAATTCGTTTTTTATATTTCCAAAATTTTAAAATTATTTTTCCCTTCACAATAGATAGTCTAAAATACAATTATAAAATACGATTTTATCTTCAGAATTTTTTTTTTATATTTCTAGAATTTTAAAATTATTTTTCACTTCACAATAAATAGATAGCCTAAAATACAATTATAAAATACGATTTTACCTTCAGAATTTTTTTTTTATATTTCCAAACTTTTAAAATTATTTTTTCCTTTACAATAGATAGCCTAAAATACAATTATAAAGTATGATTTTGTCTTCAGAATTTTTTTTTTATATTTCCAGAATTTTAAATTTATATTTCTCTGCATAATAAATAGCATAATTATGCCGGGATTGATATAAACTTTTATAAAAATGATTCTTTAAATCTTTTCTTAAGTAAATATTATCTTTCACTTTCTTTCTTTTACAAGAAATATACTTTAAAAAGTATCTTGTATTATATTTTCACTTTGCCTGATATTTATACGTTGGGACATAAACATAACATGTTTTATTCGTGATTCTAACAACTATTTAAAAAGTTATGTATAAAATTTCTATTGTTTAATGATAAAAGAGAGAAAAAAAGACTGACAATGTTGAAAGTGAAACAGCTTCTAGGACATATTTGTTAGAATCTATTATAAAACCTTTATCAGTTCAGTTGGGATTTTCATCCCCTAAAGGTGGAAACGTGAGAAATGAATGCAAATTTATATATGTTACAACTGGGAATAAAACTCTTGAATATTCACAAGATGAAAATGTCAACATGTATGATCCAGAAGTAAAGAGGAAAATATTGAGGGAATACGAACGGAGAAAAATATTTCTGGAAAATTTCTTTAGCTCTCCAGCCAACGAAAGTGTTCAACTTTGACTTTTTACCTAATATTTTACCCTTAAAGCGTTAAAAACCAATTAATACGTTTTAAACTGAGCAAGAATGTTTGCAGTTAATGAAAACTAGATTACAATCTGTGTTTTTGACAAAGATGAATGTAACATTAGAAGTTAATTTTAAAGTAATTTTTAGATAATAAGACTGATGGAAATTTAGGTCTGTTTTACATATTCTTTTAAAACTGGAAGCCCAAAATTATGCATTCAAATCTATGAAAAGTTGTAAGTTAAATTTATATAGTTTAAAAAAGTAATTTATTGCTTTAAGTTTTGACTTTTTAATATTGAAATTTTATCAATTTGGTATGAATATATTTAAAATGGTTACACAGAGTATGTTGGATACTAACCTATGTGGTAAAAAATTAAGTACACATTCCACAACTTGTTTGTATGCCCTTAATATTATTCGAAGTTTGTTCTGAGCTTCATTTACAACTATCTCTACACTAATTTTCTTTTAATATGATATACGATCATTGAAGTCATTAATAAAATGAAAACGTACACAAATGTTAAAATATTACCATTTACTATCATAAAAACTTACATAGTGTTCTTTAAGCATTTAATATAATTTTGGTAGAATCCCAGTTCCGTAGGTATCCACAACGTTTTGGCTATATTTTTGTTCAAAGAGATCAATAAATTGTCGCCAAGTGATGGTTACACTTTGTGTTTGTCTTGTATTAATTTTATTTACGGTTTCGAAGTATATTTCAATCAAAAAAGGTTTAAAATCTCTGGTAAATAAATATAAATGCAAACTTGAATTTTTAATGCATTTAAATGTCCTTTTTAATTGTTGTTTTTTGAATAAACATTGCAGAATTTTTAAAATAGGTGAAAATTAAGCCAAATATAAGAATTATTTGGTTATATTTAAGCAAACATCGCCGAAAAAACTGTTGCTATTTAAGGCATCTGAACATCTTTAAAATGTGAATTTTGACCAAAATATCAATTTTTAAATTTTATTATATTATTGAAACACAATATGGTATCTATACATAAGCGCTTGAATTTTGTTTCTATCTCATTTAAATTCTATCTCATTAGAGTTATAGCATTTCTATTGAATGTCGAAAGTTAATTTAAATTATTTTGAGTTTACCATAATCATAATTCTGTTGGAACAGCTGACATGTTTTGACTACATTTTTACTCAAAGTGAGAATGGGTTGCCAAAAACACTGGGTTCTAGAATTCAGCTATCCTGGTCGGCCCGTTTGGAATGTGCACTAAACTGGTGTTCGGCCATACTTTTCCTCAACAATGTGTAGTACATATTAATTCAACCATAAGCATTGCTCCAATACTACCACCTAGCAGAACATGAAACATTAACACTCTTTATATTGCATTCCCTTGTTATATAGAAGGCAAATTGGAATCAATAAGGAATATACACAACTAAGTGTTATAGCATTTTTAAATGCAAAATGTGCAAAATTCTACGACTAATCGTTTCTAAGCAGGGCTATACATAAACAAACGTCTCAATGAAACTAGCAAAAATTTTATTATGTGAAAATGAATATTTAAAGCTCCAAAATTTATATTATTTATACGTATGTACAGATATAAAACTAAACTTTTTTAATGGAATCAGGTATGATTAAAATGAATATTTCGTTTATTTCTGAACAATATTCTACAATTAAAATCCTCATTACTTTTGTACAAGTAAGTACAAGTGTACAAATTCTGTCTGAAAAAAAACCTGTATTTTCTATAACACAGCGCCAAATATTCCGCTAGCTGTGACTTATGGAACTAATTTGTTTTTTCGCGGAATCGTTCGTCCCCCGTCTTGTTTAATCTTCCTACAAAATGTGTCGTCATTCTCAAAAATAGGTCGATACAAAACACTGTGAGAACTGTCAGTTTAATTATACCCACCCGGTATAATTATTGATATAAAAATTTCTAATTAGTTATAAAAAGTAAACTTAGTTTGAAGCTATTGAGTTGCGACAAAAATATTTGAAATTTTTGATCAAACTCGGCCATTGTATATGTTTATTGACAGGTTATCAGTTAAAAATTAAATTATTTTCTCTCCTGAAAAACACACTTGTGTCATATCGCGAATGCATTCGCGAAACAAAAGTATATTAATGAGTTATCTTTACTGAATTACTAAATTATTTTTTTGTAATAAAAACATCGTTTTTCTAATAAAGAATACAAATACACTAGAAGAGGAATGATTTATCTGAAAGAATTTTGCATCAGAAGTTATAAATTAAAACTTTCTAGATACCATTATCAGAGGACTTTTGTTTGTTTAACAACAACTTAAGATGCATGCATATGGCGAGATTAAAAAAAAAACTAGTTTTAATTTTGCAAAAATGTTTTCATGTAATCATATGAAACGCTTAAACAAATATTTTAAAGAGAAAAATTTCATTGAAAGATTAAAAAAAAGGGGAGAAACCGAAATGTGGCCTGGTTAATTGATACTTTTGATCATTGTTTAAAGAAAAGAATGATCATAAAACATAGTAAAAGTTTAGTACTTTAATGTTTAAGCAAAATGAAAGTAAAAAGGTAAATGACGCCAAGCGTAAAGTGTTGTGCCCTTAAAAAATGAAATTCATTAAGTGGAAAGAACATATTATTTGACTTTAAAATAAAGTAAACAAAAGAGAGACGCTTAGGATGTTTTAAATTAACTTATCATTTCAAAAATAAAACACTAAGCTTCATGTTGTTTCGCCCGCTGATTAAATTCTACACTGCCATCGTTTTTATAAAAATAAATATTGAAAAAATAAATGACGTTAGAAGTGCTTCTTTCGACTTATATGGATGTAATTTAATTTATGGAAACGTGATCGCTCATTTCAAACGTTATTATTGATTCTTTGGAAAATTCTTTATTTGGAACACCTTGAAACTTCATTCTGTTCATTAAGTTTTGGTTTACAAAAATAAATAATTATTTAATTATGCAAAGTATAAGGAATAAAGAGAATTGTAAGTGGTAAGGAACTAAAATTTAAAATTATGGATTTTTGACATTTTAAAAGTCATTCAATTTATATGCTGTAAAAAGTATAATATGCCCGTAAAATCTTTTGAGTGTCATTCATTTGAAACATTATGAAATAACTTCTTGATCAATATAACAAAAATGAAATACTCTTTTTTGGTATAGAATTCTTAAGTTATCAGACTTGATCAAGAACGCTATTTTTATTGTTTTATCAAAACACGATTATTTGTTTCCAATGCAGCAGGCTATACAGTCATTATCCTAACGTCTTAACTAGACTGCAAACCTGTTAACCATTTAGCACCACACGAAATGAATGTGTAGCTTAACCCTTTGACAGATTCATTTTTTTCCAGAATTCGGTAAAAAAAATGTCACATTTTTATTGCATTATTTTGTTCTTTTTACATTTTTAAGTAAATATATATTATTAAAATTAACATTTCTAATATTTTTAATCATTTATTACAACTTTTTTTCTTTCTATGAAAGCGTCATCGAACTGAAGTTTACCTTTAGTCTCATCGATATCCAAATTAATTTTTGGAATTCCAGTGAAAGCAAATCTAGGAGGCAGATCCGAAGGATTATAACAATCAATTAAAAAAAATTTGTCTTGCTTGACTGATTCCATCTGTACTACTATCAAAGTCACCACTATCCAGGTCATCTAGTAAACTTTCTTTACTATCATTTACAGATAATTCAGTTTCTGATTCCGAGTCACAGTTTTAATCACAAGAAATTAGCTCCATACGCTCTGAATTATCCATTATTTAAAAGTAAAAATATATTATTCAACTTTTACATCAATATATTTATCAGGCGGTTAGTAAAATATAACCGGAAAGCTATACACTGAAATATAATAATTCGTCTTCTGATACAAAGCATGCGAAAAAACCCGCGCTTTTGAACCAATCAGAGTAGAAATTACAATAAACTGCAAACTATCATTTACTGGATCTATACGAATAATTTGTTACTAAAATTGGAAAAAAATACGGCCAAAAGAGTGCTAGCGAAAAAGAAATCAGATTGCGCGTACGGCGTACGGGCAAATCAGTAAAGACCCGAAAGCTGTGCTCGTACGGCATATGGGCAAAACAGGGAAGGTGTTAATTTTCCTGACTGAGCTACCGAGAGAACAGATTTGATAGAATCCCAGTTCCGGGGGCCGGCCGCCATGTGTTTGGCTCTATTTTTGTACAAGTAATCGCCAAATTGTCGCCAAGTGATGTTTACAATTTGTTGTTCTTTTTGTATTAAGCTTATACCCAATTTCAAACCATATTTTGAACAAAAAAGGTTTGAAATTCTGTTAAGACGAATACAAATTTAAATTTGAGTAAATTTTAATTTTCATACATTTAAAGGTGATTTTGTACTGTTTGTGGAGCTAAACAGTGCGGAATTTTTGAAATAGGTGCAATTATGCAAAATATAAGCATCAGTTATGCTATATGCATCAGTTATCAGTTAGGCAATTATGCTTATAAAGTATTTAGTTATATTTATAAAATACGTTTGCTGTTTAATTAAATTATTTTAAAACTATCAAAAGATTAAAAATTAATAAATCATATTACAAATTAATTCTAGAAATTATTAGCTTAAAATGAAAATACCCTAATACCCCCAATATTCTAAAATAAAGCCGCCGATTGACACCCCCACTTTTTTCGGGGGTGGCGGTTTGGATTTGGTTTGGTTTGGATTTGGTTTGAGTGCTAGGTCTACTTTTTGCAACACGTGGGCTAATGAGACCGGGACCTACAGTTTAAAACCGATTCCGAACTGCTACGAACATCCATGCCACTATGGGATTGGAACCCACGAACTCTGGTACCGAAGACCAACACCCTAATCAATCGGCCATCGTTCGACCGGGGGAGTGTCGCGGAAGAGTACGAAAAGAAAAGAACGATTTGTCAGAAAACTGGGTTCCAGAATTTGGCGATATCGCCCATGCTTGGCGTATCCAATGAACTGGGTTAAATACCCCCCACCCCTCAAGCTTGGATATGCCAGCAGGATTCCTTACTTCTGCGTATTTGAATGGTAATGCTGTGTATTTTCTCTGTTGAATACTGTTTTATTTACTTAAGTATTAACTAAACTCTCCCACGAGAAGAGTAAATTTAATTGTTATTAATTCTGATTTTGTAAGAACCGCTTGGGTTATTGGTTGTTTACAATCGCTCCGGTCTACTATTTGCTACATGAAATCAAGACTTACTGCTAAAATCCGATTCCAAACGTCTACCAATATCCAATCTAGCAGTGAGGTTCAAACACAAGAAATCTGGTACCTAAGACCAGTTCTCTACACATTCGGTTATCGATCGGGGATTGAGTTAATCTAAATATGACTTCGAATATGCTAGTAACCCAATTAGGTAGGTAATTTATCTACATCATAAAACTGAATACTCCAGTACTTTCCGGTACTTTTCTTCTTTTCAGTTTTTAATGTTATTAGGACAACTGTGGCAGTCCATATTCTAAATGTATAGAATTTCTAACAAATAGAAGATTTGTCTGTTCATTTTACGTTTAATTTCAATGTTTCTAATATATTGCTGTGGTGCTCCGATAAAAAAGGAAAGGTTACGGTAATAAAAAGGACCGAGTTTTTTTTACTATTTGCTTACTTTTTAATACATTGGGATATTTCTTTTCATTTTTTACTACTAATAATTTTAATAATTTATAATAATGGTAACAATGCTGTTATCGAAGGTTTATTTTTCTAAAGACCATTTTGTAATTTTTCGTCAAATTGTTAGACAAGGATGTATACTTTAAAAAAACAATCATTTTATTTATACTGTACATTAAAAATTATAAATTAATAATTCCAAACATGTAAGTAAATTGAATACTCATTACATTGCACAATAGTTGAGAGTAATATGTTATTTAAAAATGTATATTTAAGAATAAAATTGTAAATAATAAAATGCAAAGTAATTCTAAAATGATTTATTTAAGGTAAAAATATAGCAATCTATGGAAATGGATCGAATGATAGTTCAAAAACACAGATGCTGTTCAGCTGAAACTGACAATCCAATGAACAACCTGTCAGGTCTTCTAAATGATTACCAAAGTCATCTTTTAAATTCTGCTTGCTACTTGTTGTAAGCATTATTAATGGATGTTTTCCAGATAGATATCTAGCGAATGGTTGAATATACATTTTGTTCAATGAATATTTAAATCATCTTCGATTTAATTGCTTTTCATTGAAACGAGTTCGATATCACGTTTAATATTTATTTAATTTTAATTAAAAAAGATTCTATTAAAGTTTGTGATGTCAATTAAACTTTTTATGAGAATATTGAGTTTCTATCACGTTTGTAGCATCGGAGTGGAAAAGTTAACCCAATTTAAAACTAGTTTATAATGATAGTTAAATCACTGAAACATTATGTCAAGTTAATTAATAACACATGAACACACGAACACACACATACACAAACATATATATGCATATATATATATATATATAATATATAATATAAACGTATATGTGTATATTTCTTAGTATATTTATATTGTATATAAATATATATATATATATATATATATATATATATATATATATATTTACATATATATATATATATATATATATATATATATATATATATATATATATATATATATATATATATATATATATATATATATATATATATATATATATATATATATATATAATACATAATAAATATATATATATATATATATATATATATATATATATATATATATATATAACATATATAATAATATATATATATAATATATACACACATTCATATATGTATATTTGCATCAATGCTTGGAAATATGGATTACGATTCCTATAAATAATGATATATTGCATTAAATATCTGTTATATATGTTTGAACATTATTAAAACATGATTTTGTTTAATATTTCTTTTTTTGCAGTTGTAATTTCTGAGGAAAATAAGCAGAATACGCTTGGTAAATGAACGCACTATTTACTGCAAGATTAACAGCAGGTGTGTAGATAATTATACTTGAAATTATGTTTCTAAGTTGCTCTGAAAACCATACAATATGAGACATGTCCGTAAAATATGTTAAAAAATTTGTTAGTTACAAATTCAACAGAAAGAGACAAATTCGTTAAAGTTTACGCAGTTTAAGTAATTTCAACACCATTGATGATGTCTGAATTTTAGATTTTAAGGTATTTTATGGCATTTAGTTTTGTTATATGATTGAATTTATAGGCGTTTTGAATTTCAACATAAAATTAATGTAATTTTTGCTTTACATTAATTTTATTATTTTTTTTGTTAAAGACATCCCGTTACTTCAGTGAATTGCATTAGTGCTTGCTAAACATTTTGGATATTACTTGCAGATGAAACTTCTACTTATAGCTTAGGAAATAAATTACCATATGCTACTATTGTTATAATTTAAAATATTTTATATTCGAATTTCATTAGATGATCTACACATAACAGCATATTTTTTATTGGAATATATATTTTTTACCCTAGGCAGCAAATAAATAAATATACACGTATGCTATTCACAACAGGTGAGGTAACCCCCTAGGGCTTGTTATAGTTACTGATTCAGAGGGAGGAAGGATATCAAAACATTATAGAAACATTACAAAACATTCCTTCATTGAAAGAATATCTAATGAAAATACTGTCTGATAGTAGAAAAACCACATAACATTTACATTGATATAATGAAATTGTATAGGATTCTATGAGTATTCTACAATGTATTTAATAATTAACTCATCAATATTTAATTAAAACAAATTTAATAATTATAAGTTAAAATCTTGGGACCTCCTGGCAGAAATTTTTTTAAATATCATTAAATTCACTTACTATTGGTTATTTGTATGGTTAAAAATTTCACTAGTGTCAAACTACTCAAAATGCATCATTCACTTACTGTTGTTTATTTATCTGTTTATTATGTAGTTATTTTTTATTGTTATTATATTTATAACAAAAACAGTTATATTTTATTGTTATTAATTACTTTTATTTTTTATTGTATAGTTACTCTTATTTAATTCATAGTTATATATGTTGTTTATCACCTACAGTTCGTTATTTGTAAGATTTGTAAGTAAGGTTTTACTAACATCAGACTACTCAGAATGCATTATTCACTTACTCTTGTTTATTTGTTTATTATGTAGTTATTTTTTATTGTTATCATATTTATAACAATACAAATATATTGAATTGTCATTAATTACTTTTATTTTTTATTGTATAATTACTCTTATTTAATTCATACTTATATATATTGTTTATGACCTACAGTTCGTTATTTGTAAGATTTGTAAGTCAGGTTTTAATAACGTCAGACTACTGAGAATGCATTATTGACTTATTCTTGTTTATTTATCTGTTTATTATGTAGTTATTTTTTATTGTTATTATATTTCTAACAATAGAATTATATTTAATTTTATAATAATTTTTATTTTTTATTGTATAATTACTCGCATTTAATTTATAGTAATATACATTGTTTATCACCTACAGTTCGTTATTTGTAATATTTGTATGTAAGGTTTTACTAACGTCAGACTACTCAGAATGCATTATTCACTTGCTGTTTTTTATTTATCTGTTTATTATGTAGTTTTTTCTGTTGTTATTACATTTATAACAATACAATTATATTTTATTGTTATTAATTACTTTAATTTTTATTGTATAGTTACTCTTATTTAATTCATAGTTATATATGTTGTTTATCATCTACAGTCCTTTATTTGTAAGATTTGTAAGTAAGGTTTTACTAACGTCAGACTACTCAGAATGTATTATTCACTTGCTGTTTTTATTTATCTGTTTATTATGTAGTTATTTTCTATTGTTATTACATTTATAACAATACAATTATATTTTATTGTTATTAATTACTTTATTTTTTATTGTATATTTACTCTTATTTAATTCATAGTTATATATGTTGTTTATCACCTAGAGTTCGTTATTTGTAAGATTTGTAAGTGTTTACTAACGTCAGACTACTCAGAATTCATTATTCACTTACTGTTGTTTATTTATCTTTTTATTATGTAGTTATTTTTTATTGTTATTATATTTATAACAATACAATTATATTTTATTGTTATTAATTACTTTTATTTTTATTGTATAGTTACTCTTATTTAATTCATAGTTACATATGATGTTTTTAACCTACAGTTCGTTATTTGTAAGTTTTGTAAGTAAGGTTTTACTATCGTCAGTCTTCTCAGAATGCATTATTCACTTACCCTTCTTTATCTGTTTATTAAGTAGTTATTTTTATTGTTATTATATTTATAACAATACAATTATATTTTACTGTTATTAATTACTTTTATTTTTTATTGATTTGTTACTCTCTTTTAATCCGTAGTTATATATGTTGTTTATCACATACAGTTCGTTATTTGTAAGATTTGTATGTAAGGTTTTACTAACGTCAGACTACTCATTATCTTTTTTTATTATGAATGTTATTATATTTATAACATTATTAAATTTTTATTGTTAAAAATTACTTTTATTTTTATTGAAGTAGTTACTTAATGTCTGTTTTTATTTATTTGTTTATTTTGTAGTATCTTCTCAGTTATTCATATTATTAATATTATATTTATAATATTTAATAACAATACAATTATATTTATTACTGCAATTTTTTATATTATTGATTTTATTCTTTTTAATCCGTATTATTAATTACTTTTATTTTTTATTGTATAGTTACTCTTATTTAATTCATAGTTATATATGTTGTTTATCATCTACAGTTCTTTATTTGTAAGATTTGTATGTAAGGTTTTACTAACGTCAGACTACTCAGAATGCATTATTCACTTACCCTTCTTTATCTGTTTATTAAGTAGTTATTATTATTGTTATTATATTTATAACAATACAATTATATTTTACTGTTATTAATTACTTTTATTTTTTATTGATTTGTTACTCTCTTTTAATCCGTAGTTATATATGTTGTTTTATTCACATACAGTTCGTATTTGTAAGATTTGTATGTAAGTTTTACACCGTCAGACTACTCAATGGCATTATTTTCTTACTGTTGTTTATTTATTTGTTTATTTTGTAGTTATTATTATTATTATTATATTTATAACAATGCAATTATATTTTATTGTTATTAATTACTTTTATTTTTTATTGTATAGTTACTGTGTTTTAATTCATAGTTATATATGTTGTTTATCATCTACAGTTCTTTATTTGTAAGATTTGTAAGTAAGGTATTACTAACGTCAGACTACTCAAAATGCATTATTCACTTGATGTTGTTTATTTATCTGTTTATTTTGTAGTCATTTTTTATTGTTATTATATTTATAACAAAAACAGTTATATTTTATTGTTATTAATTACTTTTATTTTTTATTGTATAGTTACTCGTATTTAATTCATAGTTTTATATGTTGTTTATCACCTACAGTTCGTTATTTGTAAGATTTGTAAGTAAGGTTTTACTAACGTCAGACTACTCAGAATGCATTAGAAACGCAACATTATTATTATTAAATGAAAGGGGTTGCGATAAAATTATTTTTGGCATTTGAGTCATAAATACTGTAAGTTTGAGAGTCTCCGGCACATATGGATTATTTTATCAATTTTGCTACGAATTATCTTATTTTAGATGACATCAACAAATTTGTCGACCTATCAACTAATTTGCTGTTTTGGTGATAATTTTGGTTGTTATTATAATGCTCTCTATCACATTAATGGTTTTCTGAGAGTGTATATATGTATTCCCGTAGATAGGTGGTACATTTACTATCTTGCAGTAAGTTGAGATGAGATGTATTTGGTTGTTCCGTTGCTTCATTAACTCCTCAATATAAAAAATAGAAGCTAATTGAAAACTTAGTTTAAATAATTTTATGCAGTTAGTTCAATTGTGAAATTTTTGATAAACTTTAGTTAATTGTTAAATAAACATATTTAATAGATTTGGCTTAATTCTATTCACTGAATTCAGACAAAAATAGTCTTAATTCATTGTCTAGCTTTCAGTTCAGTCAATGAACAAAAATCTTTGTTGCAATATCAATATATTTGGAGCTAATTTAGTTTTATTTAATTCACCATCTAAATGTTCTGCATATTTAGTTATTCTTTTGCCGGTTTCTTAAGCCAAATCTTATTGGCTTAGAAAATACATGTCAGATATGAATTTAATTGGAATTCAAGTACCATGAACACTTGTTACCTATACGTTCCAATACATCATTTAGCCATTTTATTAAAAAAGAATATGAAAATCTATAAATGTGTTGTTTTATTTCATTGATATGCTACATTCTTAGATACTGGATTAGAGATCATAAAATGCAATGCTATTTTTCTCAAAATAGTTTGACAACTCAGTAATGTTTCTGATAGTAATATATATATATATATATATATATATATATATATATATATATATATATATATATATATATATGTATAGAATTTAAATTAATTATTCGTATTTATACGTTGTTCTATATTATCATTAAATATTTTAACTATTTAAATGTTTAAAAAATATATGAAATTAGATAATACAAATAGTAAAATGAAACAAGAAGAAAAAATTTGTAATTTCTTTAACTATATTAAAGTTGAATGTTTAGCAGTTCTCAATATTTGATAGTGTTTATAAAGATAAATATTATCACAAGATTATAATTGTTTAGGGCAATTCTTAAATTCATTCTAACATTTCCATAAATTTAAAAATTTTTTTCACAAATATTACTTAAATAAGAGCAAAAAATATTAAATTTGCAGAAGTTCTTTGAACTGTACAGTTCCATGTTTAAAAAAAATGATTCCTAAAGGATATTCCTAAAATTGAAATTTCATTTTAAAAAGAGTGTTGAGTTTTTGAGTAAATATTTGCTATCATATTGAATGTTCTCCCCCGCAAACTCATACGAAAGGCAAACAAACGTCTCCAGTTTTTCTAAATGAAAAACAATTGTTCACTCAGTAACAGAATTTCCGGCTAGCAGATGAAAAGTTACAAACTAAAATATTAGATTATGTGGAATGCATTTTTTTACATCTCTAATTTAATTCCAACTTTAATATTATAGACACATTACACTAATATGCAGTAATATTTACTTTTAATTATTTTTTCATGTTTATTATTTAGCTATAAAATATTGAAACGTGCAAAAAACATCTCCAACGCTCATTGATGTACACAAAAATATATTACACACAAACACACACACACATATATATTTCTATTATATACATATATATATATAGTATATATATATTTATATGTTATTATATATATATATATATATATATATATATTTTTGTTATATATATATACATATATATATATATATATGTATATATATATATATATCTATATATATATTATATATTATATAAATACACAAATATATACATAAATATATAATATATCATATATATACATATATACATTATTATAATACTTTTTATATATATATTTATATATATTATATATATTATATATATATATTATATATTTAAACATATATATCATATATATATATTATTATATTATATATTAATATATTTTTTATTTTATACATATATTCATATTTAATATATACATACATATATACATTATCTAAATATATATAATATATATATATATATATATATATATATATATATATATATATATATATATATATTATATATATATATATATAAATTATATATTTATTTATATATTTATTGTTGTATATTTATTCTAGATATTATGTATATTATTTAATATTGATTCTATATTAAAATATATATATATTTATATATATATATATTATATTTTATATATATTCTGTTATAAAAAGCTTTTGTCTTAGAAAAATTCTCCTTCCTGTTGGCGAAATCAACTAGCCATCCTACTTTCCTGATTAAGCACAATCGTTTCTCAGCCTTGGTGTCCAAAAGTTTAAGTGACCATTTTTTGAGGGATTTTTGTTTAATTGCTAAATAAAGATGCTGCTAATTTATTGATAAATATTAGGCACTCGAAGTTTTGGGACGTCACTTTGATGTCAGCTAACATTTTGCTTGAAAAAGATCAAGCTGACTTCAAAATGATGTCGGGTTCGAACATTCCCAAATCAAGTAATTTATTTCTACCTATTACAATTCGATCACATACATAAAATATTTCATCTACGCTATGTTTAAATATATATTATATTTGTAGTTTTATTTTATATAATTATATAATATATATATATATATATTTATATTATATATATTTTTATTAATATATATATATACGTTATTTATAATTTTAAAATTATAATTCTATAGATATACATATATATATATTATTTATAACATATATATATATTATATATATTATATATACATATATATAATATAATACATATTTAATATATATATAAAATATATATATATTTATATATATTATATATATATATAATATATATATATATATATATAATTTATATATAAATAAATTATATATACATATTTTTTATATATTTTATATAATATATAATAATATTATATAAATATATATATATAATATATATATATTATTATATTATGATATTTATATTTAAATATACATACATATATATTTAGTATATATATATATATTATATTATATATATATATAATTATTTATATAATATATTATATATATATATATTAATATACTATATTAAGATATATTATTTATATTATATATTATTATATATATATATATATTTATATATATATATATATATATATAAATATAAATTTTATATATAATATGTTAATATAGCTTAAAGTTATCTGTCTTCTGTTCTTAAATTTTATGAAAAATATGGACCTGGAATTGATATAACACATATTGAATTTTTAATCTGTTACGGTTTGGCAAAAATTCAAATCTTAGTGCTGAAATCATCTTACCTTTTCGAGCTAATGTTATTCAAGCCCTTTTTCTTAAGACAGCTGTTAAATTATCAATTTATCTCATAATAAATAGGTTAAATAAATAAAAAATACATGTGCTTAAATATGTTATCACATGTGAAATCTTAAATTTAATCGACATTATTTTTTTGTACAATGAAAATTTTATCAGGTATTTAAAACAAATTTTTTAATATAATCTAGAATCTTTTCACGGACTAATAAATATTTAGTGTTTAATTTATATTTTTGAAATTTGAAGTTTGTTCATTTTTGTTTCTTTTTATACAAACCATTGGTGACTAAATTAGTCCAATATACTTAATACTACAAAATATAGAATATAATATAATAAATTATATATGTACCAGATATTATACAAAAATATATATATTTTATATTGTATATATATATACATATACAATTTAAAAATTAATATATATATATATATATATACGATATATATATATATATATATAATATATATATATACATATATATATATATTATATATATATATTATATATATTTTATAAAATGTTATAAATATATATATGTAATATATATATATATATATATTTATATTTATATATATATGTAAATCTATTAATATTATATATGTATAAATGTTATTATTATAGTGATCCTTTTATATTTTAGCAAATATATATATATTTTATAATAAAAAATATATGATTAATCCTAAGTTATATGAAACGAAATTAATATGTATTCTTTTCGAGATTGCTAAAGACATTTAATTCATGGGCATCGATTGAGAGTTATTGATCGTGTTTAGATAGTCTGTTGACCGGTAGTTTAAGCACAATACTTGTGTTGATGATGTCATGACTGAAATCAATTAGAAGTTCTTTCCACAGTATGTCTTGAATAAATTATATGAACTAATTTTCATAGTAATTGAACATTTAGCTGGTTAATATACATTTGAAATCAACCACATAAAATATGCACAGCTAGATTCCTCGTATACATAAAACTTCCCAAGGAAGCGTTTATAATCTATAGTTAATTAGAAAATACGAAAAACAAAGTATGGTCACTGCGTTTATAAAAAACTTATAAAATAAAGGAACAGCATTTTTCATATCTTTAGAAATAACATTTAAAATCATTGCCTTCTTTATAAGCGCACGCGCCATGAATAAATATATATGTTGATATATATTTTTTTATACTATATATATATATATTATATTTATATATATTATATTTTTTATATATTATATATATATTATATTTTATATATAAAAGGTCCATTAATTACTGAAACTAACTATAAATTTTGATAGCATGAACGTACAAAATACTGTCTTTATCAGTTGAATAGAAATAAAAAAGTTAGTGGATTAAAATAATATTTTTTACATCAATATAAGATATATAATAGATATAATATATATATATAATAATTATTTATATAAATGATATATATATAATATTATAAATATATATAATATATATATATATTACATATATTGACATAAATATAGTACATTTTTTTTTATATATAATAATATATATATATATATTATAATAAACACACATATATATATATATATATATATTTTTTATTATACACAACATATATAATATATATTTAAAACAACACATATTTATATATATTTATATATATCTAATATAATATATATATATATATATATATATAAATATATATATTATATATATATTTGATATGTATATATACATATATATATAATATTTATATACTACACACATTATATATATATAGATATATATATATATAATATAACAGTTAAATTAATTATGAAACTGATAATAAATTTGATAGAAACTGACAGTACAATATACAATCTATTATCAGATAGAAATAAAAAAGTTAGTGGATTAAGTATCATAATTTTTACCATTTTCAAAAACTAACTACGCCTGTCTTTAATATTACTCTTAAACTTTTATATATTCTAATATTTGCTCTATTTAAAAATCTGTAAATTTCACCTTAAATAATTTTTTTTGTTGAAAAACAAATTATGAACATAACAAGAAAAAATGAAAAAAATAAATAAACTGTATTTTATATGTACATTCAGAACACAGATGAAATAATTAATTTGCTCGTATTCATTAACAAAGTTATTAAAAAGAAAATTTTCAGCACGATGTTTTATCATTAATGATCATTTAGAAAAACCTTTGAATAATCTCATATAACAGTACTGTAAACCATAATTGTTGATTTTTTTTTTTACATCTCACTAAAAATTGTCTTTGATTAAAAATTTAATTTTTAATTTTTATCTAGTATTTAATTTCTTTTGTTTATAACTTGAAACTATACAGGGTGTTTTACTCCAGAAGGTCATATAAGAAAAAAAAGTACTCATTATGATGCATTATTCCTAGGTACAGCTAGAACTAGCTAATATTTCTTTACATCAGTATCAGAAGGAATTATAGAAGGTGTTTTTTATGCTGTAAGTGGATTTGATTAAAGATTGATACGAGCCCTGTTCTTTAAGAATATATTTTTTGTCCGTATGATAATTCATCAGTTTGCCATGGTTGAAAAACTATTACTTTTGATTTTTTGTAATCTAGCAATTAATCTGCTTTAATAAAAACACTGATATGTTAATATAATTTTGTTTTTGTATAACTACAGAAGGTTATAAGGAAATGAATTACAGCATACATTATTCCTATTTACAGCTAGTCCTGTAATATAATGCGGAGTAAAACTTAATAAGAATATAATCAGTGAGAATGTCAAAGGGACATGTAGATTAAGAGACTGTAGATTAAAACTTAGTTTTAAAACTAAAATAAAATAGAAATGTTTTGAAATATTGGACTAAAATATTTAATTATATGAAAATATTGAATTATATTGAAATATTGAATTATTATTGAATTATATGAAAATATTGAATTATATTGAAATATTGAATTATATGAAAATATTGAATTATATTGAAATATTGAATTATTATTGAATTATATGAAAATATTAATTTGAAATATTGGAGTTTCATAGACTGAATCTCAATGACAATTTGAAATAATCTCTCTCTTTCTCACATACACACGTATATATATATATGTGTGTGTAATATATCAAATATATCAAGATTATTACCCGTAAAAGAGGTATCATAATTTCTCCTTTTGCCTCCTACTTATTTTTAACATTTTTTAACCTCAATTTCTTTTAACCATCTCTCAAAACTAACGTTGGAATAAATCCTAAATCTCTGTAAATTGGCCAACATTTTGAAGATTACATAAAGAATCAAGATTCATTTTCAAACACACCATGCAATATTAAGTCTCATAAAAAATCACGTGTCTCGTCAATGTGAACCGACATTGTTGACTATATTCCTGGAGGATTTAATGTAGTGATCTTCTACTTAATATTTTGAATAACAAGAAACCTAGCTATTTTGAAAAATAATAATAAATCCTTTGTAAGACTGATCAGTCTTCAAAGACTATGAAATCAAATCAACAAAAATATAAAATCAAATATTATTTGATCATAAGGAAGGTGTTAACATAAATATATATTTATATATATATATATATATATATATATATATATATAATATATTATATATATATATAATAACATTTTAATTAAATTTTAATTTAAAAAATAAATTAAATTCTTATTACAATGGTTCTTGCATCGCAAGCACACTGTATCTTCAGACATATTTTATCAGGTAATTACAAAAAAAAAAAAAAAAAAAAAAAAAAGAGAGAAGGAAAAAGAAACTTATTAATCCCAATGGATATTATTAAGGAAATATTTTACTAATTAATTACTGTTGACATTGATATCATTTTCTAGTAAATGTAATGCAATGGATGTAAAGTTCAAATAACTTGTGAAATCTCACTGCATTTAAAGTGCATTTTCTAGATATCAAGGAAACGAAAGAAACTGATTAAGTTCAAAGGTGAAACAAGTTGAAATTAAATTTGCTTGAAGTGCCATTAATTAAGCAGATAGGATATCGTGTGGAAATAACAAACGAGCAAAAAAGGTGTGCCAAAAAAGTTACGATAAATTGGTAATTCGCACAAACATAAAGAGCCGAAAAAGTAGCTAATTAAATTTCCATTAATTATCCAGTTGCATTGCGGAAAAGATAGGGATTTAAAAATGTATCCCACGTGTAAACGTTACGACATTTTAAAAAGTTATTCTTGAATTTTACCGATAATTTATCTACATGCTTCATATTGACGACAAAATAATTGGTTATGCCCGTTTTGGAGACAGAAAAACATTTAATGAGTCGTAATTCAATAAAAACCCGGATATCTAAAAAATGGCACTTAACTCTTTTTTTTAAAAGGGCCCAAACGCGTTAAGCTTCAGATATAAAAAGTCACTTGTTCTTCCTCAATTAGCTCAAAGTATTCGAGAGTATTATATGTTGTGTATATAGTGAAGTACTTCATTAACTGTCTATAGTAAAGTACGTCCTCAAAGCTTTCAAAATTTAATTCATTTGGAAAATTGAAGTTAAACAGCAGTTTTTTAGTACGTTATTTAGTATTGTTTTTTAGTATTCCAAAGCGTGGAATATACAGTTTTCAAAAAGCCATTAAACATTAAGATTGAATGTTTTTATATTATTTTTTACAAGATAAATCAGTTACACTAATGCATTTAATTGATCAACATGCTTTAATACCTTCCTATCAGATAATGGTTGAATAGTTAGTTTGTACACTGAATCAGAACATGTGTTTATGACGTATTATTGTAGTTCACCAAGTAACTATATGAATATTCTTATGAGTTATGATTTTAAATCAAGAAAAAGAGATAAGTCTGTGTAAGGATGAAGAAACTCTACTCAATTTTTACCACTTTCTAAAGTCTTAGTCACCCGGTGATAAAAATTTCAGTTTTAAAGTTATATTTTGCATGTTATTTTACTGTACATGAAAACGCTTGAGATCTTCTTTCCATTTTAATATCAATATCATGAAGTATCATTCCATTCAGTCCCATTCTGACACTAAAGCAAAAGTTAATACACAGCCAATTAAAAATTATCTTCATGAAGTAAATTAATATATTTAAATATTTTTCACTATGACCTTTTTTTTAAAATTGTTTTGATAATAACTGAAGTCAAAAGTTACAATGTAATTTAAAAAAAATTTTCATTCATTATTATAATGTATTTATTATTTGTAAAAATTATTAGAGGAAGTATAAAGCACTGTTTAAAAACATGCAATGAGGCAATTAATGCAGTTGAAAATAAAATAAAACAGAATTCTGCACAGAATAATAAATATATCAAATAATAATACGAATATTAATAATATAGTATTGATAATACAAATCAGTCTTACTCTATTGTGTTAGCTAAAAGATATATTCATATTTACACAAAATAATTAATTTAATAACATAATTGTGCAAGACAGTGCATAGATTTTCGAAAAGTTTCTAAAGTTAGTGGAGGTATTGTAATATAAAGGACAGCTACATCCTCAAGTTACATATCTGAGTTATTACAGTAAGAATTATAAATTTTCCCTTTGCTAATGAGACCATATTACTCATAACTCACGATATAACTCAGCCTCTCTCTCACCAATAACTGAACGTATTAAACTAAAAAGAAATGAGTTAAGATATATTTGGATGTGGTAATGCAAGTATAATGACATTATCTCCCTGCAAAATGAGGCAAAACAATTGGAAGGAATCCATGCAGTAAGAAAAGCAGGAAGTCCTGATTTCGACAGAGATATCCGTTTCCTTGCTAAACGTGGAATATACAGTTTTCAAAAAGCCATTAAACATTAAGATTGAATGTCTTTATATTATTTTTACAAGGTAAATCAGTTACTCTAATGCATTTAATATATCAACATCCTATACCTTATCAGATAATTCGAATAGTTAGTTTGTACACTGAATCAGAACATGTGTTTATGACGCTTTATTGTAGTTCACCAAGTAACTATATGAATATTCTCATGAGTTATGATTTTAAATCAATAAAGAAAATAAGTCTGTGTAAGGATGAAGAAACTCTACTCATAACACTTTTTAAAGTCTTAGTCACCCGGTGATAAAAATTTTCAGTTTTAAAGTTATATTTTGTGTTTCTTTTACTGTACATGAAAACGCTTGATCTTCTTCTATTTAATATCAATATCATGAAGTACTATTCAGTCCCATTCTGACACTAAAGCAAAGTTAATACACAGCCAATTAAAAATTTATCTTCATGAAGTAAATTAATTATATTTAAATATTTTTCACTATGACCTTTTTTTTTAAATTATTGATATAATAACTGAAGTCAAAGTTACAATGTAATTTAAAAAAAATTTTCATTCATTATTATAATGTATTTATTATTTGTAAAAATTATTAGAGGAAGTATAAAGCACTGTTTAAAAACATGCAATGAGGCAATTAATGCAGTTGAAAATAAAATAAAACATAATTTTGCACAGAATAATAAATATATCAAATAATAATACGAATATTGATAATATAGTATTGATAATACAAATCAGTTATACTCTATTGTGTTAGCTAAAAGATATATTCATATTTACACAAAATAATTAATTTAATAACTGAATTGTGCAAGACAGTGCATAGACTTTCGAAAAGTTTCTAAAGTTAGTAGAGGTATTGTAATATAAAGGACAGCTACATCCGCAAGTTACATATCTGATTTATTACAGTAAGAATTATAAATCTTCCCTTTGCTAATGAGACCATATTACTCATAACTTCACGATATAACTCAGCCTCTCTCTCACCAATAACTGAACGTACCAAACTAAAAAAAGAAATGAGTTAAGATATATTTGGATGTGGTAATGCAAGTATAATGACATTATCTTCAAAGGATGCAAAACAATTGGAAGGAATCTATGCAGTAGGAAAAGCAGGAAATCCTGATTTCGACAGTGATATCCGTTTCCTTGCTTCCTAGTTAAATGGAAGTATCATTAAGAAATATGCAGATTATTTTAATAAAACAGATTTAATAGTTTAAATAATGAAATATTTTAGTTAAAAATATATTCATATTTACATAAAATCCTTAATTTAATAACGGAAATGTGCAAGGCAGTACATAGACTGTCGAAAAGTTTCTAAGTTAGTAGAGGTTTTGTAATAAGGGACAGCTTACATCCTCAATTACGTAAATTACATATCTCATTTATTACAGTAAGAATTATAAATCTTCCCTTTGTTAATGAGCCCATATTACTCATAACTCAACATATCTCAACCTCTATGGAACTTACTGAACGTACCAAACTAAAAAAAGAAATGAGTTAAGATATATTTGGATGTGGTAATGCAAGTATAATGACATTATCTCTCTGAAAAAGGATGCAAAACAATCGGAAGGAATCCATGCAGTACTAAAAGCAGGAAGTCCTGATTTCGACAGAGAAATCCGTTTTCTTGTTTCCTAGTTAAATAGAAGTGTGGTTAAGACAACTATGCAGATTATTTTATAAAACAGATTTGACTAGTTTAAATAAGCGAAATACGTTAGTTAAAAGATATATTCATATTTACATAAAATAATTAATTTAATAACTGAATTGTGCAAGAGAGTGCATAGACTTTCGAAAAGTTTCTAAAGTCAGTAGACGTATTGTAATACAACGGACAGCTACTTCCGCAAATTACAAATCTCATTTTATACAGTAATAATTAAATATCTTCCCTTTGCTAATGCTCACCATATTGCTCATAACTCAACATATAACTCAACCTCTCTCGCACCAATAACTGAACGTAATAAACTAAAAAGAATGTTAAGATATTTTTGGATGTAGTAATGCAGATAATTTGGATGGTAATGCAGATTTGGTAGTAAGTAGTTTTAAATGACATTATCTCCCTGAAAAACGATTCAACACAATTGGAAGGAATCCATGCAGTACGAAAAGCAGGAAGCCTGATTTCGACAGAGAAATGTTTGTTGCATGTTTTCAGTTAAATAGAAGTGTGGTTAAGACAACTATGCAGATTTTTTTTATAAAACAGATTTGACTAGTTTAAATAAGCGAAATACGTTAGTTAAAAGATATATTCATATTTACATAAAATAATTAATTTAATAACTGAATTGTGCAAGAGAGTGCATAGACTTTCGAAAAGTTTCTAAAGTCAGTAGACGTATTGTAATACAACGGACAGCTACTTCCGCAAATTACATATCTCATTTATTACAGTAATAATTATAAATCTTCCCTTTGCTAATGATCCCATATTACTCACAACTCAACATATAACTCAACCTCTCTCGCACCAATAACTGAACGTACCAAACTAAAAAGAAATGGGTTAAGATATTTTTGGATGTAGTAATGCAGATAATTTGGATGTAGTAATGCAGATTTGGTTGTAGTGATATAGTTTGTAGGTAGATAATGACATTATCTCCCTGAAAAACGATTCAACACAATTGGAAGGAATCCATGCAGTACGAAAAGCAGGAAGTCCTGATTTCGACAGAGATATCCGTTTCCTTGCTTTCTAGTTAATTGGAAGTATTTTTAAGACAACTATGCAGATTATTTTATAAAACAGATTTGATTAGTTTAAATAAATGAAATATGTTAGTTAAAATATATATTCACATAAAATAGTTAATTTAATAACTGAATTGTGCAAGACAGTACATAGACTATAGAAAAGTTTCGAAAGTTAGTACAGTTATTGTAATACAACGGACAGTTACATCCGCAAATTACATATCTCATTTATTACAGTAAGAATTATAAATCTTCCCTTTGCTAATGAGACCATATTACTCATAACTTCACGATATAACTCAGCCTCTCTCTCACCAATAACTGAACGTACCAAACTAAAAAAAGAAATGAGTTAAGATATATTTGGATGTGGTAATGCAAGTATAATGACATTATCTCTCTGAAAAAGGATGCAAAACAATCGGAAGGAATCCATGCAGTACTAAAAGCAGGAAGTCCTGATTTCGACAGAGAAATCCGTTTTCTTGCTTCCTAGTTAAATAGAAGTGTGGTTAAGACAACTATGCAGATTATTTTATAAAACAGATTTGATTAGTTTAAATAAATGAAATATGTTAGTTAAAAGATATATTCATATTTACATAAAATAATTAATTTAATAACTGAATTGTGCAAGAGAGTGCATAGACTTTCGAAAAGTTTCTAAAGTCAGTAGACGTATTGTAATACAACGGACAGCTACTTCCGCAAATTACAAATCTCATTTTATACAGTAATAATTATAAATCTTCCCTTTGCTAATGAGCCCATATTACTCATAACTCAACATATAACTCAACCTCTCTCTCTCACACAACTTACTGAACGTACCAAACTAAAAAGAAATGAGTTAAGATATTTTTGGATGTAGTAAGGTAAGTATAATGACATTATCTCCCTGCAAAAGGATGCAAAACAATTGGAAGGAATCCATGCAGTAAGAAAAGCAGGAAGTCCTGATTTCGACAGAGATATCCGTTTCCTTGCTTTCTAGTTAATTGGAAGTATTTTTAAGACAACTATGCAGATTATTTTATAAAACAGATTTGATTAGTTTAAATAAATGAAATATGTTAGTTAAAAGATATATTCATATTTACATAAAATAATTAATTTAATAACTGAATTGTGCAAGAGAGTGCATAGACTTTCGAAAAGTTTCTAAAGTCAGTAGACGTATTGTAATACAACGGACAGCTACTTCCGCAAATTACATATCTCATTTATTACAGTAATAATTATAAATCTTCCCTTTGCTAATGAGCCCATATTACTCATAACTCAAAATATAACTCAACCTCTCTCTCACACCACTTATTGAACGCACCAAACTAAAAAGAAATGAGTTAAGATATATTTCGATGTGGTAATGCAAGTATAATGACATTATCTCCCTGCAAAAGGATGCAAAACAATTGAAAGGAATCTATGCAGTAAGAAAGCAGGAAGCCCTGATTTCGACAGAGAAATCCGTTTACTTGCCTCCTAGTTAAATAGAAGTATGGTTAAGACAACTATGTAGATTATTTTATAAAACAGAATTGATTAGTTTAAATAAAGGAAATATGTTAGTAAAAAGATATATTCCTATTTATATAAAATAATTTAATAACGGAAATGTGCAAGACAGTACATTGAATTTCGAAAAGTTTCTGAAGTTAGTAGAGGTATTGTTATACAACGGACAGTTACATCCGCAAATTACATATCTCATTTATTACAGTAATAATTATAAAACGTCCCTTTTCCTAATGAGCCCATATTTCCCCAAAGAGTCGGATGTGAATATGTTCTAAACGCAGAAAATACAGATTTTCTTCCGTGTAAAAAACAGTAATATTATACCAAAGCAATGTCATTGGCTGAGGAAGTAGCATTTTGTCATTGTTTTAATTTTAATGAGTAATAAGTTATCTTTTGTTAACAAATTAATGGTTACGTCTTTATAAATGAACTTCATTGTTTTGTCTGAAACAGTGCCTCGTTTTACTTTTTTTTGTCAGTGAAATCTACTACTATCCGTTTAAATTAAAAAAAGCATTAAACTGGGTGACATTCCTTTCTAGACATGAAAGGATCGAAAATAACTTTCTTTAATTGTAACATTTCGTTCTATTGACAGGAAACATTTGAAATTCATATCTCTGCAGAATCATTAGTAATTTTTAACTTTGATTTCAATGGAAACAAAGAAGATATTATTGGATTTTCTAAATTGCTGTTATTTGATACTATAGTGTAGAAGCAATTATTCTTAACATTTTTTCACGTGGAATTAATTCTTTATATTTATATATTTGTAGGTTTTATAATTTAAGAAGAGTATAAAATTATTTTAACCTCTTCCCTGTTTTGCCCGTACGCCGTACGGGCACAGCTTTCGAGCCTTTACTGATTTGCCCGTACGGCGTACGGGCAATCTGATTTCTATTTCGCTTGCACTGTTTCGGCCGTATTTTTTTAAATTTTAGTAACAAGTTATTCGTATAAATTGGTAAGTTTGCAGTTTATTGTATTTTCTACTCTGATTGGTTCAAAAGCGCGGGTTTTTTTCGCATGTTTTGTATCAGAAGACGAATTGTTATCTTTCAGTGTATAGCTTTCTGGTTATATTTTACTAACCGCCTGATAATTTTATTGATGTAAGAGTTGAATAATATATTTTTACTTTTAAATAATGGATAATTCAGAGCGTATGGAGCTAATTTCTTGTGATTCGAACTGTGACTCGGAATCAGAAACTGAATTATCTGTAAATGATAGTAGCGAAAGTTTACTGATGACCTGGATAGTAGTGACTCTGATAGTAATACAGATGAAATCAGTCAAGCAAGACAAATTTTTTAAATTAATTGTGATAATCCTTCGGATCTGCCTCAGAAAAAAGAACTCATCAATTTTTCTCAGAATAGGGAAAAATGCTGCGAACAGTCCGGAGCGGACCAGTTCTCGACCGGCGGGGGGAAGGAAAATAGCAAACGCCTCGAGAGCGACACAGGAAACGGGAGTTCTCGGTTTGAGCTCGGAACGGGATTTTCCGCGTCGAGAGGGCTATTGTTCCCAAAGGTTCCAGAAACGTTAACTAAAGAAGTTAGTATTTCGGCCGGGGTGAGAGAACGGAAGAGTAATATTAGGCGAACTAAAAGTTCGAGGATCGCAGAGACTGATGAGGAAAATTTTGTGTCTAGCATAAGATTTCTATTCTACTCAGATAAGGTGCTAGGAGATGAGACGGCGCAATCAGTGCTACCGAAGTCGGAAAAGAAAGAACGCCCAGATTTGGCGCAGATGTCTGAGTTAGGCCGTCTTATACCGGGTAGTGGTCAGGACCGGAAAATTCCGGAAGACAAAAGGGACTTGGGTTTCGGGGAAACCAGATTTAAGGAGGGGGAGAAATATTGTGCACCTAAGGCACAATATTCGCTCGCTGAATTAAAAGTTCGGATGGATAGGTCAACATTTTCATATCAGTACATAAATAGAGTGTTGGGACCAGAGACCGCACATAGTTCGAAGGGTCACAAAGATGTCCGGTGGTTAGTGGAGAAATACACAAGATGGGCGAAATTCGTTTTTGATGAAAATTCAAATTCGAATAGCTTGACCGAAGTGGATCTAAGTGGGTTCTTTAGAAGAATTCTGGGAGTCTTCACAACTGATGACGGATTGGGTGCTATCTTACGTTCTTTGAACGGGCTTAAAGAAAATTTGGGAGAATATCTAGAATTTTACTCTCTAATGCATACGAAATGGGACTCAATCGTTAGAAGATTTGAGCGATCGCATGGAGAAATTATTCACCACATTGATGGGGGAAGTGAGCGAAGGTGGTTCATGAAGTTACCGGGAATTTGTAGGAAATTAATGGAGGCTACGACGGGTATATTGTGTATAAAATCTGTACATGGGAGGCCACCAGAAAGACCCATGTACGTATCAAAAATAACCGGAACGGAACAGAAGGCGGGGGTGCAGCTTTATACACAACCCATTATTAAAAACCTAATGCCATTTAAAGGAACACCCGATTTTATGATAAATTCGAGGATAAAAGTTGAACGGATCGTGGTAGGTAAGGGGAGTCCGTTACGATGCAAAAATGTAGCATTATGGATTTCTATTGTTTTTAAATGTAATCACGCTGCCCGGGTAAGTAAAAAGGTGTCAAGGTTTGATGGATGGATCAGGGATAAAGCACGCGCTCAATGTAACGAATCGGTCAACGATAACCAAGACCGAGAGAAAACGCGCGAAGATCAATTTCTTTCGCACGATCAGAACAAAGGGGCCAGTGTTAGCGGCCAAGAGGAAGGCGAAAAACGCCGGAGGGAACTCGGACTAAGCTTTCCGGGTCTCAGAGGGTTCCTTTTGTCCCCGAACAGGGGAAAGGGGGAGAACGAAGATATCCGATTCTCGGGTAGGGTAACAAAAGAGATAGAGCAAGGTGAAATAATAACTCGCTTACAAAGCGTACGTAAGGCTCATTCTAACAAGTTAAGATTAAGAGAAAAAGTAAACGTAGAGGTAAATCGGGTGTCCGCCAAACATTTTGGCACGCATTTGAAGGGACTCATAAAAGTAGAAAGGTATTTTAAGTCGCAGTCTATTATAATAGATCTGAGGGATGAGTTGACAGGACATATCCACAAAAATAAGATAAAAGAATTTTTATGTAGGGCTAGTGAGGTGTATATTTCTTCTAAAGGAGAAGGAGGAAGAGGGGTTTTTCGGATAAGATGTAGGCACATGGCAAAAGCTACACAAAAAGTGAATTGGAAGGAAATTAAGGCATTTGATTTTTCAGAACAACCGGGGAACCAAATGGGGAGAGGGAGTGAGAATTTTGGCGAATTCATGGATCCCATTATCAAGAAATGCAAACGGAATGGGCGAGAGGAAATAAAAGTTAATTCTGGACGAATTAGGATAAAGGGTTTAAGAAATGAGGATGGGGCAATATTTCACAAGCCAGGGCAACACATCCAACCTGCGAAGCTGAAATGCGCATGGAATTGATGTTTAATTTCTTTGTTTAAGATCTGATTAATATCTTGTGTATATAATTGGTGTAATTTTTTTTCTGTTTTTTTTATTATGTATCACATTTATGTAATCAGATTAAAGTTCAAATTTAAATTTAGGCGCCCAGTACTAAATGGTTAAGTTTTTTTTATATTGCTGCATTTAATTGCAGAAGAATTGTTTGCAGGCTTGTAATTTGTCTCCCAGCTCCGTAATTTTTTTTGCTTGTTTAATGTATAATAGTTACATGCAAGGACCTAGGTTAAAATGGGGTTAAGCTCATTCTGTGATTAAAGAGGTTATTTTTTTTAACTAAGTGCTGTGTTAAGCATAGCAAAGATGAATAACTTTTAAGTCTCAAGGCATTTGCACCCAAACCAGGGAAACAATGGGTGAGGGGAACAGGTTGCAGTACATCACTGAGCCGGACGCTCAAAGGGTTTGAAATTAGCTCTTTGGAAGCAAATTTCAAACTTAGGTGGGGCGTGTAATAGTCGCGTCCGTCTCTGTCGATGGTCGGGCGAACTTCTTTATTCTTTTGGTTCATTGTAAGGCGCCGACCATTTTCAAAGCGCCGAACAATTGTGAAACGGCAGTAATGGTCCTTTTGACACACGGACTATTAGAAGTGTCAAATCTGCCGTTTTGTCATCGACCGACAAAGGAAGAAATTGTTTTTGCGTGACTCGACATCTTCAAGGGCGAAGGTTAAAAGGGGAGGGGGTGTCGCTCTCCCCTGGAACCGAGGTTTCCTGTTGAAACAAGGAAGACGGGACACTCTCCCGAGTAGACTGGCAAAATGAGAGGTGGCTTAAAATGAGCTCCTCTCTCAATGATTGTACCGATAGTTTTCTTTAAATGTTTTTCTTTGTTGTTGAATAAATCAACGTTGTTAAGTTTTGCACTTCTCCCTTCGACTGAATCATTTTCGTCTCCCATTCCTGCTCCATTTTCGAGACCCATGCAGGTCATAATCAACTGACCGACGATTTAGGAGATTAGGACGCTCGCGGACCGCTCGGCGCGTATAACACTCCCATATTACTCATAGCTCAACATATAATTCAACCTCTCTCGCACCAATAACTGAACGTACCAAAATAAAAAGAAATGGGTTAAGATATTTTTTGATGTAGTAATGCAGATAATTTGGATGTAGTAATACAGATTTGGATGTAGTGATGTAGTTTGTAGGGAGATAATGACATTATCTCCCTGAAAAACGATTCAACACAATTGGAAGGAATCCATGCAGTACGAAAAGCAGGAAGTCCTGATTTCGACAGAGAAATAAGTTTGTTGCTTGTTTTCTAGTTAAATGGAAGTATTATTAAGACAACTATGCAGATTATTTTATAAAACAAATTTGATTAGTTTAAATAAACGAAATATGTTAGTTAAAAGATATATTCACATAAAATAGTTAATTTAATAACCGAATTGTGCAAGACAGTACATAGACTATAGAAAAGTTTCTAAAGTTAGTAGAGTTATTGTAATACAACGGACAGCTACATCCGCAAATTACATATCTCATTTATTACAGTAAGAATTATAAATCTTCCCTTTGCTAATGAGCCCATATTACTCATAACTCAACATATAACTCAACCTCTCTCTCTCACACAACTTACTGAACGTACCAAACTAAAAAGAAATGAGTTAAGATATTTTTGGATGTAGTAAGGTAAGTATAATGACATTATCTCCCTGCAAAAGGATGCAAAACAATTGGAAGGAATCCATGCAGTAAGAAAAGCAGGAAGCCCTGATTTCGACAGAGAAATCCGTTTGCTTGCTTCCTAGTTAAATTGAAGTATGATTAAGACAACTATGTAAATTAATTTACAAAACATATTTTATTAGTTTAAAGGAAATATGTTAGTTAAAAGATATATTCATATTTACATAAAATAATTAATTTAATAACTGAATTGTGCAAGAGAGTGCATAGACTTTCGAAAAGCTTCTAAAGTCAGTAGAGGTATTGTAATACAACGGACAGCTACTTCCGCAAATTACATATCTCATTTATTACAGTAATAATTATAAATCTTCCCTTTGCTAATGAGCCCATATTACTCATAACTCAAAATATAACTCAACCTCTCTCTCACACCACTTATTGAACGCACCAAACTAAAAAGAAATGAGTTAAGATATATTTCGATGTGGTAATGCAAGTATAATGACATTATCTCCTTGCAAAAGGATGCAAAACAATTGGAAGGAATCTATGCAGTAAGAAAGCAGGAAGCCCTGATTTCGACAGAGAAATCCGTTTACTTGCCTCCTAGTTAAATAGAAGTATGGTTAAGACAACTATGCAGATTATTTTATAAAACAGAATTGATTAGTTTAAATAAAGGAAATATGTTAGTAAAATGATATATTCCTATTTATATAAAATAATTTAATAACGGAAATGTGCAAGACAGTACATTGAATTTCGAAAAGTTTCTGAAGTTAGTAGAGGTATTGTTATACAACGGACAGTTACATCCGCAAATTACATATCTCATTTATTACAGTAATAATTATAAAACGTCCCTTTTCCTAATGAGCCCATATTTCCCCAAAGAGTCGGATGTGAATATGTTCTAAACGCAGAAAATACAGATTTTCTTCCGTGTAAAAAACAGTAATATTATACCAAAGCAATGTCATTGGCTGAGGAAGTAGCATTTTGTCATTGTTTTAATTTTAATGAGTAATAAGTTATCTTTTGTTAACAAATTAATGGTTACGTCTTTATAAATGAACTTCATTGTTTTGTCTGAAACAGTGCCTCGTTTTACTTTTTTTTGTCAGTGATATCTACTACTGTCCGTTTAAATTAAAAAAAGCATTAAACTGGGTGACATTCCTTTCTAGACATGAAAGGATCGAAAATAACTTTCTTTAATTGTAACATTTCGTTCTATTGACAGGAAACATTTGAAATTCATATCTCTGCAGAATCATTAGTAATTTTTAACTTTGATTTCAATGGAAACAAAGAAGATATTATTGGATTTTCTAAATTGCTGTTATTTGATACTATAGTGTAGAAGCAATTATTCTTAACATTTTTCCCGCGGAATTAATTCTTTATATTTATATATTTGTAGGTTTTATAATTTAAGAAGATATAAAATTATTTTAACCTCTTCCCTGTTTTGCCCGTACGCCGTACGAGTACAGCTTTCGAGCCTTTACTGATTTGCCCATACGGCGTACGGGCTATCTAATTTCTATTTCGCTTGCACTATTTCGGCCGTATTTTTTACAGTTTTAGTAATAAATTATTCAAGTAAATGATATAGTTTGCAGTTTATTGTATTTTTACTCTGGTTCAAAAGCGCTTTTTTTCGCATGTTTTGTATCAGAAGACGAATTGTTTTCTTTCAGTGTATAGCTTTCTGGTTATATTTTACTAACCGCCTGATAATTTTATTGATGTAAGAATTGAATAATATATTTTTACTTTTAAATAATGGATAATTCAGATCGTAGGGAGCTAATTTCTTGTGATTCGAACTGTGACTCGGAATCAGAAACTGAAATATCTGTAAATGATAGTAGCGAAAGTTTACTGGATGACCTGGATAGTAGTGACTCTGATAGTAGTACAAATGGAATCAGTCAAGCAAGATATTTTTTAAATTAATTGTGATAATCCTTCGGATCAGCCTCCTAGATTAGCTTTCACTGGAATTCCAAAAATTAACTTGGATATCGATGAGACTAAAGGTAAACTTCAGTTCTATGTTGCTTTCATAGAAAGAAAAAAAAAGTTGTAATAAATGCTTAAAAATATTAGAATTGTTAATTTTAATAACATATCTTTACTTAAAATTGTAAATTGAACAAACAAATGCAATAAAAAAATGTGACATTTTTTGACCGAATTCTGGAAAAAAATGAAATTGTCAAAATGTTAATTTAAGGCCATAGGAAGACCTTAATGTCTGCTTCTCTTTCGAAATCCAGAGAAATTAGAATAAACATGTTTTTACCAAGTAAAAAAATTTAGTATAGTTTTTCTATACTATAACACAATTTATGAATGATTAATATCGTTTTCTTCAGACGTTTATCTATATGCCTTCATTACTTATTGTATTACACTAATATAATTCGCTTTAATAATTTGGTCATATTTTCTCGAAACGTTACAGTACGTAACTGTATTACCTATTCTATTAAGCCCTGTTCCTAACTATAGTCGAATGATAAAACCACTTCTCTTTGGTTTTGGAGTTAGCAGGTACGAATCTCTCTGCTGGTATGGATATTCATAGTGTTACTACCTGGAGATAGTAACTAATGTTTTAACTCAAATGCAATGGAAAATAAAAATGATTCAAGATGACAACAAAACCAACCACGTACTAAAAGTATACAACTCAATTTAATTATTACTAACATAAAACATAAACTAAGATATTGTAACAGAGTAAATAATATGGAAAACTCCTCACTTCCAAGCTATATACATTATGCATATCAGCTATGTCACTTTCCATGCAGAAGAAAATATCTATACTTATAAAATTGAAATGCATAAAGAAACCCGTTTTAAGCTTTTCTAGTTTATTGTTATGCTTCAAAGGGTTGATATTTGCCTTTTTTTTAAGAACTACAGAACCGTCCGCTGATACAGAATGACGTTTTTAAAGTCCATGAAACAATTTTCTATAATAAATACCGTTGGACTATTTCCAAAGGAGACTTCTCTAGAAGAAAGCTGCAGTTTCAAAAGAAGAATACTTAAAAATTTAAAAACTTTTCAAATTCTAAACGTTTGCTGCATATTAAATTTATACACAATCTATTCAAAAGAAGTCTTAAAACAGTAAATAGCACTTGGAAGCGTGATGCTTTTTACGTAGAATTTTGATCCCGAGTTTTGTTCTGCGATGCATATCCAGAAAGTAAGTGTACCTTTAGTAATTTTTATTTTTAATTTATATAAATATTATATTTAAACTTAAGTTGTAAAACTGAAATCCCCTATATATTAATAGCCTACATTATCAGTCCTCTTTTTCCTCGAATTTATGAAGCAATTAGTCCCGGATTGGTTAAAGGCATCCATATTTTATTCTTGATGACTTATGCTTAGCAAAATTCAAAGTAAGTTTGTCTTTTCCTAAACTATCCATCAAATTCTGAAAGAAATTGGTATAAATATGGGTAATATCACAGTGAAAAGTACTGTATTCTTTAAAACGTTCGAAATCTATCCCTCCCTCCCTTTTCGGCCATTTAATGTCATTATTTCAAGCCCTAATTACCCCTGTTAAGAATGAGCGAATAAATTTGTCAATTTATCACATTATAAATAAGTAAAACTAATATTTTTTACCATTATGACGTCATTCCTTTAACCCTCTCATTTAATCATTTGTTATTTTAAACTATTTAAATAGAGTCATTATTATCATACGTTTTATATGTGTACACATACATACATACATACATATACATACATACATATATATATATATATATATATATATATATATATATATATATATATATATATATATATATATATATATATATATATATATATATATACACTCAAAAGCAAAAACATTATGACCACCTGTCAATAACGAGTTGGCCCACCTTTGACGCGCAGCACAAATTCAACCAGCCTTGGCACTGATGCCACAAGTCCTTGGTAGATGGCCGGAGACAGATTGTACCAGATGTTTAAGCAACGGTTACACAAATACGAGATATTGCGAATTGGGGGTCTTTGGACTCTGAGCTACCGTCCCATGACATACCAAATGTGTTCTATTGGTGTATATCCCAAATGTATCTATCCCAAATGTGTTCAGATCCGGTGAGTTAGGCGGCCAGGACATTAACTCGAATTCAGCATCATGTTCCTGGAACCACTCCAAAGCAATTTCAGCCTTGTGACACTGGGCGTTGTCCTGTTGGAATATTTCATTTCCAGCTGGAAAATCGTAGGCCATGTAAGAGTGGAAATGGTCTGCAATGATGTTCAGATACCCTGCAGTATTCATGATCTGCTTTAATACAACCAGGGGTCTCAGACGGCCATGAAAACGGTCCTCAAAGCATAATACCGCCACCACCGACCTGTGTATACTACCGACCTACTGTACATTGAGGGAGCAAATGTTCGCCTGGAAGACGGCATATCCTGACACGGCCATTGGCGTGATGAAAGACAAACTGGGATTCATCTGACCAGGCAACTCTCTCCCACTGATCCATGGACCAGTCGCGATGTTCCTGGGTCCAGCGTAGGCGCAGTTGGCGATGACGCTTGGTGAGCAAAGGTACACGAGAGGGACGTTTGCTGCGTAGCCCCATATCGAACATTGACCGCTGAAAAGTGTGCTTCTATACTATTCCACTTGGCCTTGCATTGTAATGGGTTATCAGCTGTGCTACTCTCTGGCTCCGTTTTGCTTCACCATGCGAGACAGTCTCCGACGACCTTTTTCTTTGATAGCGTGTGGATGTCCAACACCATGTCGTCTACTGCTGCTTTCACCGTCATTCATACAATTTGCACAAGTACTAACAACTGCAGATCGCGAACAATTCACGATTCGTGCAGTTTCGGAAATACTTGTTCTGAGTCTATGAGGCATTACAATCTGCCGTTTTTCAAAATCGCTTAGATTTGCAGCCTTTCCCATTACACACAGAAGTAAGTGAAAGAATGATTCTTCAGATTCTCAGTAGCAGTTAAATGTCATCTTCCATGTCAACTTCCAGGCGAGTTCATTGCAAAATGTAGGGGTAGTCATACTGTTTTGTCTCTTTAGTGTGTGTATATGTATATGTATATATATATATATATATATATATATATATATATATATATATATATATATATATATATATATATATATATATATATATATATATAAATTTTCCCAAACTGCGGAGGTGCTGTGTAGAAAATTTTGGCTGGTAGAATAAATAATTCCATAAAGTTGTCTACATCCTTTTATATACTTTTTTGAAATTTTTATATCATTTTGCTATTGAAATATGTATTATTTTTATCAATCGTATAACAATTTAATGTCTAAAAAGAATAAGTATTATTGCTTATAAATACAGTGTACTTTTTGAATAACATACATTCGTATGAATCGGGTAAGTTTAACCCAAGTTCTCATATTAATTGAAATACGTTTTAATATTCGAATATCAGTGTTTTCTGCAAACCTTTATACACATTACTGAGAGATGTAAAATATTTTGTAGCATTTCTTACGTGTTACCAAAGTTGTTAAATTAATATGATTTCTTTGTCTCCTACGAGCTCTGAATTATAAAGTAATTCGTTATTTGCAGAAAGTGGACCAATAATTTCCTGCAACTGCAGGATACAACACATACCATATTTTACTGTTAGTTAAGGATGTTTTGTTTGAAATTCATGGCAACACTAACTAATTTTTAAAATATCATTTAGAAAACTAGCTAATATATTCTAAATTCTTATGCTACAGAAAATACTTTATAGGTTAGAAAAAATTATTCATAACGAAAAAAATGAAAAAATGTACAAATATTTCATGCATTTAAGGACAATTTTAGAAAGTGTTCTGTCGTATATGATATGAAGAAGTTTCCACCCAAATACAATGGCACTGAAACATTAGTATGGTAAGTAAGCATCGCGTGAATCTACAAGTTCGTGCGCTAACATATGATATTCCGAGTACCTCCGGGCAGGGTTTTCGTGCCGCTGAGTGACGCATATTGAGAGAAAGGTCTGGATTATATGCTTCTGGAAACATGAGCTAGAATACGGAATGCAACAATTATTTGGAGCGTAGCCGGCCTTATTGTGTTATCTATCCTTCCACTGCTACATGCCCTATTCCATTTAAGATAATGTGATAGTTTTTGTACATTATATACACATACATGCTTCATTAGGATAATCTGGATTAGAAAAATTGTGCAACAAAACCATGAAAAAGGAATTTTTCCATTATAATTTTAGTTTTATCTTTGTTTGAAATAACATACTCGCTTATATCTCTTTATTGTATACAGTGTATAGATAAACATGATAGGGTGGTGCACAATTGCTCCTCATTGAGACACACACACACACACACACACACACACACACACACACACACATATATATATATATATATATATATATATATACATATATATACATATATATATATATATATATATATATATATATATATATATATATATATATATATATATATATATATATATATATATATATATATATATATATATATATATAAATATATATATATATATATATATATATATATATATATATATATATATATATATATATATTATATATATATATATATATATATATATATATATATATATATATATATATATATATATATATATAACTATCTTATTTTAAACAAAATTAAGTGAAAAGATAAGGGTAAAAAATATTATAAACTTTTTATGCTGATGGATCTAAAAATGGCTTAGTTCCAGATAGAAATTTGTATGAATGAGTGTTATAAAAAAAGGAAATTATGTATGTTTAAATCTTTATGGAATCTTTTCAATTTAATCTTCTCTATTGAGATAACAATTCAACCTTGATTTGGTAGACTTTTTATATGTATATTGGTTTCTGTGAACTTAAACTTCACAAAAAATTTTGAATTGTTTCATGTGTCAGAATTTGTTTTTTGTATAGTCTTACCATTTAACATCATATTTTCAACCGGAAGATGGTTCACTGGTTGGTTGCTTTGGTTAATTTTCAGTGCTACATGTTAATGTTTTTACACGAGTACTAACTCAGAAGATGATAAATAACGATTTCATATGATCATTTTGTATTGGAATTCAAAATATACTTAATCGTTACAGCAGATATTCCTTTCACAAAAATCCTAAACATGTGCACTGGAAGATGGACAATAATCATTTCCCACATTTAAATATATATATTGTTCTTATTATTATTTTTTTTTTGAAAAAGACATATTTTAAGACTGTTCAGTAATTTTTCATTTGTTATATAGGTACATAATTTTGTAAGGCAGAATTCATTTGATGTTTATTAAATGCATATTGTTATTTATTAGTATGGTTTGCTTGTAGTAAAAGATGGTAATCCACAAAATTAAAATACACTTTCTAAGCCATTCGGATTATTAATATACTAAGTGTTAATATACTTAACAATTCTAAGATACTTTTTATTAAACTGGCAATGCTTAAAAACCGAAATATTGCGAAAACGGAACTGCAATGTAATTATTATCAGTCTTGCTTTAATTTTGAATTTAAATTTGTTTGAAAACATAAGTATTTTCTGATGATTGAATTAAAATTTTTTCATACAACATGTCTGATTAAATAATAATTTATTTTTCCTAATTATATTGTAATTACTATTTTCGTTGAAATATCATTGCATTTAGTGTAACTTGTATGGAATTTTTAAAATAAACGCTTTTATACTGCTTAATGCAAACTATAGTAATGTGTACCAGGACTAAATTTGCCATTGATGTTATTCTGTGGATGTCTGAGTTTCTAGATTGCTGTTGTTTGATATAGGATTCCTTGGGTTTTAAGTATCCCTTAAATTCGTACTGCTTCAAATTTGACATATTCCTGGTTTCAATAACCTTAATGAGAATAAAAGTTAGCCGTACTGCAATTCTTTATATCCCACCAAATTATTTTCTTTACTTTTAAAAATTAAAACATTTGTATATTTTATGCATAGGAATTAGATTGTAGAATTTCGGAGCTCTCAAATAATTTTCTTGTATGACAAGTTTATTTTAAGAAGAAAGATAACTTTTCTCATGGGAGAAAAATTATGATTTTACATTCAATGAATTCCATAATTCGTATGACTCTCATTTATGTAATTATTAGAATTCTAACTGTTATTTCAGGTTTATCTCAAATGTCTCAGGTTGAAAAGAAGAAATTGATAGAACACTGAATTTTATAAAATTTTTCGTTTAGTGATATTGACCTACATTAACCCATATTATACCATACCAACTAAATATTTCTGTAAGTTATCAAAATTTCATCCATATCATTAATATGGTGTAACTAAGCATATAAAACCAAAATTTTGAAAAAATATTTTTAATTTTTTAAGTAATTAGCTGTTTTATAAATAGGACAACTGTCCAATGCACTACGAAAATTTAACAAATGTCACTTACATTGCTTTAAGTTGATTCATAGTTTAAATTTGGAGAAACAGTCAAAGCAAAGTCTAATATTACATTTTAAGCACACTGTTCTTGGTTTTCTCTTGCAGTTCTTGAACTGGCATTTTTGGTAAGAGATAATAGAAAAAGTATATCCGTTGTAGGATGCTAACATCCATAATTTATATCTAAATTAAGTAAGTGAATTATCGAAGTTCTTAGCAGAAACAAATACAGCTGCACGCAGCACTAAACACTAGAAAAATTTCAACCAAGGGCGAGTGCAACAAAGTTTATTTTGTAATCTCCAGTTTTCCTGAATAGAATAAACACAAATTTACCCCTTGTTGTCCATGTGTGGGAACAGGTGTTTCAACTGGTTTTCATTGAAATATAGGAAAAGAATGTGTGCTATGAATGCAATATAAAATTCGTGGAAAAATAATCGGGATTGGACCATCGTCCTAATTTTAGGACACCTTTTCTTTTACTTACAAAATACACTTGTAAAATATGTTTTTGAACAAAAACTTTCAGCTACATTATTAGCTCTGTTATAAAACTAAAAGTAACATCCC
>CM063505.1:55389814-55407314 GCA_032207245.1 Pardosa pseudoannulata
ATATATCATAAAGGTGTTAATTAATATGTATATATATATATATATATATATACATATATATATACATATATATATATACATATACATATATATATATACATATATATATACATATATATACATATATATATATATATATATATATATATATATATATATATATATATATATATATATATATATATATATATATATATATATATATATATATATATATTATATATATATATATATATATATATATATATATATATATATATATATATATATATATATATATATATATATATATATATATATATATATATATATATATATATATATATATATATATATATATATATATATATATATATATTATATATATATATATATATATATATATATATATAATATATATATATATATATATATATATTATATATATATATATATATATATATATAAGAAATATTTGGGTAAAAGTCTATGTAAATCTTCTGGAGGAAATCGACAAATCATCTTTCAGAACTGTAACAATAAGTTACATTCGGTTCAGCTTTTTTTTACCTCTTCCCGTGAGTCATCCTCAAAGACATACCAGAACAGGACCGGTTCGAACTAGATATAACTATACTTCTCTGAACCAGTAAAAGGGTCCGCTGGTTTGGGAGATTCAGACCCCCCCCCGCCGTTCTGGAGTGAAGCCCTATATATATATTCTGCGAGGATGTCTGATTTTTTTAGAGGACAATGTTGTGACGAGATATAGAGAGTAGAAATGAACGCTGCTGGCATCCTAGGCATCGGGATAGACCTTTCGATATATAAAAAATCATCGCCATATTGTATTTTAGGGGAGACGCCGACTAGAGAGCAACTCTACAAATGATAAGTTGATTCCAGTTTTATTCCTTAGGAATTTTTTTTAATTGTATAAAATCATTTAATCAAGACATATTTGTCCATGTGTTTCTTAATGAGATTTAATTTCTTTTTTCTCAAACACTAGGACAACGTAACATTACTTTTTACAACAACACAAGTACTGTGGTGTAGTACATTGCTGTTGTTATTTCAGAGTATTTTATAACCCAAGTTTACTTTATATCGTCTTTAATTGTAGTAAAATGCCACTGATATATATTACAACATTCAAATACTGAACAAAAAAAATGAAATATGCTAAAAAAATATTTAAAAAAATTAAAAAATAAAAACCGTGCTACGCCTGAATAAAATTACGAAAATATCCAAGAGAAAGCTGCATTCTTTTCCTTCCTTCTTTCTACTCAGGCAACCCTATACTTTTTCCATTATCCTGTGCTGATGCGTTCGTTGTTTTATTGTCCTTTGCACAATGCGTAATTTCCCGGCTCTAACCAGAAGGACCAGGACTCCAAGGATGGTCCTGAATCGCCTCCTGGAGACCAATCACAACTCTCCAAAACGTGGATAAGTTTAAGTGCATTCGTTTTCACTGGCCACATTCCACTCTTCCTGGAGTCGCGAAAAAAACTTGGGCATGCAACCCACAACGTGTGAGTGCGGTGAGCAAATCAGTTTCGCAAACCTTATGTCAAACAAAGCTGCACTCTCACAACAAGAATAATCACCATTAAAAGTGCTAAATAAATTGCTACATTATTTTAAGGAGTCATCCAACATAATTTTGTAACTGATCACTAGATAGTCATTACTTTACATTCCCATAATTTTTATTTGGAAATTTTTAATGACATTCAAAAATAAATAATGCAACAATCCATTTTTAAATGTTTGTTCCTAAGTGTTTCACATTTAGTCACTCTTTATATTTTAGCTTTGATTAAATATTTCTTTTCTTTTTAAAACAGTTTCAATTTTTAAAAGAAAAATTACAGTTATCCCAGATTTTGTACTGTTAATCTTCCAGAACGAGTTGAAAGCTTATATTTTGTGCCATTTTAGTTTTAAATATACCAGAAATTATTTTAATATGGCGCGAAAAGTTATGCTTCTGGATTTTAAAGGCTTTAATATTTATAATCTGGCAACTTATTAGGAAAAACAACACTTTCTAAGTATCGTAAGAATTATCGTTTTATAATTTCCTATTGATTAAGATGACTTTTGGAAAAGTTTAGCAGCAAGATGAAACTAATTTACAGCTTATAACTACCGCGAAAGCATGTTTTAAGTAATTAGTATTATGTATAAAAATACAAAGTGTAAGGATCACTGATATATGATTTGCAGTGAATGTTTTTAAGAAACCAAAATTTGTTTATTTTTAAATACTTTTTTCAGACGGATACGTAAATCCCACCTCTTAGGATTGAAAAATTAAAATTTTATTTGAGAGAATTTGTTGCCAACACATCTTCTGGGCATTAATATCGTAGTTGTTAAAAAGCTATTAAAACATAGCTATCTCAAAACATTTCTTGTGCATTATTAATTCTTTAATAATTGTAGTTGAATGTTATTAGAAAAAACAACACTTTCCAAAGTATCTTAAGAATTATCGTTTTATAACTTCCTACTGATTAAGAGGGCTTTTGAAGTTTTTAGCAGAAAACTGAAAATAATTTAAAGTTAATAACTAACGTGAAAGCATATTTTAGGTAATTGGTGATTATCTATAAAAATACAAAGTGTAAGGATAGCTGATAAATGAGTTACAAAGGAATTTTTTAACAAATGAAATTTTGTTCATCTTAAATATATTTTTAGACGAATACTTAAACCCCACCTCTTAGGATTCCCAAATTAAAATTTTATTTGATACAATTTGTTGCTAAGACATCTTCTGGGCTATAATATATCGTAGTTGTTAAAAACCTATTAAAACATTAGCTATTTCAAAACCTTTTTTTTTGGATTTTAAAGGCTTTAATAATTATCTTTTGGCAATTTATTAGAAAAAACAACACTTTCCAAACTATCGTAAGAATTATCGTTTTATAAGTTCCTATTGATTAAGATGACTTTTGGAAGAGTTTAGCTGTGAGCTGAAGCAAATTTGCAGTTCGTAACTACCGTGAAAGTATATTTTAAGTAATTGGTGATTATCTATAAAAATACAAAGTGCAAGGATAGCTGATAAATAAGTTACAATAGAATTTTTGAATAAATCAAATTTTGTTCATTTTTAAATATTTTTTCAAACGGATTCGTAAACCCCACCTCTTAAAACTGCCAAATTAAAATTTTATTTCATAAAATTTGTTGCTAACACATCTTCTGGGTTGTAATATATCATAGTTGTTAAAAAGCTATTAAAACATATCTATTTAACATAGCTATTTCAAAACCTTTCTTTTGGATTTTAAAGGCTTTAATAATTATCATTTGGTAAGTTATTAGGAAAAACAACACTTTCCAAAGTATAGTAAGAATTATCGTTTTATAACTTCCTACTGATTAAGAAGACTTTTGAAGATTTTAGCAGCAAGATAAAACTAATTTTTAGCTTATAACTACAGCGAAAGCATGTTTAAGTAATTGGTATTATCTATAAATATACAAAGTGTAATTATCACTCATAAATGATTTATAGTGAATGTGTTTAACGAACCAAAACTTGCTTATTTTTAAATACTTTTTCAGACGGGTACGTAAACCCCACCTCTTAGGATTGACAAATCAAAATTTTATTTGAGAGAATTTGTTGCTAACACATCTTCTGTTCATTAATATCGTAGTTGTTAAAAAGCTATTAAAACATAGCTATTTCAAAATCCTTCTTTTGGATTTTATAGGCTTTAATAATTATCATTTGATAAGTTATTAGGAAAAACAACACTTTCTAAAGTATCGTAAGAATTATCGTTTTATTACTTCCTACTGATTAAGAGGACTTTTGAAGTTTTTAGCAGCAAGCTGAAACTAATTTACAGTTAATAACTAACGTGAAAGTATATTTTAGGTAATTGGTGATTATCTATAAAAATACAAAGTGTAAGGATAGCTGATAAATGAGTTACAATGGAATTTTTAGCAAATCAAATTTGTTCATTTTTAAATATTTTTTCAGACATAAACCCTCCTCTTAATATTCCCAAATTAAAACTTTATTTGATAGACTTTGTTGCTAACACATCTTCTGGGTGTTAATATTGTAGTTGTTTAAAATCCATTAAAACATAGCTATTTTAAAACAATTCTTTTGGATTTTAAAGGCTTTAATAATTATCTTTTGTTAAGTTATTAGGAAAAACAACACTTTCCAAAGTATTGTAAGAATTATCGTTTTATAACATCCTATTGATATAGTAGGAAGCTGAAGCTAATTTGCAGTACTTAACTATCGTGAGAGTATATTTTTCGTAATTGGTGATTATCTATTAAAATTCAAAATATAAGGATAAATGATTTAGAATAAAATTTTTTAACAAATCAATTTTGTTCATTCTTAAATATTTTTCAGACTGATACGTAAATTCCACCTCTTAGAATCGCCAAATTAAAATTTTATTTGATAAAATTTGTTGCTAACACATTCTGAGCTGTAATATATCATAGTTGTTAAAAAGGTATTAAAACATAGCTATTTCAAAATCCTTGTTTTGGATTTTAAAGGCTTTAATAATTATCGTTTAGTAAGTTAATAGGAAAAACAGCACTTTCTAAAGTATCGTAAGAATTATCATGTTATAACTCCCTACTGATAAAGAGGACTTTTGTAGATTTTAGCAGCAAAATGAAGCTAATTTACAGCTGATAGCTACCGCGAAAGCATATGTTAAGTACTTGGTGATTATCTATAAAAATACAAAGTGTAAGGATCACTGATAAATTATTTACAGTGATTTGTTTTAACAAACCAAATTTTGTTTATTTTTAAATATTTTTTCCAGACGGATACACAACCCCCACCTCTTAGGATTGACAAAATAAAATTTTAATTGATAGAATTTGTTACTAACACATCTTCTGGACATTAATATCGCAGTTGCTAAAAAGCTATTAAAAATTTAACATAGCTATTTCAAAATCCTTCTTCTGGAATATAAAGGGTTTAACGTCTTGCCTTATGAATCGAGCGACGATTGTGTGTGCCACATTCGATGAAAGCTTTTCTCATGCGTCGTGGCCAGGAGGAGTTTCATCACGGTCCTAAATTGTGAGAAAACCGGTGGACATTAATAGTACTACATTTACTATTTAATAAAGCCACAGAATTTGATAATTATATTTCATTTCATTTTTAGTAAAAAAAAATTATTAATGTTTTTATTTCACATACTATTATCTTTGTTTTTGGTTATATAACAAAAGTAAACGTAGTGAATAATCGGTATCTGTGTCAGTTTCTAAGGTTTAATCAGGAGACTTTCCAGCGTCGTTAGTAGTAGCATTTTTCCTTTTTGCCATTAGGTTGAATTTTTACATTTTTTAAGAATTATTTAAGCACCAACAATTAGTTATTTATTGCATATAATATAACTAGCTGCTCGCACCCAGCCTTCGGTCTGGGTTATACATGTTTCTTCAAAGAAGTTTTAGAACCACTATTAAAAATAAACGTATTAATAAAAATGTTGAATAAATCTCGCTGCAGATTGTTGATGAATAAGATAGTTTATTAACAACATGCAAAACCTGCTATACATTTGTACATTCGTTTTATTTGTATATTCGATTCGTTTTGTTCGGCAACTACTATATAAGGGGGATTCCAAGACTTTTCTACTACATAGGTTAAACCTCTTTAAGTTATGGATATGCATGCTTTTAATGTCTTTACTGTGAAAATTTTTTTGAAATAGATTTTTATTTCTTAAATTTCGTGTTTTATAAATGTTTTTTTTCACGTGCTTAAAATGCAAAGAAAATTTTTTTTTGTTTCATAACAAATATTACGCTTAATTTTCGGTGTATATAACACAGGTTCCTTTTTTGATGTACTGGAGAGCCAAGAATTGTGAAAATTGAGTTTTAGTCATTAATAAAGAATTCATTTTTTTTCTCTCAACTTGCATAAGATATTCGATAATTTTGTTATACAACAGTTCAAATACTTAAGTGAAATTCTTTCCCGTACATAAGTACATCGTTTGCCTAATACTATTTAGGACATTAGTGTTTTATACATAAAATTGAAGTTTTAAATAACGTTACAATCGCAATATAACAAATTATTTTAGAATGTAACCAAAAAAGCCTTTAAAATAACTGAAAAATAATACATTTAATTGTAATAAACTTCCAATTAATCACATTCTTCCTATTTTATTATTCTCAATCAAGCCTGGAATTATTTACTTACTAATCACTGCGAGTGACAAAGTAACTGTAACAAAGAATAGCATGAAAACAAAAACTTTATAGCCTAAAAGGCATAACATGTCTGATACGAGCTTTTCACTTTTGGCCAGAAAAAATCACGTGTCTGAAACTAGCTTTTTACTTTTGGAAGACAGAATGATCCCGTGTGATACGAGATTCTCATTTTAGGCACAGCAGTACGATCACGTCTCCCATACGTTGTTTTAAGTCAAAGGGTTAATAATTATTTTTTGGTAAGTTATTAGGAAAAACAACACTTTCCATAGTATCACAAGAATTATCGTTTTATAATTTCCCACTCATTAAGAGGAGTTTTAAAGATTTTGGCAGCACTCTGAAGCTAATTTACAGCTGATAACTACCCTGAAAGCAAAATTTACGTAATTGGTGATTATCTGTAAAAAATGAAAGTGTAAGGACAGCTGATAGATAATTCATTTTTAAATATTGTATTATCAGACGGTAGAAAGGCCCTACTCTTATGATTGCTAAATTAATTTTTTTTTAAAATATTTCTAGCATATCTTCTAGGTATTAATATCTTAGTTGTTAAAAAAGTGTGATAAGAGGTTCTCATTTTAGGCACAGCAGTACAATGACGTCTAACATACGTTGTTTTAAGGCAAAGTGTTAATAATTATTGATTGTTAAGTTATTAGGAAAAACAACACTTTCCATAGTATCACAAGAATTATCGTTTTATAATTTCCCACTGATTAAGAGGAGTTTTAAAGATTTTGGCAGCACTCTGAAGCTAATTTACAGCTGATAACTACCCTGAAAGCAAAATTTACGTAATTGGTGATTATCTGTAAAAAATGAAAGTGTAAGGACAGCTGATAGATAATTCATTTTTAAATATTGTATTATCAGACGGTAGAAAGGCCCTACTCTTATGATTGCTAAATTAATTTTTTTTTAAATATATCTAGCATATCTTCTAGGTATTAATATCTTAGTTGTTAAAAAAGTGTGATAAGAGGTTCTCATTTTAGGCACAGCAGTACGATCACGTCTTCCATAGGTTGTTTTAAGGCAAAGGGTAAATAATTATTGTTTGTTAAGTTATTAGGAAAAACAACACTTTCCATAGTATCACAAGAATTATCGTTTTATAACTTCCTACTGATTAAGAGGATTTTACAGATTTTAGCAGCACGCTGAAGCTGATTTACAGCTGATAACTACCCTGAAAGCAAATTTTAGGTAATTGGTGATTATCTGTAAAAAACGAAAGTGTAAGGACAGCTGATAGATAATTCATTTTTAAATATTGTATTATCAGACGGTAGAAAGGCCCTACTCTTATGATTGCTAAATTAATTTTTTTTAAATATTTCTAGCATATCTTCTAGGTATTAATATCTTAGTTGTTAAAAAAGTGTGATAAGAGGTTCTCATTTTAGGCACAGCAGTACGATCACGTCTTCCATAGGTTGTTTTAAGGCAAAGGGTAAATAATTATTGTTTGTTAAGTTATTAGGAAAAACAACACTTTCCATAGTATCACAAGAATTATCGTTTTATAACTTCCTACTGATTAAGAGGATTTTACAGATTTTAGCAGCACGCTGAAGCTGATTTACAGCTGATAACTACCCTGAAAGCAAATTTTAGGTAATTGGTGATTATCTGTAAAAAACGAAAGTGTAAGGACAGCTGATAGATAATTCATTTTTAAATATTGTATTATCAGACGGTAGAAAGGCCCTACTCTTATGATTGCTAAATTAATTTTTTTTTAAATATATCTAGCATATCTTCTAGGTATTAATATCTTAGTTGTTAAAAAAGTGTGATAAGAGGTTCTCATTTTAGGCACAGCAGTACGATCACGTCTTCCATAGGTTGTTTTAAGGCAAAGGGTAAATAATTATTGTTTGTTAAGTTATTAGGAAAAACAACACTTTCCATAGTATCACAAGAATTATCGTTTTATAATTTCCCACTCATTAAGAGGAGTTTTAAAGATTTTGGCAGCACTCTGAAGCTAATTTACAGCTGATAACTACCCTGAAAGCAAAATTTACGTAATTGGTGATTATCTGTAAAAAATGAAAGTGTAAGGACAGCTGATAGATAATTCATTTTTAAATATTGTATTATCAGACGGTAGAAAGGCCCTACTCTTATGATTGCTAAATTAATTTTTTTTTTAAATATTTCTAGCATATCTTCTAGGTATTAATATCTTAGTTGTTAAAAAAGTGTGATAAGAGGTTCTCATTTTAGGCACAGCAGTACGATCACGTCTTCCATAGGTTGTTTTAAGGCAAAGGGTAAATAATTATTGTTTGTTAAGTTATTAGGAAAAACAACACTTTCCATAGTATCACAAGAATTATCGTTTTATAATTTCCCACTCATTAAGAGGAGTTTTAAAGATTTTTTCAGCACTCTGAAGCTAATTTACAGCTGATAACTACCCTGAAAGCAAAATTTACGTAATTGGTGATTATCTGTAAAAAACCAAAGTGTAAGGACAGCTGATAGATAATTCATCTTTAAATATTGTATTATCAGACGGTAGAAAGGCCCTACTCTTATGATTGCTAAATTAATTTTTTTTAAATATATCTAGCATATCTTCTAGGTATTAATATCTTAGTTGTTAAAAAAGTGTGATAAGAGGTTCTCATTTTAGGCACAGCAGTACGATCACGTCTTCCATAGGTTGTTTTAAGGCAAAGGGTAAATAATTATTGTTTGTTAAGTTATTAGGAAAAACAACACTTTCCATAGTATCACAAGAATTATCGTTTTATAATTTCCCACTCATTAAGAGGAGTTTTAAAGATTTTGGCAGCACTCTGAAGCTAATTTACAGCTGATAACTACCCTGAAAGCAAAATTTACGTAATTGGTGATTATCTGTAAAAAATGAAAGTGTAAGGACAGCTGATAGATAATTCATTTTAAATATTGTATATCAGACGGTAGAAAGCCCTACTCTTATGATTGCTAAATTAATTTTTTTTTTAAATATTTCTAATATCTTCTAGGTATTAATAATTAGTTGTTAAAAAAGTGTGATAAGAGGTTCTCATTTTACACAGCAGTACGATCACGTCTTCATAGGTTGTTAAGGCAAAGTAAATAATTATTGTTTGTTAAGTTATTAGGAAAAACAACACTTTCCATAGTATCACAAGAATTATCGTTTTATAACTTCCCATCATTAAGAGGAGTTTTAAAGATTTTTGGCAGCACGCTGAAGCTGATTTACAGCTGATAACTACCCTGAAAGCAAATTTTAGGTAATTGGTGATTATCTGTAAAAAACGAAAGTGTAAGGACAGCTGATAGATAATTCATTTTTAAATATTGTATTATCAGACGATAGAAAGGCCCTACTCTTATGATTGCTAAATTAATTTTTTTTTTAAATATATCTAGCATATCTTCTAGGTATTAATAATCTTAGTTGTTAAAAAAGTGTGATAAGAGGTTCTCATTTTAGGCACAGCAGTACGATCACGTCTTCCATAGGTTGTTTTAAGGCAAAGGGTAAATAATTATTGTTTGTTAAGTTATTAGGAAAAACAACACTTTCCATAGTATCACAAGAATTATCGTTTTATAACTTCCTACTGATTAAGAGGATTTTACAGATTTTAGCAGCACGCTGAAGCTGATTTACAGCTGATAACTACCCTGAAAGCAAATTTTAGGTAATTGGTGATTATCTGTAAAAAACGAAAGTGTAAGGACAGCTGATAGATAATTCATCTTTAAATAGTGTATTATCAGACGATAGAGAGGCCCTAACTCTTATGATTGCTAAATTAATTATTTTTTTAGATTTTTTCTAACATATCTTCTAGGTATTAAAATAATAACTGTTAAAAAAAGTATTAGAAACTTAACATAGCTATTACAAAATCGATGAATGTGGTACTAAGTTCATATCATTTGACCTCGGAAACGTTTGAACTAGTGAAGCTTGTAGTTTCATGCATTAAAGTTCATTTGATATAATACGCATATAGTGATAATTGCGATCAAATGAAAGCCAACATTTCCATCTATCTCAATGGCTCCATTTATAATCTCCTATTAAAAGAGATTTACGGTTATATCGAAAACCGAGCCATCTATGGGATTTTGACTTGATACCGTGTATTCGGAATTACAATACCGTGTAATTTGAAATAGGCTATATTATATGGTCTGGTTAAAGATTTACTGTACAGCGCAGAGTGCATTACATTCTCCTCCAACTCAGATATACTCAGAATACTTTTATGAACTTATTTTATTATTAATCGGTTTATGAATCAAACAAAATATAAATGATGCATTATCTTTATTAAAGATTCAAACTTTTAACAATAACGTATATACCAAATATTTTGACAATATTTGATTTCAGATTTCTCGTAAAAACAACTATTTGCTGTAAAAGAAATTAGAAAATTTATTAAATGAAAAGCTTAATAGGTGCCTTTGATATTTTGAGTTAAACTTAAGTAATTATATATTTATAAATTATTTATTAAAAGTTAAACAGCTTTAATCTACAATAAGGAAAAATAAGTATTTAACTTTGTCTATAAAATTGGTCTATAAAATATTTCAGTTTTTAATTGGATGCAGAATGTATGTAAGAACTGCCTGTACAAGAAGTCTTAGCTAGGAAAAATTATTTAGTCTTATTTATTTGATTTGAAATTTCTTTTTGAATCCATTATTCATTTCGATTTCTCAAGAATAGCTTCTTTTTATGTCTACCACCCACTTTTATTAATAGATAATCTATCATTTCTACCACAAGTACCCCAATAAATCAATTTAGAAAACAGCAATGTACTTGTAATTTTTAAGTGAAGATATAGTAAAAATAGTATTTAATTTTGTAATTTGCGACGGTGAATAATTTTCAAATAAAATTCAATTAGTAAAATATATTTAGTATATATATATATATATATATATATATATATATATATTATATATAAATATAATATATATATATATATATATATATATATATATATATATATATATATATATATATATATATATATATATATATATATATATAAACTACGTTTTAAAAAGGATTTCTAAATCTTTAACAAGGATTTATTCATTTTCTCGTTATCTCAATAGATACGAAATTTAAAAATTCGTTGCCACAAATGCTAATGAACTTGATGAAATGCTGATTACTTTAAAAGTTTACATTAAAGAGTTGTGTATAAGAATTAAGAATTGCGTTATAGAGTTATTCCTTGATTACCATAAATACCACTCCAGCAACTTTTCTTACAATGTAATTAATCATAAAAATAGATACTGGTTGGAGGACCTCTGAATGATTAACAACTTTACACAAACGTTTCTTTCCCTTACCTATGCATATAGGAAGCTTTGGATTTCATTACCTCACATATAAGTAAATGTTTTGTAGAAAAAAATTAATAAAGTATAAAAGTGTAACGTTAAAATATACTGTGAGAGTATCGAGCGTCCACGACCGTCTTTCTCTATGACTGCACACGTTGTTTCTGTACCTGTTCGCCTATTGTTACTGGAGCAGGTAACGTGGGTTCATTGAAAGTCTGTCTTGCCGACAATTAAATACTGCAGCAACCATATACTGGAGTATGTATTTATTATTTACAATTATGGAACACATGAAAATTATACATTAATATAGGTACAGCGCATTTCTAACTGGAACGTCCCGAGGATACGAAAAAATGCCGAACGGTCTGTACGTGTATCACTCGGTTAGAGCTCTCTCCTCCAAGCATGTCCGTTCTATCTCGGTCCAAGCTGGCATCTCTTCTACTGCTGTTGGCCAGGACCGGGGTGGAATCCCCCCCCTCTTGGCCAGGCTCTCGCCTCCATGGGAAAATGGACCAATTTTCCTCCGCAGCTGGCGTGGTCGGGGGTGGCATCCTTCTCCTTCCTGGTGAATTTTTACCTCCCTGGAGCAGGGTTTGTCTAACCTCTCTCGATGTGTTCCTTTTCGCTCCCTAGAGCCTTAAAAATGCAGTTGTCCATGTAACAAAAACTCGAGTCTTGAGTCTAGAATTATATATATTTCATAAATTTTTCTCAAATTACGGTAAACACTGTGCAACAAAGTGAATTAATATTATAAACAATAACAAAGTGAATTATAATATAACTATATAACAAATAATATTTATAATAACAAAGTTAGTTATTATTATAAACCTATCCGACTTTTTAAAGATTTCTATACAAATAAGCTAGAAGACCTCTGAATATTTGAAAATGTGTTACACAGAAATTTCCTCTCCTCCTTACCTAAACAAATTACGAAGCTTGGAATTTCATTAATTCACGTAATTTTATGTATATATTACCTACCAATGACTTATATCATTCCATGTTGATATAATACAAAGAGTTAAAACACCAGATACAAAATGAGCGAAGACTTACCGTTTTGCAAACTTTTTTTATTTATAATTTCATTCTTTTTCCTACAATCTGGTGACTCATAAAAATATTCAATCTCAATATGGAGCTGTTGGAGTATAGATGAAAATATATACAGTCTCAATATGGAGGAGTTAGACTATGGAAGGAACTCCCGCTGATTCCGCTTTCCTGAGACGAACAAAGAACTGAGATTTTTCTGCCTCTGCTGAAGTAGATGAAGGGGTCTCCAAATGTGCTGAGTGAAAATCCAAAAACTCTTGTTGTCAAGGCTAAAGACGACTGACCACCCCTACTGTCCAACGGGGTCGAAGGGGGAGGGTTGATCACTGACATCGCCCTCGTCCCTGGGTCAACAGTGTAACTTACTTTATATTCCCCGGGCAGATTTTTATAGGGATGAATTCATCAATAATTGAGTCAATTTATGATACTAAATTTGCAGTAAAACATAAAATTAATAAAACACATCTTCGCCTCATTTGTATCATGTCTGACATGCTAAGTAATTTTTAGCGCGATTGTGTCTTATTAAAAATATGCATTTGCATCACTAAATCACCTAAATTTACATTCTTAGTAGTTTATATAGTATCTATTTACAAACAAAGTTACTAACATTTATATCATTTTCATAGGAAGATTATAAAATATTGTAAGAAATCTTTTACATAACTAATTATATTACATTTCGCAAAATTTTAATTCATCTGGTATATGAACCAGTCAACACTATTATAAATGGGCAATTCACTTTACTGCAATAAATAATCCTTAAATTGACTGTTTTGTAGCTATGTGAGCATAAACAAATTTTATTTCAAATTAAAGCTAAATGAACTTTATTATTATTATTATTATTGCTATTATTTGCCCTGTACCACATCAATGCATGACGGTCTTTGGTGAAATGATTTACTGGCAAGGACTTTAGTCGTTTTATTATAAAACTGTATTGTGTAATTATCATTTCATAACTTTTTAATAATTACGTATGACCCTATGTATTTTTGTTGTAACAGTATAGAGCGATGAAAAAGTTTGAAAGAGGAATGTTGAAATGTACTTCATAACACTATATTTAAATTAAGTTACACATTGTGCGATAAAGATGAATGATTTTATTAGAATTAGAAATCCCCGCATAACCGACTTCCCTTAGACTTCTAAATAATCATATACAATTCCATTTTCATGATAAACTGTAAATGGTTACACAGAAATGTTTATGTCTTACCTAAATAGATATGTAGCTTCAAATATCGTTTGAACAAATAGTAATGGAGATCTTGTAGATAACATTTAAAAGTTCAAAAACTTCAAAAATAATATATTTAAAGTACATTAATTCAATACTTGTGAATATGGGTAAATTCACGTGTAAGCTGTCATATTTGTTATTCATTCATAGTAGAAACTAACATACTAATTGTTTCTAATTGAAGAATAAGTTATAACTGACTACTATATCAAATTGACTGACAGATATTCTAATTGGAGGAAAAGGCTTCCATCAGATCTAATTAAATGTCAGTCATGAAAGCCATTAAATGAGGTTATAACAAACCTCACAGGTTTAGCATAGAATAGAATAATCTTCTTCGAAACGTATAGACCATCTGTTATAGCAATTATGAAATCGAAAATGAAGTTGTAGATTTTAATTTTACGGAGAAAGCCATTATCAGTTCCAAATGGATATCAAGTAAAACTTCTAAGAAATCTATACACACAAACATTATTTAAAAGATATAATAGACAGAAAATTATAAACTGTATATAATCAAAAGCATGTTTTAACTTTGGTAAAACTACCTTATCATTTTTATTATACTCTGAGAAATTGAAGAGAGGCTGTGGAATTAAAAAAGATAATCTACTTAATGTCAAACAGTCAAAAAAGAAAGTAATGTGTTGAAATTTGTTATGAATGTAATTAACCAAGATAAAAGACAATTTAATTTTTTATGTAAATTCTTTATTAATTATATTATATCAAACTGTGTTCTCGAAAATGTAAAAATAGATTTTAATTTTACGTAGAAAGCAATTATTAAGTCCAAATGGATATCAAGCTAAACATCTAAGAAATCTATACACACAAACATTATTTTGAAAGTATAATAGACAGAAAATTATAGATTATATATAATCAAAAACAGGTTTTAACTTTGGTAAAATTATCTTATCATTTTTATTATACATTTTGAAATTGAAGCAATTCTGTGGAATTAAAAAAATATTCTACTTAATGTCAAACCGTCAAAAAAGATAAAAGAAATTACTGTAGTGAAATTTGTTATGAATGTAATTAACCATGATAAAAGACAATTTAAAATTATTTTTATATAAACTGTTTATAATTTATTTTATACCAAACTTTGTTGTCTAAAATGTAAAAAATATATTTATTGAAAGTTTAATAATATACAGTTTTATAGAAGATTTTTTTTAGATGTAAACTAAATAAAATATATTTATAAACACACTGTATCTTCATTAATAAAATGAAATGTGTAACAATTCTTCTTATAAAAATCTAAATCTATATAACAACTGTTTATATTTTACTTTATATTAAAAATGTACGACTGAAATTTAAACTATATTTATAGACAGCTTAAATCTAGACTACTTTATTAAAAAAAATTCAGGTAGGAATGCTAATATTAAGTAAACTATTTACTACATAAAAATATACAAATGTGTTCAAGGCATTGTTAATAAAATAACAAATAACATGTGTTATCTTACACTTTTACCGAAATAGTAACTCCGTCTGAAAACGCAATTACTTTTGTATGTTGATAAAATAATTATTATTTTTCCTAAAACTTTTACAAGTGATATAAAATTAGAATATAAATGCACATATGAAACACTTGTATCTAGTTTGATGCTCGGAAACAATTTTCGCATCGAAATAACTTTCCTGAAATACCATGATAAAATAAACGCCAAAGGCATGCAATACTGCATCTCTTTAACTCCTACAGTTAGACACTATAATGAATTTTCTATTCAGCACTTTATTCAACCGATTTACTCGTGTTTTCTCACATACTATTGAGTAATCTGCTCTATGCAGATATATTAAAATAGGGGTTCTTAACAAAACTTGGTTCCTGAAAGCTTAGACACGATGCTTTATTACGCCCGTCCTCTAGAATTTGTGGATTATCTACTTAATAACTTAAAGCCTTCTTAAATATTATTCTGAAAGTTCGCATGCTACAGGGTGCTGGAATTATAAAGATTCTTGAGCACTGCTTGCTATTTGAATGCCATATTATATATTTATTTAAATTTAAGGGTAGAAAGGAAGCTGAAACTCAGGTTTCAAATTTCTAAATTTTTAACTACTGTTTTATATTGATAATATATAATATTGTTATATGAAATATATATAATATTAAAATCTATTAGACAATGTTTTTGATTAAAATGTGAAACTATTTATTAAAAATTGAATCATCCAATAATATGCCTACAAAATTGTTCACGGCAGGCAAATCTCTTGATTTTATTCTTATCATTTTATCTTTAAAATTTGTAGAGAATGAAACCGGGTATTGATTTTCAATTACGCTAATAAATAACTCTATTTTTTTCCGTTATCCAATGTTTAAACCGCTTTACGGTATAAATCCTTTGTAACTGCAGAAAATACTTGGCTTAAAAAATTCTCAGTTTGAAGATAATCACATTAATACACAATTTCTAATATTATCTACAGAGAAGTAATGAATATGAAACATTTTAAAAATACTAATTCAATTTAAAAAAATTTAAAACTACAAATTCTTTAAAAAGTTTAAAATAAAGTTGTATGACAAAAATCATGACTTTTACCCTGAACCGTCCGAGTTTAATTATTATTAAGATTTGTGGATTTACTTGAGTTCGCTTAATTGGAACTGAATTGTGGATAATATATTCAAAGTCTAATACCTGATTTTTTATACTGTTCAATGCAACTATGCAAATTTGTACTCACGTATTCAGAAGCATACAAACACACACATATGTGTGTATGTATATGCGTGTATGTGTGTGTAATATATCAAAAATATTGCTTCTAAAGTTTTACTAAATTATCCTAGTTCTTGATTTTATATTCTAATCTTGAAGTTTGGGCATTTTAGTCTACCGTTTTATCATATAGATTTATTAGAAGAGACAGAAAAATTCTATATTTTAATCTATAATTTTCTAGCTACCAAAAGAAAAAAAAGGAAGCGACTCACCTATACAGATTTCTTTCCATATTTCTTAAAAACATAGACTGAAATATTAAATACAAAATGTGTGGCACTGCTTACATTTTTATTAATAAAATGATACGAGTTATAAAATAAACTTTTGGCATTTTGAGCTATATGTTTGTTGTATAGAAGCATAACAGATGACAGAAAAATACTGGCTCAGAAACTATTCCACAAGAGTTTAGAATCGCGTAATCATTATTTCGTGTTTAGTACATTTTTAAATACTCACATATTCAATGAATGTTTTGTAGCTGTCTGACTGTTCCAAGCCTGTTTAACGTATGTTTCACGTATGTTCAACGAAGTTTTATACCATATTTCAATATTTTAGTAAATGTAACTAATAATGACTGCACAATGGACAGTCGATATTTCGAAGCAAGCACTGGCAATAAAAATCGTCATGCTGCTACCGCAAAGGGAAAGCTGAAACTATTTTAGTGCTTACGTTCTCCTGGAATACTGTTAACTGCCTCCTCGCTTCGATAAGTTTTATCGCTGGATAGAATGAGCAAAGTATATCGAGAGCCTTGCCCCTGGTTGGGTTACCCTAGGTGTGAAGG
>CM063505.1:55412314-55429814 GCA_032207245.1 Pardosa pseudoannulata
AACATTTACTAGACAGCAAAGGTGAATTATTTAGTTTAACATATCATTTAACTCAGTATATGTGAACAAATTTATGGCCGTACATTCCGCTTAGATTAGTAAGGTATTTCAAATATGATGTCTCAATAGTAAGCCTTTGGCCAATAATTAGAAAGTTATGTCTGACCAGGGATGTATGTTATATAGATTGAGAATAAGGTTTAGGATAATTATGGATATAAATACTTATGTTGCCTCAAACAGCTTATATCTTAAAGTTCGGATGCTGTAACGTTCAGATAAATATTTACTTATTAGTATTAGTTAAAAAAGTCAGTAATGTCAGGACTTTTTCGTATTTTCTATACCTTATAATCTACAGCCATATATTGCATTTTCAAAAGAAAACTTAATGTGTTAGTTATACACTTGAAACTTGTGTGTACAAATGTGACTTTTCAATTTTGAAAAAAATATATAGGGACTAATAAAAATGTATTAAATATTATATATGTTTACATAGATATCTTAAATCCTAAATAATGTATGCTAATAATTATAATATTATTATATTATAATTTATATTAACAATAATGTCAAAATATTAATTATTGAATCAGTGGAAGACTAATCTTTCTGAATCAATCGAAGCAATTAAAGATGAGGATAAAAACTAGTACATTAAGGTGGATGGAATTTAAAACTAATTTCCCAAATTGGTAAAGAATTTTTAGAGTTAATATAGAACCGTTTTAATCAGTCAATAGTTGAAAACAAATACAAGTTGCAATTCCCTGTATTCTTTTATGATTACAAGTACGAACTTTACAAAAAAAAATATATGTATTTCCGAATAATAAAATCAGGATAAACTATAGGTTCTGTAAATTATTGTACAAAATACATCGGAATTATAACTAAAATCATTTTATTTCTGATTGTGAAAGTACATTGTATTTGACTCTAAACCATGAATGTATGAAATGTAGTTCTGGTGACAAGGAATTTCTACATACGTGTCATAATTAAAGTGGAAGATTAGATACAAATGAAGTGAGTAGCGAAATTTTTAGGGACATTACTATGATTTTGTATATTCTAGTTTGAAAAAATATTTTTGAAACGAATGTTTGTTGTAGATTTCGTAATTATGTTTAACTTATAAGGATATATTTTTGATATCATATAAAAAGTCATTTAAGAGGCAACGCGTTAATAATTTCGTAAAAGTAATAAGTGCATCAATAACAATCTAATGCATATAATCATAGTATTTAGTAATGAAAGTCTTTCCTGAGCTTCCTGAAACTCCATATAAAAGCTTGTGCACCATGTGATACGGTTTTATTGCCCTGAAGTGATGATAATTTTAATGAACCGCCACTTCATAATTTTCACATTTTTGGTATTCAGATTTGGTGCATTTTTGATGCATGTTTGGTGCATTTTGGGTAGTTTGTCCCTGTTCCGAACAAACTACATCATCTCTATCACATTCATACCAGATAAGTCTTCAGTCAAGGACAAAATGGCAATGCTTTTTTGCTGAGTAAAATATAGTTATCCCTTCTGGCTATCGTGTAGGGTCATAATGTTTTTATAGAAATGGATTTTTTTTCTTTCCGGAACCAAGTTTTTGTGTCCTGACGTAGTTCAGTGGTCGCTTGTACTGATCCTAACCTATGAATATTTACAAGATGAATAGCTATTTTAGGCTCTGAAATGTGATTACAGACCACAAACTTCAATATTTAACGACCTTTTAGCACTCTTCTTGGTGCAGTTTCAATGAAAACGACCTTTTAACAGGAAATTTGTTTTTTGCTGAACTGTATTCAACTATGTAATTTATTTTAAAATACCATTTCTCCTTAGTAATCAATAACAATAATTTTGTAATTATAAAAATTTACAATGTTAAATCATAAAGATTTAAGAACAGTTGATATTTTACCGTGCACAATATACCAGACTAATTCAATTATATGAGTGCATGAGTGAGAGAGATATGTATTTTGCTACGTTTTTGCTTATTTGAAAACAAAATTAATTAGAGGTATTAATAACACATGTATTCCACTTGGATTGTTTTACACTTTTAAGGACATAACAAATCGAAAATTGTAAACAATTTCTACAAAAATAATTGATATGTTTGCTATTCTATAAATTCCTCTTTGTGCTTCATTTGTTAATACAGACTACACAAAGCTGTCGAACGATGTCAAAACAAACGAATTAATCACTGCAGGGGGGAGGATCTCGCATAGTTTAAAGAGTGGTATGAAAGATGATAGCATAGCAAATTTATACAGCATGTCATCCCCGTTGTCACTGCCATCAGGTAAATTTTAGATAATTTTCATGAGAATTTTCACTTAGAAAAACAATTTATATGAATAATTGAAAAATACTCTAATATATCCTTTCAATCAGAATTGGTGAAAAAAGATCAAAGATATTATTACTCACTGGACTTTTTAAAATATATGGAAAATGAAGATATTATAGTCTGAAAAGTTTTTTCGTATGTTCAATTGTTGAAAGATAGAAAATTAACTTTAGAAAATACTGAAATCTTCGCAAAGCTATTTTTCTAGAGTTTAGTTATCTCCCGGAAAAAATCACAGTGGGTTGCAAAAAAGAGGAAGAATTAAAAAATAAAAAGTAAACTTTCTATGTTTTCTTACTAACTTTAAATGCTCTTTTTAAAACATCGTACCGGACAAATAAAATTACTTGAGTTTATTACAAGAAAATTGGGATTCATATATATTTTATGGAAAAAGGAAATCCCCGAACTTGACTTTTTTATCACGTAATCCCTAAATGGAAAATCTATTATTTTTAAAATAGAACTTTTGTAAGAATATTTATTTACGAATATGCTAGTATTTACGTAATACAACGCATTTAAGTGTTTAAACCTATAATTTTAAACTGTAAATATGCTTATAATTTCAAAAGTATCTAAACTTTGAATACAAATTAAGTACTGTTGAAACAATGGATAGAATTTCGTCTATGATGCTATTAAATATAATATATCTCTTGTTTAATATCACTTGAGGTTTAAAATAGAAATAAATTATTAGATTACATGTAAAATTAAAAAAAAAATTAATTTCTGATATACATATTTGTGGTATACAGTTAAGTGATTTTCTATGTTTTGCATTTGGAGTATATATTTAAAGATTTTAAAAATGTATTAATTTATATGACAAAACTAAAAACAATTATAAAATTGAACCTTTATTAATGATGTAGAAAAATTTTGTGTTTGAAATAGACCAGAAATTCTTATTTTACACTAAAAATAAATATGGGTTGATATAATAAATTAATAAAATAAACATTTACAATAAATTTTTCTTGTAGGTCTGAGTAGTTATTTTTAAATCTTTCTCGTGGTTAAACACTTAAAAAGAAAACGCTTAAAAAAAGTTAAAAAGAATTTAAATAAACTACATGAAATAATGTCTGCTAAAAAATTGAGATATAACAATTTCAATTTGCCATTCTTTATAATTTTTTTAAAAAAATAACAATACTTGATCAACACTTGTTGATTAAGTATTGTTGCTGCTTACCCTTTATCATAATTAACCTTTTAAATCATGGTAAATTGTATGCAGAGATTATATCATAAACAAGTCCTTCTGTTCTAAAATAAATAAGTAATATTGTTGTTCTTAAAATATGTAATCGCACACATACTTGGATACTTGGTGTTTTGGATGCTTATTATTGTTTAAGTAATAACTTTCTCGGACTTACGAGGTTTTCTTGAGTTGATCCTTTTGTGTTTTCATTGGTGGCGTTTAATTAGTTTTGTCTTTATCCTGTATTTTGATTGGCTGGACTCAAGATCTTTATAAAACTATAAAAGCCCAATGTACCTCGTATTTTTGTGTTATCATTATTATCATTATTATTATTATTGTTATTATTTTAGTGTCTTTAATAAAAGGTGTTTTGCGATCTGCGGCTCTTCGTAATACTCAGATGTAAATAATTTTATGTTAACACTTAAGCGTACTTAATTTTTTAATGTTCTAAAATATTATTTAATTATTGTCATCCTTAATTAAATCACAAAATCTGTATATAGATTATTATATAAGTTCTTGTGTTTGTGTTATATGAGGTATGTCACAGAACGGAAACATTTATTTTATATAACAATTTTACGTTATCGGTTGTACAATTGTTTTAGAATACATCTTAACGAAATGAGTGAGTTGTAATAGACAAAATATGTGTAAAAATTAAAATATCAGAATATTTTATATAAAAGAATTTTTTATTCGTTAAAATGTAAATTGAAGTAAGTATTAATTAAAGATTTATATTCAATATATATATTCACTTATGGGTGTCAGAATTTCCATATATTATTTTATGTTGAATTTATCCCATCAATCTTCATTATATGAATGATTATTAAGAGCAAGCGACGTAATATTAAGTTACACTACACATCTATTTAATACCCGAAATGATCACTGTAATTATTTTGTCATAAATTATTAATTTTTTAACAGAACTTTGCTTTTCAATCTTAAACAAGATTAAGGTCATTTAAGTTTAATGTCGTACTGCTGACTATTACTCCAATGTGTGCGTCAGAGCTGAATAGAGAAGGGCTTAATTAACATTGACAACACATGTGATGGAAGACCGAGACCTCTGAATTTTAATGAGACGTGGGAAGAAAGTTTAATTATGACCTCCTGCAACATGACATTTGAAGGGGAAATATTATAGAAAGTCACTAATCCCCACTGTAAACATATAAAATCGTAACCACGAATTGAAAACTATAAGTAGATTATGAGATCTCGCTTCTGAATTTTGAACAGTATTAAAGGAAATGAAATGTCTTTTCTGATTTTTCGGTGTAAAAATAATGATATTGTTTGCTACTCTGTAAAATAATAAAATTAATATTTTTGTTGGTATTTCAATTCAACATTAATTCCTAATTTTAATTTTTAAATATATATTTTTCTTATAGTATATTTAAATATATATTTTATATTTAAATATATATTTATGTTTCAAAGGAGTTTTAATAATGTTAAATTTTAATTATGTTCTGACACTTTTAATGAGATGTGGGAAGAAAGTTTAATTATGACCTCGTGCAACATGACATTTGAAGGAGAAATGTTATAGAAATCACTAATCCCCACTGTAAACATATAAAATCGTAACTACGAATTGCAAACTATAAGTAGATTATGAGATCTCGCTTCTGAGTTTTGAACAGTATTAACGGAAATGAAATGTATTTTCTGAATTTTCGGCTTAAAAATAATGATATTGTTTGCTACTCTGTAATATAATAAAATTAATATTTTTGTTGGCATTTCATTTCAACACTAATTACTAATTTTAATTTTTAAATATACATTTATTTTATAGTATATTTAAATATATATTTTATGTTAAATATATATTTATGTTTCAAATTAGTTTTAATAATATTAAATTTTAATTATGTTCTGACACTTTTAATGAGACGTGGGAAGAAAGTTTAATTATGACCTCGTGCAACATGACATTTGAAGGAGAAATGTTATAGAAAGTCACTAATCCCCACTGTAAACATAAAAATCGTAACCACGAATTGCAAACTATAAGTAGATTATGAGATCTGGATTCTGAATTTTGAACAGTATTAACGGAAATGAAATGTCTTTTCTGAATTTTAGGTGTAAAAATAATGATATTGTTTGCTACTCTGTAATATAATAAAATTAATATTTTTGTTGGCATTTCATTTCAACACTAATTACTAATTTTAATTTTTAAATATATATTTATTTTATAGTGTATTTAAATATATATTTTATATTTAAATATATATTTATGTTTCAAAGGTGTTTTAATAATATCAAATTTTAATTATGTTCTGACACTATGTACAGACATACACTGAAAACTAATTAAGTCAGTCAACAAAACAGACATATTTCCTTCCAGTTTCTGCTAATTTTCAGTATATAATAGTGTTTTCATTTTTATTATTTACTGAAGTTTCACATTGTAAATCTGTATTTTCAGCATACATTAACCCATATTGGACCGCTGTCCTATAAACAGGACAGCAAAAAAAAAATTCCATTTAATAATAAAGTTATAAATATTTTCTGAGTGAATTTTATTTTAACACCTTTAAAATAGACACACTTTAGCATAGTAACAAGAAAACTGAGAAATCAAATTATATTGTTTTGTAAAATTTATTTTCAGCAACCTCTTAAAAATTGTCATTTTTTAATCTTTAATTTTATATTTATTATTATTACTTTTTAAACATTGTGGAGGTTACTTTTAGTTTAAAAAACAGAGCTAATAATGTATCTGAAAGTTTTTGTTGAAAAATATATTTTACATGCATATTTTGTAAGTATAAAAAAAGTGCCTTAAAATTAAGACGTCGGTCCAATCCCGATTATTTTTCTATGAATTCGATATTGCATTGATAGCTCACATTCTTTTCTTATCTTTCAATGAAAACCAGATCAAAAACCTCTTCACACACCTGGACGCAACAAGGGGTAAATAGATGTCATATTCAGAAAACTGTAGATTTTTTGCAAGATAAATTTACTCTCTTACTGCCAGTTCAATAACTGCAATAGAAAAACTTCAACAGTATTCTTAAAATGTAATGTTGGACTTTGTTTTGACTGTTTTCCTAAATTTTATCTATGAATCAGCCTAATGCAATCAATGTAAGTGATATTTGTTAAGTTTTAGTAGTGTAATGGACTGTTGTCCTATTTATAGGACAGTCAATTACATAAAAAATAAAAAATGTTTTTTTCAAAATTTTGGGTTTATATCCTTAGTTACATCATATTAATGATATGGATTAAATTTTAATAACTTACAGAAATATTTAGTTGGTGTAGTACAATATAGGATAATATTGTTAAATTAAAGAGTTGGTTTTAAAAAAAAGGAATTTATATCTACAGTCAGTACCGGATATATGGTGACCCGCTTATAAGGTCAACCCGCTTGTATTGTCAGTTTTCTAAAGTCCCGTCTAATAGGGAATATGTGTTAAAGCACATCGCTTATACAGTCATTTTCTTTTTCTAGTTATCGATGATCAGTTTCATGTTTTCAACCAATATCCGGTTTTTTTTCTTTGGGGTTTTTTCCTCCTCTTTCCCCTTTCTTGCTTGTGTAGACTCATCATCGGAGTTTTCTACTTCTCTCAATTCTCGTCCCTCCCTGTTAACAAGTAGACATCTGTCTATTTATTGGTTGAAGTTATCTCTCTCACCCATAACCTCAGGTGTTATTTTACTATCTCCAAAGCAGCAGATGAGCATTTAAAAGCTATTAGGGACTTAGAAAATGTTGTGTTAACAACCAAGAAACGAAAGAAAACTTTTATACCTGATTATTTTAAATACATTGAACATGAATGTACGTATGTACTTATTCTGTACTTTGATTAGTAAGGTAAGCTAATAAATTCTCCCCCTCACCAAAAAAATTGCATAGTTTTAATGTAGTTTTTACTTATCGAATAATTAATTTTTAAAATGTTCTTAAAAGTATAATTATTTGTTTATTAGGTGAATACAATCCTGCCATAATTCAATAGGGTTGTATTGTTCCCCATATATGGTCACCCCACTTATATGGTGTAGAATAATTATTGTAGAATTATGGTTGTAGAATTATGACATTTCTTCTTTCAGCCACAATAACCTTTCACCGGTTCTTTGGTGGAACTATATGGCGGCAGACACAATTCACTGTCTTCATATGGAATGCTCCAGAACTTTATAACAGAGGAAAATGCAAATTGACAAAAATAAAAAAGTTTTATTAATTGAATAGCTGAAGGAATTTTATTTATTTTCTATTACTTGCTGGCTTTGTCAGAAAATACCCGTTCTCGACATGACACAAAGATAGGGAAAAAGGAAAAAGGCTAAAAAAAAATATTCGTTTTATTTTTGATCTCTCTCCCAATTTCCATCAAAATGATGCCCACTCAACATGGCGCATGGCGAGGTCAGTGGAAAAATCCCGCCAGCGGGAACCCAAAATGATCGCCAAAACGTAGGGTGAGTAGGAAGAACAGCCTAGGAATCTTAGGGCGCCAAGCAACGCTCAAGCTGGACAAAAGGTGAAAGATGGGAAGAACACAACGGCAACCCACGGATGGTCAGCGCGGGAAGATTCAAGGTCACTTGGAAACTGACAAGCCCCATTCCATAAAATAAAGGTTCAGGAAGCTGGCAATTAATGACATTCCCTTTTACATAGAATGTGGCTATACCACATATGGTCTGATTTTTCTGAACCTCTGAGCTGACCATATAACCGAAACAGAGTGTGTATGCAATAGCGATTTCATTTTCAATACTTACTAAAATTTCACATTGTTTCGAAATAAAAATGTATTTTCAGGATACACTGATATTGTAAAATTAAAAAGTTAATTTTAAAAAATGAATTTATATCTATATATTCTGCAAGTTAAAACATACAGAAAAATTCATATTTTAGTTTTAATTATATGAATAAAGTGGATACACAGACTTCTTTTCATATATGTAAAGAATGTTATGTAAGAATCACATTAGAATCCATGAAAAATATAGTTTATTAAAGATTGACATTGATAATTTCAAAACTATTATACATCCATTTATGTTAAAATCATCTTATCAGTCTTCATCATGAAATGTTATTAATAAGATCTAACGTAATATTAAGTTACACTACAGGGTTATTTATTATCCGAAATAATCACTATAATTAAGTTGTCGTAAATTATTCATTTTTAGAAGAACTTTGATTTTTAATGTTAACCATGATTAGAGTCATTCAAATTTTTCTGTTGAACTACTGACTAGAACTCAAATATTCTCGACAAGGCGAGACCGAGTTGGTCTTAAATAACTTGGGAAGAAAGTTTAATTATAACGACGTGCAACATGATATTTGGAGGCTAATTTTTAAAGAAAGTCACTAATCCCCATTATTGTAAATATAAAATCATTGAAAATTTACATTATGACTTTAAAATATATTTCAAACATTCATGGAAATTTATTGAGGTAATAAAGGGTTAATTTAGAGAAAATGATTTTATGTCTATATATTGAAATTTCATGAACATTTTCGTATTAGAACGTTAATAAACCGAATGAATTCGAATGTTATAATTATCTTTATTAATGTTTAAAATTTAATGCATTTTTTTCCACAGTCACCTCATTCCTCAACAATTTCCTTTATGAATAGTTATTAATAGTTTCCGACATAATATTAGGTTACACTACAAGATTATTTAATATACCAATATAATTACTGTAATTCCGTTGTCGTAAATTATTCATTTTTTAGAAAGCCTTTGCTGTTCAACCTTAACCATAATTAGAATAATTTAGTTTTAATGTCGTACTACTGACGACCTCAAATTCTTGGGTCAGGGCGAGAACCAGTTGGTCTAAATTAACATTGACAACACCTGTGATAGAAGACCGGGACTTCTGAATTAAAATAAAACGTGGGAAGGAAGCGAGTTTAATTATAACGACGTGCAACATGATATTTGGAGGCTAATTTTTAAAGAAAGTCACTAATCCCCATTATTGTAAATATAAAATCATAACGAAAATATAAGTAGATTATGACATATTGCGTATGAATTTTGAACAGTATTAACGGCAAAGAAATGTCCTTTTTAGAATTTTCAATGTAAATATAATAATATTGTTTGGTTTTCTATAATATAATATTCTTAATATTTTGTCTAGCACTTGGTTTAGTTGTGTTTGAACACAAATTGTTATTTTAAATATTTACATTTTTAAGAGACAATCCGTGTTAAAATGTGATTTTATATTGTTTTTTTGTTATTGTTTGATTTTTTATTGAGTTACCAGATTTTGGACAGACGTACAGTAAAATCTAGTTAATCAATTAAAAAAATACGTCATGTTTCCGGAAAAATTTAATAATTTCTGTTAATATTTATATATTCTTCACTCGTCAATTTTAAATTTTTCCTGAAAATTTACAATATGAAGTTAAAATATATTTCAAACATTCATGGGAATTTATTGAGGTAATAAAGGGTTAATTTAGAGAAAATGATTTTATGTCTATATATTGAAATTTCATGAACATTTTCGTATTAGAACGTTAATAAACCGAATGAATTCGAATGTTATAATTATCTTTATTAATGTTTAAAATTTAATGCATTATTATATCCCACAGTCACCTCATTCCTCATCAATTTCCTTTATGAATAGTTATTAATAGTTTCCGACATAATATTAGGTTACACTACAAGATTATTTAATATACCAATATAATTACTGTAATTCCGTTGTCGTAAATTATTCATTTTTTAGAAGGCCTTTGCTATTCAACCTTAACCATAATTAGAATAATTTAGTTTTAATGTCGTACTACTGACGACCTCAAATTCTTGGGTCAGGGCGAGAACCAGTTGGTCTAAATTAACATTGACAACACCTGTGACGAAGACAGGGACCTTTGAAATCTAATGAGACGTGGGAAGAAAGTTTAATTATAATCTCATGAAACATGACGTTTGAAGCTGAATTATTATAGAAAGCACTAATTCCCTCAGTAAACATATAAAATCGGAATTACGAGTTACACACTATAAGTAGATTATGAGATCTTCGGTCTGAATTTTGAACAGTATTAGTGGAAATAAAATATCCTTTCTCGAATTTTCGTTGTAAAAAAGTTAGAATATTGTTTGCTATTAAGCCTTATAATAATTTTAATATTTTTGCTGGTACTTAATTTTGTTGTTGAATTTGAACAAAAATTACAAGGGTTGAAACTTTAATAGTGGCAACACTGCGTAAAAAAGCTACGTAACAAAACCAAAGAATGTCACGTATACCACACGTAAGCTACATATCTACCTTACCTTTCAGAAAAATGACGTGTTCTTCGTACGTCATACGAAGAACTGATCCTTGTATTAGCTCTCGGTCTAAAGTAAGTGCTTTCAGGACGTTTTCCAAATAAGATAAAAAAAGGACAAAAAGTCAATGTTCCAGAGGTCGTACATCCCGACAATGCCATCTAGGACTGCAAGAGGATTGACGGGAATCTGCATTGCCTTACAGAACTGTAGCAAGATGGGTAAAAGCCTTGAATGAAGGAAGCCAAAATGTGGCAGACATGCTTCGGCCAGGTCGTCTTAGTGTCAGCGATGCAGAAGTGCATGCTGCCTCACTAATGACAGCCGAAAGATGGCCGATTGGTTAGGGTGCTGGCCTTCGGAACCGGAGTTAGTGGGTTCGAATCCCACTGTGGCGTGGATGTTCGTAGCCGTTCGGAATCGGCTTTAATCTGTAGGTCCCGGTCTCATTAACCCTCGTGTTGCAAAAAGTAGAACATAGCACTCCAAACCAGCCAAACCACTAATGGACAGGTGTCCTGTGACTTGCACATCTTTCGAAACTGGTTATACACAATGCTGATGACTATATTAAAAGACTGTAAAGCATAGTGACGAGAATCCCTTTTGTATTGCAAGTAAATAAATAGTTACCACTATTCAAATTTCAACACTCGTATTATTTAAATATTTTCTTGTTTAAAAGACAATGAACGTCAAAAAGTTATTTTTATTGTGTTATGACACTTTTTACAGATGCAAGTGAAAACTGGTTAATAAATCGATAAAATGCATAATATTTCCGGAAAACATCAAGATTTCGAATTAACTTCTATTAATATTTAAATGTTCTTAAAGCATTTTTCAATTTTTCCTCAAAATTTACATTATTATGATGATAAAATATACATTAAACATATACGGCCATTGATGAATTAAAAAATTAATTTCTAGAGACTGATTTTATGCCTATATATTAAAATTTCATGCAAATTTCTTATTAAAGCTTTAAAAAATTAAATGAAATGGAATGATACAATGTACTTTTTTAAGTACTAAATCTTCATGCATTATTTTATCTTACAGTCACCTCATCTCTCATCAATCTCCTTTATGAATAGATGCTATTAATAGTATCGGATATAATATTAAGATAAAATACAAGATTATTTAATATCCGAAATAATCAGTGTAAATTCCGTTGCCATCAATTATTAATTTTTTAGCAGGCCTTTGCTTTTAATATTTACGGGAAAAAATCAAGTTTTAAAATTAACTTTTATTAATATTTAAATGTTTCTACAGCAATATTTTTCAATTTTTCCTTAAAATTTACATTATTATGACGTTAATATATATCTTAAACATAGAGGGTTATAGATGAATTGAAAAGTTAATTTAGAGAAAAAGATTTTATGTCTATATGTTAAAATTCCATGATAGTTTCGTATTAAAGATTTGATAAAATGAATGAAATCGAATGATACCATGTACTTTTTTAATTTCTAAATCTTCATGCATTATTTTATCCTACAGTCACGTCGTCTCCCATCAATCTTCTTTATGAATAGCTAATAATAGTATCGGATATAATATTAAGATAAACATAAAGATAATTTAATATCCGAAATAATCAGTCTAAATTACGTTGTCATCAATGATTCCTTTTTTAGCAGCCTTTGCTTTTAATATTTCCGGAAAAAATAAAGTTTTAAAATTAACTTCTATTGATATTTAACTGCTTCTTCAGCAATATTTTTCAATTTTTCCTCAAAATTTACATTATTATGACGTTAAAATATATTTTAAACATAGTGAGTTATTGATGAATTAAAAAGTAAATTTATAGAAAATGATTTTATGTCTGTGTGTTAAAATTTCATTAAAGTTTCTTATTAAAGCTTTGATAAAATGAATGAAGTCGAATGATGCAATGTACTTTTTTAATTACGAAATTTTCATGTATTATTTTATTCCACAGTCACCTCTTCTCTCATCAATCTTCTTTATAAATAGCTATTAATAGTATCGGATATAATATGAAGATAAACTTGAAGATTATTTAATATTCGAAATAATCAGTGTAAATTATGTTGTCATCAATTATTCATTTTTTTATCAGGCCTTTGCTTTTCAACCTTAACCATGATTAGAGTCATTTAATTTTAATGTCGTACTACTGACTAGACGTCCAATGCTTGAATCAGGATGAGACACAGTAGGTCTTAATTAACATTGACACATGTGATGGAGGACCGGGACTTCTGAATTTTAATGAGACGTGGGAAGAAAGTTTAATTATGAGCGTGTACAACATGACATGGTTGGAGAGAATTGTTATATAAATTCACTAATCTCTACTGTAAACATGTAAATCGTAACACCGAATTCCAAACTGTAAGTAGGTTATGATTTCTCAGGTCTGATCCGGAATTATCCTAAAACATTTAGTAATATTTTTTATTAATTAGCAAAATAATAAAACTTTTACGGTTTTTCTATAATATAATGAACTTGAAGTATATGCAGACTTATAATTTTGGAATATTGATTTCTTCTTAAATTGAGAGGCAACAGTTTGCATCAGAAGAATATGTTTAACAGTTCCAAGAAAACAAATTACATTTTTATCACCCTTTTTTTCGAACTTTTACTCAAATATATGTTTATTAAGAATTTTAGAATAGGAATTCATTTTGAAACAATTACACTCTTTATAAAAATTTTAAAAAGTACAATTAGATTGCATGTGTTTATTTAAATGTATCTTATGATCTATTATCTCTTTTATATTACTATGTATAATTTAATAATAGTTAAAAAACGCTTTGAAATGTTCTTGTAAATTTTTAAATTGAAATTAAAAAACTATGATCTCACATATCTTGAAATATTGCTAAATGAAATAAATTTAAAACTGATTTAAAGCATTTCCTTTTGTAGAATTTATGAAATTATTTAATGTTAATTGGGCTTTAGGTTTCAGATGAGAATTTAAGCTTTTAATAAGACTAAAATTAATGAAGATAAATTAGTGAATTATCATTTGCTATTCTTAAGACTTCTCGACTTAGTTATCACACACACATACAATATATTATGTCTACTTATATAGCTAAAGTTTTATGTTAATTTTATAAATCACATATTTCAAAAAACAATCATTTTATGTAACCATGTACATGAGTATTGGTGAGGAGACACAATATCATTAAAACTTAGTCCAACACACACACACACACACACACACACACACACATATATATATATATATATATATATATATATATATATATATATATATATATATATAATATATATATATATATATATATATATATATATATATATATATATATATATATATATATACATATATATATATATATATATATATATATATATATATATATATATACATATATATATATATATATATATATATATATATATGTATACATATATATATATATATATATATATATATATATATATATATATATATATATATATATATATATATATATAATATATATATATATATATATATATATATATATATATATATATATATATATATATATATATATATATATATATATATATGCATGTAATGAGACGAACTTCTCGATGGGTGGTTGCAGTCATGGCCATAAAAATGATACCGATTAGGCTAAAGACCTTTATTAAGATAACGTTGGAGGACGGGTTCCCACTTCATCATAATAATCAACTTCATAGTCATTTGTATTACCTTTGTTACAATTACTGACCTAGCCTATAATTGGTGAATTATTTTTGTTTTTAAGGGAAATAGTTCTTGTGCTCGATTTTGTATTTTGTGTTCTATTGTATATAATTGTATGATACTGGATTATTTGCTTTATTACTACATTTTATTTTGTACTAAACTAAGTTATATTTATTTTATTAATCAGGGTGTCACGAAATATCTTATTCTTTCCTGTTGTAAAAATCAAGTAAAATTTCAGTTAAGGCAACAAATTCCAATTGCAAGAATTCTTAATATCAAACTTTGATTTTTAGCCCGTGATTTTAGCTTTGAAAACCCCTGAGAATTTTCCTTACATATATATATATATATATATATATATATATATATATATATATATATATATATATATATATATATATATATATATATATATATATATATATATATATATATATATATATATATATATATATATATATATATATGTATATATATATATTATATATATATATATATATATATATATATATATATATATATATATATATATATATATATATATATATATATATATATATATATATATATATATATATATATATATATATATATATATATATATATATATATATATATATATATATATATAATATGACTCTTTAGTTTCACGTCATAAAGTGCAACGAGCAAAATTCATTATTTTCGCTTGGTTCGCACCACCCTTATTAATTCCTCCGTCCAGAGGTCCGCTAAGCAACCAGTAGTCTTCCAAATTCTCCTTCTCAGTGTTTGTCTTCTGCGTTCTATCATGGATTGCGCCTGCGTCTCTCCAGGTTCTTGTCGGGTGTCTGGTTTGGCGGGGTGGCCCACCACCAACGGGAGAAGCCTGGTGGGCCTTACGGCCATATGATCCCGGTTCAGTGCTTGGTTGTGTATGTGTATATAGGCTGAAACTGGTCCCTATGATGCCTGCATGCAAGATAGTATTCGGTCACAATCTGCCAACACGAATTCACAGTACAAATCTAACTTAACACAATGCATGTTAGCTGGCTACCATGTTTTAAGACTCATGCCTAATGAAGACTTGAGTATGCATTATATATTTACATAAGAGCAAATAAAAGTGTACATCATATATTTACATAACATTTAATAAAATATATAACCTCACACAAAGTAGCACATGTAAATTTGAAATACTTTATCTCTACTTTCTTATTTGGTAGTTCTAAATATTTACATAATGCAAATAATACTATCTAAATAGATAAAAAGATATTTTAATTTGGTATCAAAATTATATATTATAACTTACAATTTCTTCTTTATATCAAATATGTGTATATATATATATATATATATATATATATATATATATATATATATATATATGTAAGGAAAATTCTCAGGGGTTTTCAAAACTTAAATCAAGGGTAAAAATTCCCGCGTCATTTTCCATTCCCCTTTTTAACCCCTAACCTAAATTGACCACTGGAGCTACAGTTTACGCCCTCAGAGAAATGGCCTGGTCAATTATAAACCACCATGACCCTAGCAGACAATTTAGGAAATTTCCAAATAAAAAGGAGATACACGTTAGCGGAGACAGATTTTTCTAGAGATATTTTCCCATAGATGTTGACCCAGGCGTTACGTGTCTTGTACATCGAACTTCATGCTAGCTGACTCTCCAGTTTGTCCCTATGATGAAGTGGGAACCCGTCCTTCAAAGTTATCTTAATAAAGGTCTTTAGCTGAAACGGTATCATTTTTATGGCCATGACTGCAACCCCCATCGAGAAATCAGTCTCATTACAAATATATATATGTATATATATATATATATATATATATATATATATATATATATATATATATATATATATATATATATATAATATATATATATATATATATATATATATATATATATATATATATATATATATATATATATATATATATATATATATATATATATATTTATATATATATATAAATATATATATTCATCCAGTGTTAAATACAAAATACTTTACACTGATCCTAAGTTTATGGAGTTCTTTCTAAAGTTTAAGTACCAGAAAGTTAAATTGATATTTTGGTGACAATATGATCTTTTTTTATGAATAGTAAGAAGGATTAAATTAATTCGATAATGGATGGATTTTCCATGTAAAGGGAAAAACGTCTTTAAAAACAAAAGTATGAAAGAATTTATTTGAGGGAATAATTAAATGAGTTTTTTTTCATCACTGATAAGAGATTGTTTTTGTAAGCAAATCAGGTTATTGGAAAATCGATTGTTAAATTTATTAGAGGATACCCCGTTAAGCATAACTATTTAAAAAGAATTAAAAATAATATGTTTCCACTCTTTTTTTTCTTTAATCAATATTTATTTAAAAATATATTTTTTGAAAATTATTTATAAATATTTATTTTTCAGTTGATTGCACATTGTATAATACAAAGTTTATTATACACATGTGTGCATTGATTTGGCATAGCATTACAAACCAAATTTTACAATGTATTATGATTTATATATGTGTCTGTGATATATAATCTTTGACTGGGTAATGAATATTAAATTACTAAATTTAGACTTTTAAAGTGTTAACTATTTCTAATATACTAAATATACATAACACTAAAATATGCAGAATAATAAAATCTACAACAATAAGGAGTTTTAGGTAAAGTATATAACCTTTTCACTGAAAACCATATTCCATAAAAACATCCACAGTGTATTGTCTATTGGTTCATTAATTTAACTGCCTGCTTTACCTCATTGGTGTCTCCTATCTTTATTTAAAATTTACACTTTAATATTAGAGGAT
>CM063505.1:55434814-55437314 GCA_032207245.1 Pardosa pseudoannulata
TCTCCATTGTTTTTCCTGCTTCTTGTTTTCTTTAGCGTTTAAGATGAAAAAAAAAAACTTAACCACTGCATTTTGTTGTTTTTAACAGCCAGCGGTATTATAGACAAATAAAAAGTAACTTTTACATTAACTAGAGAACATTAAGTAGTGTAAATATAATGCATGAAAAAGAAAGTTTTATCTTAATAGAATGATACTGAGTTATATTTTAATATTATATCAATATCTTGATGAAGACATTTTTTTGTCTTTCAGTAAGTACTGAGTGTGTTAGGAATTTTTCAATATTATCTCAATTTGATATTGTCCTGAATGCACCAAAACAGAATAAGGTTTAACAAGGTGAAAATGCTTTAAGAGGCTATTGATAAATGTTTGAAAATTATTTGTACTTAAAGAAAATATATGAATTTTCCTTAAATCTTTCCCCCTATTTCAAATCCGTGACGTATAGAAAAGATTATCCAATTACATACAATATTTTTCTAAGTAACAAACTAGATTTCTTTTTAAAATCGAACAGGTGATACGTTTATTTTAAATATGTATATTTATATGAATACATGAAACACTATTATTGACATAATCCTTTTTTCAGACCAAACAATGAACGAATTGACAAGGTGCTACTCGACTGAAGTTATCGGGTCCATGAGATTCAAAGATGGTATGGGCATTTGTGCCATTCGTAATCGTCTTTAAGTCCAGGTAAAGTCCAGACCTCGTTTAGCAGTACAGTAAACCTTAGCACTCCCAGCCAACTAACCAATCTTTCTTCTAGATGCAATTTGTGTAGAGAGAGATAAGCTTTTCCCACATATGTACAAAAAAAGTTTTTCCGTTCTCTCTGGACTTCATGAAAAAACAGTTTCTCATTATAAATGAATTTAAAATGTATAAAAATTAATTAAATAAAATCTGTAGGTACAAGGTCAGAAAAAAAGTTATGTAGGAGATAATATTCATCATCAAACCGTTTATCGCGAGTTACTAAAAGCTAGTAGGGGATTTTCGGTAGACCACAGACTCACATTTCAATTAGTGAACCTTGATTTTCTTTGCTCAACTCAGAGGGATGATTCAAAATAATTTTTTTTTACTAAAATCACTTTCGTGAAACTATGATAACATTTGGCAACTTAATGATATATAAAAAATGTCCAATTTCGCACAATGACGTTTTACTCGTTGAGAAAATGTTCAGCTGTACATATCCTTTTTGCAGTATTAAATTAATAAAATAAACAAATACAGAGTGACTGACTAATGTTTGGACTATTTTATTCAAATGGCAGTCTTTACTTATTCTTTCAAGATAAAAAATTATTTGTGGATAAAATAGTGCCATATTTCTATATTAGAAAACATGTATTTGAAACATTTGTTCCTTTATTTTTAATCCATTACTGACATTTACACTTCAGTTTTTTTCTTTTTATATAAGTTATATTAAATTCAATGATATTGAACTTGTGCATGAATTAATATAACATCAATTTTTGACTGATATCGTGAGTAGAACCTTAACCAGAAGTGCTAATGTTAACGTTAGTTGTTTGTTACTTAAATTTTTAAGACTTGTAGAGCGAGTTTTTATTTTAACTGCATTTCAATATTATGATATAATTTTCTTATCTATTATAAAATTTAAAGTGATTTCTGACCTTGGATACTTTTTTCTGAAACAGTATCATATTAATAGATATTAATTTTTGAAATAATTTACTTAAAAGCACTTAAAAATACAAAATCAACTAAAATAAGGTACGTAAACATAGTTTTAAAAAATTTCCCAACTAAACGTTTATATACACCTTGTATATATTTAGATCTCAAACGAAAGTTCGTATTTCGTTTAATTTTCTATAACTATTAGCAATACAACTTTGAAAAATTGATTTCAGATTTATTGAAGAATGTAATACAAAATCAAAATATTTTGTTTGTATTTCAGTTTTCTCTTTCGGATAATATTTACTTTCAATTCACCTTTCATAACAGTTTAAAATGCTATTATAATTATAAAATATAGAATGTATTTGCATGGTTTCTCTTAGTTATTATTTTCAATGACTATATATTTTTGTGGCCTTCCAGTTTTTAGTCTCATATTACTGTCCGTGAATTTCGTTTCGTTAATCCTCGGCAGAAAACAGCCTTTTTTAAAGATTAGGATTTTTGATATTTACTACGAAACAATCCCCCCTGTAAACAGTGAATCAAAATAGAGAAACAATGGTAAAAAAAAAATATGTATGAGCCATTCCTGATGTTGACTGGTGAAAAAAATAAATCAAATTTTTGTAAGAATGAAAGTATTATACTAGCCATTTATAGTATTAATATAAGTAATAAAACGATAACCCTATATTTGGTGGTGGTAATTGAATTACGGAATAATATTCAGAACATGCTACTTTTAACAAGGGAACTTGTTAAAGACACCACTTTTGAAATAGGGGTGATATTGGGGGTTAGCAAACATGGGTCTAACCCCTGT
>CM063505.1:55444814-55477314 GCA_032207245.1 Pardosa pseudoannulata
GTAACATTAGTGTTTAAAATTTTGATTTTTTCTTTTATGCTGTATTTGATGTATAGATAATTCTATAAACTATAATAAAATAAACAAGTTAGAAATGAAAGCGTACAGTAATTTTAAAAATTCCTATATACTTTATATAAATGTAACAGTTGCATGTGGTAACTTTAAATAACGCTAAATGATACAAGAATCGGAATTACACAATGTGCAGGTAAAAGAACACGGTTACAAGGTTGATGATCAATGTTTTATCATGTTCCCTGTGGACAAATAATACAATCATCAACCTCTATATTTAAAGAGACACATTTTAAATAAGGTATTCTATACTTTTATTACATATTCGAGCTTTGCAGAAAGTAGGAAAAACTTAGGAAAATCATATCATTGACATTAATAGATCGAGTATTTTTGCGCATGTTATGCGAAAGAAAATAAACACAAAAACCTTCATTTCTTTTGGAAAAATAATTTTAAGAAAGCTTTCTGTTTTCTGCTTTTACAAATTATCATAATAAGGGCATTTACATATATTCGTTTTTTTAAAGAATGATAATAAAATTAAAGATAGGTACAAAATGAACTCCAGAATTAATAAGCAATATTAATAAATATGGTAAAGAATATGTAATATCTAAATGTGAAAGATTTCATTGAACATATCATTCTATTGAAAGAAGATGGAGCTATCATTGTACATAGACTAAGTATTTTAAGTACTTTTACATAAGCTCAAATTTTTATACCGTAAGTAAACGATATGTAACAACTAAATATTAAATATGCTTTTGTATAAAATATTTTTATTATTCATATGTAGCTAGCACTACATAAAATACATGAATCCAATGTAAGTACATACTAAAGTTTGTTTAATACATGGTCAGGTAGCCGGAAAATATATTACCGAAATTTCAAAGATATTTTATTTAAATTTGTATAATATTTCATAAAAGTTTCTAAGATTATATGGTCAAAATATATAATATATAAATTTCAAAATTACTTTATTTTAGAATCTGTATAAAGTAAACAGGGCTGTATTTTTTAATCTTCTAATTTGTGTTCCTTTTTTATTTGCAAATTAGATTATTACTCATATTTAATCACTTAAAACGTCTAGCATAATTTATTTATTTAAAAAAAAATCTCACTTTTAAAGCTTTAAGCCAATTATTTGTTATAATCATTAGAAGAATTTAGAACTCTATGATTCTTTCTAACTTTTAAAAATTTTCAAGCAAGCAACGCTTTTAACGGAGAAAAAACTAGTCTATCACAATGGAACGATAAGAAAATTTATTTTGTGCTCATTAAACGCTTAAATTACATTGAAGTTGTAATATAAAACGATGTGATAGAAATAGGGGTTGATTAAAGGGAATCTGAGAAAATCTGTTTTAAATAAAGGGACTGTCACACGAGAACGAAACAGATATTTATTTGAAGTATGTGTTGAACTTAATTGGAGATTTTCTCTTAAAATAATTGGCATTAAACAAGATCATTTGTCAATGAAAAAGTTTTATTACTGGATACAAAGAGCTAATTTAATGTTCTAGAAACTTAAATTGCACCAGAGCCTTTTAAATTAATCTGGTGATTTTTTTCTAATTTCCCTATTCGAATTAAAACCATATGAGTCCAATGATAACTTTTAGTAATGTATACGTGATTTGTATTTAATTTCTCTTAAGAGTAATTAGTATTAAACAAGATCGTTTTTCAATGAAGAAGTTTAATGCTTCATATATGTAGATTATTTAATGTTTTACATAGTAACATATTGTATGCGGGACAAGTACTAGTTTCTAACGATTGATACTTGAGCGAGTGTCACGTACTAGTACGGGTTAGTGTAACAACATAGTTTGTTTGTGAGTACAAAAATAACTGTATATACAGGAAAACGAAGCCAAATATTTATGTCTACTACATAGATTCTGAAAAAAATAGACAAATAAAACTAGTTTTTACATTATTAGTTTTATGATTGCTCTTTTCATTTTTTATAATGTAAAAATATTTGTATATAACATAATTAAAAAAATTAAAACTATATACTACAATTTCTATTTGAGTTTTCATATTTACGATACTATTATAAATTTATTCACTAAAAATATATTTTTGTTTACAAAAACTTATGGTAGTTATTTATATATTTCTATTTATATATTTGTTTATATATTTCAATATAAAATACGAAAAGTGGACTGAAAATTAAATAATTTTCGATCTATCGAGATTTAACTGAATAACTAAATTTACGAGCAAAACGCCCGCTCCCGGTACAATTACACTGAGAAATGTACATGTGTTAAATTGCTGTAGATCCTTTAAAATTGGTATGAACATTTTATAAAAATTCTGAACTCTAATTAATATCTTATCATCAGGATTCTAACTTTTAGAAACATATACGTCACATGTGTTTCTTTGCCTAAACATATCTACGTTAAGGAATTCCTGCACTTTTATATTCTAGATTTTTTTTTAAATTAAAGTTAGTTTCTGAAAAGAAAATAAATTTAAAATTAGTTTATCAATATTGTTTCTAAACAAAATTAGTAACTTAATACTGCATATAAATAGTTCTTTTAATGTTTTAGATACTTAAATTTCTACAGTGCATATAAACGTAATATGAACATTTTATAAAGAAATTTAAATTCTTATTAAAACCTTATCAGGCAGATACTGACTTTTAGAAACATATATGTCACATGTGTTTCTTTATGTAACGATATCTACCCTGAGGAATTCATACACATTTAAATACTAGGTTTTCTTAAATTAAAATTAGCTTCTCAAAATAAATGCAAAATTAGTTTATCAATATTATTTCTAAACAAAGAGCTTTAATACTTCATTAAATAGTTCTTTTAATGTTCTAGATACTTAAATTTCTATAATGCATTTAAACGTAATATGAACATTTTAAAAAGAAATTTAAATTCTTATTAAAATCTTATCAGGCAGCTAATGACTTTTAGAAACAAATACGTCACATGTGTTTTTTTTGCTAAGGATATCTACGCTAAGGAATTCATTCACATTTAGATTGTAGGTTTTTTAAAATTAAAGTTAGTTTCTCAACTGAAAATAAATTTAAAATTAGTTTATCAAGATTGTTTCTAAGCAAAAAGATTAACTTAATACTGCATATAAATAGTTCCTTTAATGTTCTAGATACTTAAATTTCTACAGTGTACTTAACCTAATATGAACATCTTATAAAAAAATTTAAATTCTTATTAAAATCTTATCAGGCAGATATTAGATTTCAGAAACATACACGTCACATGTGTTTCATTTATTGAACCCAGATACTTTCAAGGAATTCAGTCACATTTAGATACCAGGTATTTTTAAAATTATTTTTATTAGAAATGTTTTTAAGTTAGGGTAATATTATGGTGTGAAATAACAAAAAAAATTACTTAAAATATATATGTGCGATTTTTGTTAAAATTTGGTAAATATTTTAAACTATATGTGTTTTATTTTACTTAAAAATAATACTCATTAAGCTAGATATTTTTCAATAAAAAAAGATTTAATACTAAAATTAAATAGTTTTTTTTTAATGTTCTTGGTACTTAAATTGCTATATATAGCATTTAAGTTTAATATTAATATTTTATAAAACATTTAAAATTTGTATTAACTATTTAACTATTATTAACTATTTAAATTTGTATTAACTATTATAACTATTATATTAAACTAACGTATAGAAACATATATATCATATGTGTCTCATTTTATAAACATAGATAGTCTAAGAAATTTAAGCCCATTTGAAGGCAATGTTTTTCAAAATTAGTTTTATGAGAAATTTTCATGAGAAGTTATTATAATCCTCCATCCAAATATTGTATTTCTTGCTTTTTCTGGCGTCTTTAATTAATCACAGTGTGCCATCGTAATAGAATTACATACACTTAGCTAATTAAAGAAAACGACTTGAAAACCGAATATTAAAATTATAAGGCCAAAAGATTCGTTCCGTGGAAAAACAACAACAAAAAAAAAAACTGCTGCCAGATTCGGTGTAGTTAGTTACACACAATACTATTTTACATTTTACAGAAAAACTTGGAAAACAAAAAAAGAACTGCTGCCAGATTCGGAGTAGATAGTTACACACAGTGATATTTTACATTTTACACAGAAACTTGGAAAAAAAGAACTGCTGCAAGATTCGGAGCAGATAGTTACACACAGTGATATTTTACATTTTACGCAGAAACTTGAAAACAAACAAACAAAAAAAAAGAACTGCTGCCAGATTTGGAGTAGATAGTTACACACAGTGATATTTTATATTTTACACAGAAACTTGGAAAACAATAAAAGAACTGCTCTCAGATTCGGAGTAGATAGTTACACACAGTGATATTTTACATTTTACACAGAAACTTTCAAGGGTAATTTTTTAAGCATTGCGCACTTTTAATATATAAGAAAAAATGATACAAGAAGAGTTGGATGCAAATAACATATAAATTGTAATATAGATACAGATTGTTTGTACACGGTGAGATGAGGAGAGAATGTTAGGCGATCATACTCAAACCATTATCGCCAAGTTGGCGGGGGAACCCAATTCTTCTGTCAACCCACGGATATCATATATATGAGATTAATAAAATAAATCTTATGGTGTTTCTTGTCGTGTTTCCATGAAACCATCTATATCATGCAGTTTTTGAATAAGAAAACAAAAAGTGTTTAGTTATAAAAAATGGAATGCTATTTTCAAACACGTATGCTTACCCAAAAGTTTCACCAACCGCATAAGAATACAATATATTATGAAAAGGATAACTCATTCACCGAGATGCCCTAGAATAAAAATAATCAGCTAATAGATTTCCAATATCTAGTCTGTATTCTATCTAATAATAAACAATAGAAAACACTATTAAAGTTAAATTTTACGTAATATGACTATTAACTTGGCTAAACAGAACTGTCACCAAAATTAATGTTGATCGGTGACAATATGGTGAGAAAACAATACGCATCGAATTTCCAATATTAGGCTAATATATAGATGCTATATGAAAATTGTATATTAGTTGCGTCTGACATTTTTAAGGAAATTTTACATCATGGTCTTGAAAATCATCGTTCAATAGCAAAAATTTCCTTCCGACCAAGCATTATATCCAGTCTACACAAGAAGAACTTAGGAAAATATGTAAACACTGGTAAAAAGTTAAGGTATAATTTTTTACCACGTGTCTTCACTTAAGTACATACAACACTTTTTAAAAAGGTCCTTTTTTACATTATTTTGAATTAACACGGTTTAACAATATAATTTTTGCCCGAACTGTTTGTTTTAGCACAAATCCTGCCTCAAAAAAATTTTTTTTAAAGTAGAATTAGAAGACGTTAGCTTTATGCCCACAAATCTGTCTGTGAATTGGTCTACTTCACGGCTTGTTTACTTTGTATTCTGGTGTTACGGAAATTCGTGAAATTTATAATCATTGCTTTTATTTATTGCTTTGAACTTCAACTTGAACAGATCATTTCATTCTTCAGTATAATTGTATTTTGTGTTAAAATATTTAGTTCGTAGGATGCAATATATAATTTTAATAAAGATTTAAATGTTAATGCACAAAATGAAGTTATTTTTAATTCGATGGGAAAATTTCCAGTACATTGAATTAGTTGAATTGGGAATATTTTTTTTATTCTTAAAAGTTAATATTATAACAGTGTTCTACAAAATGGTATTAATTAAACAAGGATTTATATTAACAAAAATCTATATTCAAATAATTTGTTATGGGATAGCCAATCTTACTCATGTACTTTTAATTCTCGGATAATATACGATGGTTGTTTCTTCTTTTTTTTCAATTTTTCACATGTGCACGCTGTATGCACGCATTTTATATGTACTTATGGACTGATTTTTCCCTGTGCACTAGTATCTTTCGTAATAAAAATGGATTGTTTTTGTTTTATAAATATGTAATGTGGATTTTATTATTAGTTTTTTGAATGCATATTTCGGAAAATATTTAGAGTCATATCCTCTTACGTGACTTTTTAAAAAGGTGGTAAAAACCCAAATTTACCATATGTCTCATGTTTATTTTACATCTGTTTTTTTGCATTGTTTCTAAAGCCGTTATCTGCTATGTAAAAAGACAATTGGTTGTATTTGATACGCTTACGAATTTGTATATAAAATTTATATTATTACACTTCTGCGGGCAACGTATTTTTACGTTTTTTGCAGTCTGTTACTGGAGCTCGTGTCACGTAAAAATACGAATCTAGTAGATTTGTGGTGGATACCCACTAACACCACAAATCTACTAAAAACGTATAATTATATGTATGTGTGACATTATATGTGTGTTGTTTGCGTTGCTATGCTACGCTTTGCATTTTTTCTTTCCACTAGTAATGATTGGTGAGTTACTCAGTCTTAAGTTGCATTATTTTGTCTTCAGTAGAGTTCCTAACTCCAGAACGTACAAGTCGCGTTTTGTCAATTTGAAGCTTGGTTTTTTATTGTTGAATACAAAATTGATAAAATGAGCCGTTGTGACAAAGGTAGTGATGAATAAATATTCGATGAAAGATTATCGGACTTTAATTTTAAAAATCGTTTATTTTTGTGATTTCGTAAAAATATTGTTTTTTTTTTGTTAAATAATCATACAGTATGTATTAAAGAGTAAAATAAAAAAAAATTCGTTCATAAAAACAAAGGAGTTTTCGATTTACTGCGATTTTTTCTGAATAACTAAACTTTCGTTCGATTCACGAAAAACGCCCTCTGCAAGCTTAAGTTGGTAGTGAAGTATACCCGCATGCCAGGTGTTAAATGCAAAGTAGACATGAGTAAGACACAAATACTAAAGAAAGAACTAAAGAGTTATTCCTAGAATTAGATAAATATAATGTGTGGGTGTAATTAAACTCAGTTTTTCAAAGTAAATCTAGTAAGAACAAAAATACTAGGGGTGATATAGAAAAATTATTTACATATTAGAATTCTAGAAAATTATTTTGATTTATGTTACAGGAAGAAAGTTTCATCTTGTTCCCCAGTATTATTATATACTTTTAACTATGAGCCAATATAATGGTGTATTTTACTATCGCATATTTTCAAATTAAAAAAAAGGGAAATTTTAGGTATGAATTCTTAAAATTTAGGTAGAATTCTTAAAACTTCTTCACTTAAATTTTCTTTTCAGTTACTAAAAAATGTCAAAATAGATCAGAGTATATGGTTTCATTCCTGATAATATTAGATAAATAGATGTGCGCCGTGTACAGCCTACCTAATTGTGATAGACTTTTATAATGTATCCATAGAAGTAGGTCCTTGTTGTTTTGAAATAAGAACCAAGCAGAATATGGTCAGATATCACATATTTCCAAAATTAAAAAAAGGACATTTTTAGGTATGAAGTACAACTCTTCAAACTTCTTCACTTGAATTTTCGTTTCGGTTACTAAACAATGTCAAAATAGATCAGATTATATGGTTTCATTCCTGATAACCCTAGATAAATAGACGTGCGCCGTGTACAGTCTACCTAATTGTGATAGACTTTTATAATGTATCCATAGAAGTAGGTCCTTGTAGTTTAGAAACAAGAACCAAGCAGAAGTTGGTCTGATATTGCCTGACACCTAAGTTGCTTAAACTGATATGTTCCTGAATGTTAATAGCAGTTTGTACAATATAATTTCTAAAATACAAGTATTGTACTTTCATTATGGAAATATATTCTACATTCATGAGAGAAATTGCCTTTGTTATAAAAGAAAGGTGCTATTCTCATGACTTTTTAATATTATAAATACTTGTTCTAATACTTAAATTTGGCTTGCCAAAAGAACTGAGTTCCCCGCCAGCATGGCTATAATTGTTTATGTAAGATCACCTATCATTTTCTCTTGATATAATAATTAATCAAACCGTGTCCAAACAATCTGTATCTTTATTATAATTTATATGATATTTGCATCCAACTCTTCCTGTGTCACTCTTTTCTTATACATTAAAAGTGCGCAATGACTAAAAACATTAGGCATAACAAACCATCAATGTTTCACTATGGCTGATTTTTAATAATTTGGAGCTGTTGAGTTTGTAAACTGTTAAGGGATTAATTGCCAATAAATATAAATGCTCGGATTTCAAGTCGTTTCCTTTAATTAAGTAAGAGTATATAATTCGATTACGATGGTCAACTGTGCATTAATTAAAGTCGACAGAAAAAAACAAGAAATACAATGTTTTGACGGATTACCTTTGTGTAGTAAATATCGCCGATATTTTAGCCAAATTTGCCAAAAGGAACTCAGTTCTTATGTTGTCCCTTAAAGTTTTCATTTTACCAAACCAATTAAATGAAAAAAAATTTAAAACAGTTTTCAATTAATGAGTAGCCCAAAGATCATTCATCTTAGCATTGAAGTAAAATACACAAAACTATACTTTACTTAAATAAGTAATTGACACTAATAAACACATAAACTGTCCATACTCATTTAAAATATCTATTTAGAAACAAAATTATCTCTAACCATCATATATCAAACAAAAAACATTCGTTTCGCTCTTTATACAATGTACTAACATTTCTTGCTGAATTTTCTAAGTACAAGGATTTAATACTTACCTTCTTACATTTTTACTAATAGCATAAAAGTAATTTGAAAGTGGATTTCAAGAAGTAACTATCGGAAATTAATTTATCCTGTTCTGGAAGGAAGACGAATAAAAATAAAATTTTACCTAAATTGAATTACATAGCTTAATCACTCTAAGTTACAATCGGAATCGTTAACTATAATTTTTCTTCACCAATTGAAAGGAACTGATGTTCAATTAGAAGAAATTCAATTTCAAAACTTAGTGTGACAGTGTGGAATCTCAATTTAATTCAATCGGTGATTAGGTGAAAAAAAAGGGTATAAAATGTAGCGTATAAATGCGGTGCGAGGATAATAATGATTTATTTTCTAATGATTTAGATTTAATTATTCTGTTTTAAATGAAAAAAATAAATTATAAGGTATGTGAATACTTACTCTAATGACTCTTTTTAAAGTTTGGTATTAATTCTCAAATTAATAACTGTATGATTAAGATGAAAAATAATGGAAACTCAAATAATTTCAGTTTATTATATAATATTTTTCATTTGACTAAAAAAGAAATACTTCTATGGAATCATTGTGACAATGACAATATGACATTGAAATTCATTTTAATAAATTTTAATAAAATTAGTTACAACTTTTTTTTTGCTGAAAATAAAATTATTAAACTGAAACGTGTCACATTATCGAAATAGAAGATATTTTAAATTTTGATCAAATAAACCTTTATTATTAGGGTTTTATATAAAGTAGTTTTTAAATTTAAATGTAGCAAATGAAACAAATTTTTTTCTAGATTAATATTTGAGATAAATATCTTACATCTATATCGATGGAATCATTGTGACAATGTGAATATGACATTGAAATTTATTTTAATAATCTTTAATAAAATTAGTAACAACTTTTTTTGCTGAAAATAAAATTAAAAAACTGAAATGTGTTACATTTTCGAAATAGAAGATATTTTAAATTGTGATCAAATAAAATTTTATTATTAGGGTTTTTTAAAGTGGTTTTTAAATTTAAATATAGCAAATGAAATAATTTTTTAGATTAATATTTTAGATAAATATCTTACATCTATATTTATGGAATCATTGTGACAATGAGAATATGACATTGAAATTTATTTTAATAATTTTTAATAAAATTAATAACAACTTTTTCTGCTGAAAATAAAATTATTAAAATGAAACGTGTTACATTTTAGAAATAGAACACATTTTAAATTGTGATGAAATAAAACTGTATTATTAGGGTTTTTTAGAAAGTGGTTTTTAAATTTAAATATAGCAAATGAAATAATTTTTGTCTAGATTAATATTTGAAATAAATATCTTACATCTATATTGATGGAATCATTGTGACAATGAGAATATGACATTGAAAATTATTTTAATAATCTTTAATAAAATTAGTAACAACTTTTTTTGCTGAAAATAAAATTATTAAACTGAAACGTGTTACATTTTCGAAATAGAAGATATTTTAAATTGTGATCAAATAAAACTTTATTATTAGTGTTAGTGGTTTATAAATTTAAATATAGAAAATGAAATAGTTTTTTTGTAGATTAATATTTGAAATAAATATCGGACATATCGAATATCTAGTAATAAAATGCTAGTAAACATATTTACATAGGGAGAAGTTACTCAAATCCTACACCCTATTAAATTTGCTGAAATTTTCAAAAATCTTCAAACTATTTTATTAATTTTAACCAATTACAAACTGGAAATTCATATTTGATAAATCAACAGCTTCTATGCCTCAATATCTCCAAATTATTAAAACATTTAGCCGTAGTGAACTAATGGAGAAAAGAAGTAGTTTCTCTTGTTCCAAACTACAGGGAACGGCATCAGTGACGTACGCAGAATTTGATTAAGGGGAGGGGGGTTCATAATTTTCTGAAACTACTAAAAGAAATTTGAGTATGTAATAAAGCACTATTATTTCTCTAATTTAGACAGCTAGACAGTTTTGGCTTTTTATTTAGACAACAATGTTTAGTTAAATTTTGATTTGATTTTTTAAGTTTAAAAACATATTTGGCGGGACAGAAAGGAACCAGCGATCTGCGCTCACCGTAACAGTATCAGGGGAATTTGGTTTCAAAACTACAACCCTATTATTCTTACCCTAATAATGTTTTTTTCGGTATTCTGAAAAATATTGTAAGAAAAAAATAGGGATAAAACATTGAATACTAGACTTTTTCAAGAACTGTCGGATCCTTTCATTTCTTCTGTGGTCCTATTTTTAACTCTTTAAATAGGTTAGTGAAACAATTTTCAGCGGAAGATAAAAGCCGGAAAATGAAAGCAGGGAAAGAATTGACTCAGTGTATCTCGCCCGTACACATATTTGTCTATTCTTAAGTGTGACGTGAACAGGTGTATGATGAGAAAGTGAGATCGTATTTTAAGAGCAACCCCCCTTCATTATTCCTTAAACCCTAATACTAAGGAAGATTTTTGTTAGAAGAAAAAAATATATATCTTCAACTTTTGAGTGTGCCAATTCTAAACAATAATAGCCTCCATAAATTCTTCTAAATTTTTTTGCCATTTTGTCTGAGCTCCATGGAGGGTTAAACCCCTAAACCCCCTTGCTTACTCCCCTGAACGGTATATTTACTCAGGTAAACCGGCCTGAAATTTCGATAGAACTGCCGTTGTTCCCTGAAGAAAATCAACTTAATTTCATAAGAATTAAAATCAATAAGAATTTTAAGCATGCCAAAATAATTGTAAAAAGAGATATGTACAACAAGACAATATAAACCCCGAATTTAGACACAGCAATATCAGAAGAAAAATGGTTTCAGTCCATCGCAATTTATGATCAATTTGCCTTAGTACCCTATTATGATGCTAAACTGTAGAATCATATTTTTATCTTCGGAATCTTCTTAACAATCTTATGTCTGTTATAATGTTTTGGTAAAATAAATTTTAAAAATGCTTATTACACATTTTTATTTAAATAGCGAAAATGAAAAATTAAGAATGATACGACTAAGGGAATGGGTTTTGTAAGGCGTAACACGTATTGTTTATTTTTCATAATTGGATCAAAAAATTTAAATCAACAGTAGTATAGGAGCGAAACTAGGTATTGTTTTAAGGAAATACCAGGTGTAAGAAATTCGATACTTTTTAAAATTTTGAATATGTGGAGAATTTAAAAAATAATTATTGTTTACAAAAATAAAAATGTATATTAATTACTAATAAAGGTTACTTTGTGTTGTATGTGTATGTATATAAAATTAATTAATCGTAATATGTAATAACATACATAACAAACTTTTTATGAATTTACTATTTATCAATTAAAAATGTAAATGGAAGTTATACTAACAGTAGTATTAAAAAACTCATACATCTATGAACAAAATTTGCTTTTTTAAGATTAACGGATACTTCAAAAATTCCTTTTTATTCTAAAGGATTTCATAAACATTTCTTCGTGGCTATTCCTAGTAATTTGACTAGAAATTTAAATTGTTTTTTCCTGAACCCTCTTCTTTTCTTTTTAAAAAGACAAAGCAGAAAATCGAGTAATTTAAAAGCAAATTTCATGGAGTGACTACTGGAAAAACAATTTACCTTTTCAAGTAAGAGGCATAAAAATAAAATTTCACCTAAATTTAATTACACAGCTTAATCACTCTAGTTTACCAATCGAAATCATTAACTACAATTTTTCTTCGGTAATTGAAAGCAACTGATGTTAAATTAGAAGAAATTCAATTTCAAAACTTAATGTGACAATGTGGAAAGTCATTTGAATTCAATCGGTGATTAGGCGAGATAAACAAAGTAAAAATGTAACATATAAATGCTCTGCGAGGGCAATATAATGATTCATTTTTAATGATTTATATTTAATTATTCTGTTAATATTCAAAAAATAAACAGTATAAGATGTAAATCTTTACTCTTATAACTGTTTAAAAAGTATTTTTTTATCAAAGGCCAAAATCATTATTTTTATAATAGGCATGATATAAAGAATTTAAGGAATATTGAAATGATCATTATTTTATATAAAGGGAAACTGAACTCTTTTAAAGAATATTTTTGAAAATGGATAAAGTACTGTGATTTATTTTAAGGAATCTTAGTATAATTTATCTTACTTTATATCAAAGTAAACGATAAGAGAAAATACGCAATGAAATTTAAATGGGGTTATTATGGCAATTTAGAGAGTTTAAATTGAAACCATATATAACTGTATGTAATATTAATTTCAATTTCAATGAAAAATACGTATTATACGCTTAAAACTTTCTTTTTTTACCATAAAATGTCAAATTTCTATCATTATGAAATGGGAAATTTATAAAAAATATTTCAAATAAATTATAAAAGTGTAATACAGTCACTTTGTCATGTGATTTTAAATTTAATTAATTGATTAAAATGTAAATAATGTAAATTTAAATAATAAATCAACAGTATATTTAATTAATTATTAAATGATGATATAATTTTTAATTTATACTACATTTTATTCACATAGTTCAGCAAATAATTTTGTTTTACTAAAACTTATCTTTACAAAGGACAAATAACTGAATCAGAAAAAACCTTATAAAAAAGAAGAAAAGAGCGTGATAACTTGGATGTTTTAAATAAGCATAACATTAAAAAACATATAAAATAATTTTGTATTTCTCGGAATACGAAGCTAGTGAAAAAAATTTATGTCTCGGTTGTTTACTTACTTAAAAGGAGTAAAACCTGCTGTATAAAAAAAAATGTACGAAAGGTCTTTTGAAATCCAGTCTTTATATGCTTGAAACGATGCAAATTAGAATGGTAATGAATGCAACATGCTTTTTTTTTGGAAAAACTGTAAGCTTAAAAACACGGAAAGTGCTACAAGATCCCAAGAGTTAGAAAGGCTGCAAATGAAAGTAACTTTAAAAATATGAGAAATCAGAAGATTGGCGTAGCGAAATAAATTGCTTTAAAAGCATGTATGATTTTTATGTTTCATAATAAAGGTGTACGACAAAAAGAAGGTGGATATTTATTCAAATAAATATATGATTGCTCAATTTTAAATTGATTATAAATTAAACATGTATCTTTAGGACGAAAAATAGTATTTTATTAAATTAGGTTATTCTCGAAAATTTGGTAGTTTGTTTATAGGATTACCTTCTTAAAAAAAGAAAAATCGTGTCGAAATATCATACAAAAAGATTACAAATTAATTTCCAGTTGAATTAGGTTATTCTCGAAAATGTGGTGTATTGTTTATAGGATTACCATATACCTTCACCAAAAAAGAAAAATCGTGTCGAAATATCATAAAAAAGATTACAAATTAATTTCTAGTTGAATTAGGTTATTCTCGAAAATTTGGGAGATTGTTTATAGAATTACCATATACCTTCATCAAAACAGAAAACTCGAGTCAAAATATCATAGGAATGATTACAAATTAATTTCCAGTTGAATTAGGTTATTCTCGAAAATGTGGTAGATTGTTTATAGGATTACCATATACCTTCACCAGTAAAGAAATCTCTTGTCTAAATATCATAGAAAAGATTACAAATTAATTTCTAGTTGAATTAGGTTATTGTCGAAAATTTGGTAGATTGTTTATAGGATTACCATATACCTTCACCAAAAAATAAAACTTGTGTCTAAATATCATAGAAAAGATTACAAATTAGTTTCCAGTTGAATTAGGTTATTCTCGAACATTTGGTGTATTGTTTATAGGATTATCATATACCTTCACCAGTAAAGAAATCTCGTGTCTAAATATCATAGAAACGATTAAAAATTAATTTCCAGTTGAATTAGGTTATTCTAAAATATTTGGTAGATTGTTTATAGTATTACCATATACCTTCACCAAAAAATAAAATTCGTGTCTAAATATCATAGAAAAGATTACAAATTAATTTCCAGTTGAATTAGGTTATTCTCGAAAATTTGGTAGATTGTTTATAGGATTACCATATACCTTCACCAGTAAAGAAAAACTCGTGTCTAAATATCATAGAAAAGATTACAAATTAATTTCCAGTTGAATTAGGTTATTCTCGAAAATTTGGTAGATGGTTTATAGGATCTTCAAATACCTTCAACAGTAAAGAAATCTAGGTTCTAAAAATCATAGAAAAGATTACAAATTAATTATCAGTTGAATTAGGTTATTCTCGAAAATCTGGTAGATTGTTTATAGGATTACCATATACCTTCACCAGTAAAGAAATCTCTTGTCTAAATATCATAGAAAAGATTACAAATTAATTTCCTGTTGAATTAGGTTATTCTCGAAAATTTGGTAGATTGTTTGTTGGATTACCATATACCTTCACCAGTAAAGAAAATTCGTTTTGAAATATCATAGAAAAGATTACAAATTAATTTCCAGTTGAATTAGGTTATTCTCGAAAATTTGGTAGATTGTTTGTAGGATTATCATATACCTTCACCAGTAAAGAGATCTCGTGTCTAATTATCATAGAAAAGATTACAATTTAATTTCCAGTTTTTCCTATAAAAGGGTAAGTATTAATGTGTTATGGACTTATAATTTAAAAATTTTCTTCCTGAAGTTTAATCCGCTTTTTTTATTTAGTACTAATAAATTCGTTATTAATTTAAGATAATCCAGAATTCAGTAAATTTATAATACTGACTATCTGTTACATACAGTTTTGGATGTTTTCATTCATAAAAGAAACGTATGTTATCTTCAACCCACATTACAAAATTTTACTGCTTTCTTTTAACATTTAAGATAGTGTTTTTCATTTAGACCTAAATGTTATATATATAAAAAATGTAATTACTCCTCATATAAATGAATAAGTTTTACCTATTCATACAAATGAATTCAGATTATAATAAATTTTTAGGTAATTTTATTGGCGCTTAAATTTTTAAAATGCTTAAAATTCCTGCACTTACTTACTCAAGAACTATCGAAAATTCTTATTCCAGAAAGAGAAACGTTTAGAAAATAAAACAGTAAAAATGAGTGTTCTCAACAAAATAAATTTAGATTACAATACAATTTTACTTTAATTGTTATTAGTGACTGAAACATTAAAATTGCTAAAAAAGTTCTCTTAGTTACTGAGAAGCTATGAAAAGTTTTATTTCAGAAAGATAAGCAGGTAGGAAATAAAATATTAAAGCTTAAATCACGGTGAAACACAACTGTATAAAATTGAAGTTAAAAAGTTGATACCGGTATATTTAAGCTCTCATTTTTCTAAAGAAATCACGTTATTTTCGTTAAGCACAATTTATGTCTGACACTATTTATTTTTTTAACTTCACAACGATATATTTATCTTGAAGTAGAAAAAAAAATTAAATTTATGTTTCCTTTCTAGAAAAAAAAATTTCCAGTGGTCTAGAAAAAAAGGGTTTTCTCAAACCAATAATTCTTCTGATAATTTTATCCACCTAGTTTCCTCTCAAGAAAAAAGAAAAGAAAAGAAAATACGGGTGAAAACAATCTACATACGATGTCTTTCCTCAAATATTGATTCTCTTGAAACATTCTCTGTTTGTCCACATACTATATTCATTAAGTAGCAGTATCTTATTGATGACACACATGCTAAAAATAAAGCTCATTTTTTATCGAAGAAAGGCTTGTAAATCCATCCAATTATGTATTCTTTTATGTGGTGCAGGTAGCTTTCCGCGGTAGAAATTTATTTTAGTTTAATCATTTCTTGTGCTTGTTAATCTGAGGCAATCTTACCATTTGTAGACTTTATTCTATCCCTCTCGCATTGATGGTATTAGTTACCTTTTTACACAACTTATCTTCTTTTATGGTAAATAAAGGGACTGAAGAGCGATTGAATGTGCACGGGAAAAATAATAATGCAACTTTAATTACTTCTAATGAATAAAAATAGAGTTAACATATAGGATTTTCCATGATTATTATTCAATCCTCATGAAGAATCTATTAAATATTTTTAACATAATTACTGAAGAAAATAATCTCTTAAATATTTTTAACATAATTACTTAAGTAAATAATCTGTTAGGGTGTCCGTCTACGTTGAAAACGTCATTTTTTGCCAAAAATCATAATTTTTTTTATTACTCTGTTGTAAAATTTCAAATTTAGGCTTCTAAATCTCTTTTACTTTTGTCTCTACGGCATTTTAAAGAAACGTTATATCTGTTCAAACATCAGTGACAGCTGTCAAAACAAAATTGAAGTAGCGATTTCTGAACCGGAAGTTATGAAATTAAAGCCTTTTAACCCTTTAATGGTCACCAATATAAATTCCTTAGAATTTCATGAAATTAGTTTATAAATGTTATCAATCAACCTTATAATTTTAAAATTTATGAAATTTTTTCCATTCTTCAGAGGGGTTTTTCGTTAGAAGATACTTAGGATTTTGAGGAGTGGTTTAACTGACATATCTACTCCCCTGTACAGCATGAACATAATACTTTTTTAAAATTTTAATTATATTGGAAGAAGAAAATTTAAATATCCTTAAAATAGTATAATAAATGAATAGCTTAACAATTTATAAGTGTGTTTTGGATACATATTTTTATTTGAGATTATAGTGAGAAAAAATGGAATTACTGACTTTCCAGGTTTATCAAATTGAAATACATATATATGAAAAGAAAAAAATAAATTAAATGTAGTGGTACTATCTGTTGTCAGTTTTAAATGTTAAAAACATAAAAGAAAAATATTAATATATCTCCATAAAAGTAGAGAAAAAAGATGTTTAACAGGTGGTTTCGCGGAACCACAGGCGGAACCACTGTCCACTTAAGGGTTAAAGAGCATTTTTTGGACAAAACTTTTTAAAGTTTCATGAAGGTTAGTTTAAACATTTTTCTAGTATTTTTAATAATTAGCAACTTGGTAATTAGAAAGTTTTGAAGCAAGAAAGTTTGGGGAATTTTAAACATGTATTTTTTTTTAATAATTAAAATTGTTTTCCTAAACTTCGAATGCGTTTCTCTCAGAACGGTATTTTTGATAAAATGTTGAAACTTGAAATGTGATTTCTCAAAAAGTCCTTAAAATATTTTGTTGAAAATTATGGATTCTTTTGATAGTATTTACTAGTGAGTGACCTAAAAGCTTTACTTTTGGATAATTTTTAATGATGTTACACTCATATATAAAGATAATGAAAATTCGCTAAAGATTCAATGTGTTCAAGATTTTGAAAGGCCAAATTTTTTACCAAATGTAAATTAAGCAAAGATTTTAGGTGATTCACTAGTCCAGTTTATAAGAAATGTGTTGCATCAAAAAATATTGAAATAATTTGGTTTATTAAAAAAATAGACCTTTTGAAAAAACTCGATTTTTTTTACTAAATTTTCTTTATCTATTAGAAGTTTTATAAAAACTTCTATAGGAATAAATTTTTTAAGTGCAATTCTGTATGATAATATAAAAAATAAATCCAAAAATGTAAAAATATGAACTAGTTTCTACGTTTAAAGAAAAAAAATTTTCCAAACGTAGACGGATATCTTAAATGATGTTAGTTTTTGTAACTGAAAATAATTAAGGAATCATCTAAATTTATTGTTGTCTATTTTTTTTTATCTTGTAATGATTTTTAGAGCAATGAGATTTAACAAATGATTGTGTTCAATAGTAAAATAAAAGAAAAACGTTATTGCCGAAGCTTCTAAATTAATTTATGTTTAAAAATGAAAGAAAAGTACTGAAACATCTATTAGATATTTTCATGCAAATTGCTCTTATTTCTAAAAATATATTACACACAGACATTACATAAACTCTAAACTATGTAAATATGTAAGAGACGGGACATGAATAAAATCATTACAGTGGAATGGCTTAGTAAATATGTGTAAAGATGATATTGAATTTAACTGATTTTACAAAGTGTAAAATCTAGAAATTCTAGAGAAGTAACAAGTTTCGGTGATGAGAACGTCAAAAAAGTATTAGTAGTAAAATATTGAATTATATATTTTATATTTATATATTAAAAGCGTATAGAATCATCATAAAGTAGTTATTGTACAAAAAATGAATTTTTTACTATCTTTTGTTCATGTAATTTTCCGGCAAATACATATCAGTAATAAGTTTTATTGAAAACAAATATTTTCTAAGAAAATTAGGATTTCCCCTTTAAGTTAGATTTACATTCACTTAAATATATTCATGATGAAATAATATATATCCAGGTAATTTGATAAAAACTATAAAAACTTGTTATTATTACCAATGCCTAAATTTTTTATTGATTTTTTTAAAAGTTTTTTAAGTATAACATTTCTAATAACTGGACACTGTAAGAGAAATTATATGCTACAATTTATTCAGGATCAATCACCAGATAAATAAACTTATTATAAATACCAGAAAAGAATTTAATGCGTTATCATTTTTTACGTTATTATTATTGAGAAAAAGAAATATTGAGTCTGGATTATTCCGTCACCACATACACCGAGAATATAAATTTCTGAGTTTTTTACTAGTTTAGTGAAACAAATGGAGAGAGGGACAGTTATAACTGTTGTGTTTCTAATCAGACCGAGAATAAGGTAGAATAAACGCTAACTATTGTGTTATCGAAAACACTGAGAAAGAAAGACATTAAGTTTTAACTTTTACTTCAAATACAAAGCAAATTTGCTGTGATTATTCCATCCCCACATACACCGAGAAGATAAATGTGAGTTTTACTATTTGAGTGAAACATATGGAGAGAGGAACAGTTCTAACTCTTGTGTTTCTAATCAGACCGAGAAGAAGGTAGAATAAGAGGTAACTTATGTGTTATCGAATACACTGAGAAAAAGAGACACTAAGTTCTAACTGTTCTTCAAATACAAAACAAATATGCTGCGTTATCGGAATTATTGAGAAATAGAAATATTGAGTCTCGATTATTCCATCACCACATAGACCGAGAAGATAAAGCTCTGAGTTTTACTATTTGAGTGAAACATATGGAGAGAGGGGCAGTTCTAACAATTGTGTTTCTAATCAGACTGAGAATAAGGTAGAATAAGCGTTAACTATTGTGTTATCGAACACATTAAGAAAAATATATACTAAGTTCTAACTGTTACTTTAAATACAAAACAAATTTTCTGCATTTGCGGAATTATTGAGAAATAGAAATATTAAGTCTCGATTATTCCTCCACTATATACACCGAGAAGATAACTCTTAGTTTTACTAATTGAGTGAAACACATGGAGAGAGGGGCAGTTCTGTTATGTTTCTGATCAGACTGAGAATAAGGTACAATAAGCGGTAACTGTGTTATCGAAGACATAGAGAAAAAGAGACACTACGTTCCAACAGTTACTTCAAATACAAAACAAATTTGCTGCGTTATCGGAATTATTGAGAAAAAGAAAAATTGAGTTTTGATTATTCCGTCACCACATACACCGAGAAGATAAATCTCTGAGTTTTACTTGTTGGGTGAAACAAATGGAGATAGGGACAGTTCTAACTGTTGTGTTTCTAATCAGATCGAGAATAAGGTAGAATAAAAGCTAACTATTGTGTTATCGAACACACTGAGAAAGAAAGACATTAAGATTTAACTTTTATTTCAAATACAAAGAAAATTTGCTGTGTTATCAGAAATATTGAGAAATAGAAAGATTGAGTCTCGATTATTCCGTCACCACAAATACTCAGAAGATAAATCTCTGAATTTTACTAGTTGAGTGAAACACAAGGAGAAAGGGACAGTTATAACTGTTGTGTTTCTAATCAGACTGAGAATAAGGTACAATAAGTGGCATTACTGTGTTATCGAACATATTGGGAAAAAGAGACACTAAGTTCTAACTGTTACTTCAATTACAAAATGCAATGAAGAAAGAGAAAATTAACTCCAATATTTGTGTCACTATCGAAAAGAGACAATGAGCCCTAATGGACAAACATATTGAAAAGAAAAGATAATGATTTCCGAACAGAACAGTACTCACACAAATGGCAAGACCTGAAAAGCATCTGTGATTGCGTGTTATGGTGGAAATAGGAGTTCGTTCCAGCACTGAGAGAAACCTGGCCGAAAAAACTAGTCCAAATCCCCACTCAACTCTCTTTTTTTTTGAAAATACAAAATTATTTATTTTATAGTTTACAATGTTTAGATTTACAACTAATTTAAGCATAGTTTTATAGTATGAACTTATGTATAAGTGATGATCTCTATACGCCATTAATTTACATGACAAAGTTGATTTATTAAAAAAATGTTATAGCTAGAAAATTATTCGCCATTGATTTTGGTTTGGTTTGGAGTGCTACGGTCTACTGTTTTGCACACGAGGGCTAATGAGACCGGGACCTACAGTTTAAAGCCGATTCCGAACGGCTACAAACATCCATGCCAGCAACGGGATTCGAACCCGCGAACTCCGGTTCCGAAGAGCAGCGCTCTACCATTCGGCCATCGTTCGGCTATTCGCCATTGAAAAATGTAAAGAATCTCTGATATGATTCAATGCGTCCTTCTTGACTGGGAGTTCTTATGTGTGGATTTTGGGAACAGAGTTAAAATTTCATACTCAGTATTTGTTGTTATTTTGTGTATCTGTAGTAAATACAGTATGTTTTATGTATTATATAGGCAGAGAAACAAGAAAATAAACAAAAATCTGAATTTGCTTTAACAAATGGGGATATTATTATCACCTGCGAAACAGTTAAAATATTTTACTAACATTTTAATTCTTATCTAATACGCGTATTAAACTATTAATCCCTTGGTCAACTCTGTCGAATAAATATCAGCGTACCGTAATGTCAGCACAACAACCTGTCGACGGACACACGCATTTTTGCTATTTATTATGTAATGAAGTACATAAAACTAAATATATGCAGAGATTATTTACAATTTTATAACACTGAAACAGGCTAGGCCTACTGAAGGAGCTCTGACAGCTCCATTAAAAAATGAAGTTATCCACTCTGGCAGTTAATGGAAAGATTCCGTTCCCACATGAAGATTTTCTTCTTCGAACTCACGAATCAGTCGGACTTTACTTCCAAAGAAAACTAGGTTTCTTCCTTTCCCTAAATATTTGTAGATCCTCTACTATCTATCAACTCTCAGTAGTTGATTACGTGGTAATAGGTCTTTAGGAAGCAGCTGTATTTATCTGACCAGTAGATTGGTCTAACGAACTTCTTGAACGTGGTCCAATGGTCCTTCATTTACAATTACCCTAATATATGGATAGATATTTTAAACTTTTTTCTTTTTTGATATCACGAATCAATTGGACTTTATCTCCAAAGAACCCTAAAAATTTGTAGACAGGCTACTATCTATCAACTCGCAGTAGTTGATTAGGTGGTAATAGGTTCTTAGGGAGCATGTATTTTTGTCTGGCTAGTAGACTGGGCTAACGCACTTCTTGAACTTGTTCCAATGGTCCTTCATGGACAATTACCACAATATATTGGTAGATATTTTAAATTTAAGTTTTTCTTTTTCAAACTCACTAATCAGACTGACTTTATCTCCAAAGAAAGATAGGTTTTTCCTTTCCCTAAAAATTGTAGACTGGTTACTACCTATAAACTCTTAGTATTTAATTACTGACTAATAGGATTTTTGGAAGCAGGCGCATTTGTCTGACCAGTAAATTGCGATAACAAACTTCTTGGGCATGGTCCAAAAGTTCTTCATAGAACATTACCACAATATATGGATAGATATTATAAATCTAATTTTTTTATTTTTCCAACTATCGAATGAGTCTGATTTTTATCTCCAAAAAACCCTAAAAACTTGTAGAACAGCTACTATCTATCAACACTTAGTAGTTGATTACGCGTTAATAGGTTTTTAGAAAACAGGTGTATTTGTCTGATCAGAAGTTCTGAGCTAATAAACTTTTTGAATGTAGTCCAATTGTCCTTAATGGACAATTACCGCAATATATTGATAGATATTTTAAATCTAAGTTCTTATCAAATGCACAAAGTAAATCCAACAGGAAATGTAAATAACTTTGAACATTGCAGCCTGCGTATATTAGAAATTAGCCGATATTTAATACATAACATTAAACTTTTTTTTTTAAATATTTTAATTAATTATTGATTTATTTTGAATCATATGTAAACAATGTCTATAAAGTAAAGCATTATGTAAGACAAAGGTACTACAAAGTTACTTTAATCTATGTACCAACTGAAAAAGTAAATATATTTACGAGGTTAAACAGTTATAAGATGTCGATACATATGAGAAATTTGTATAAAAGGGCATATATTACAAAATTTTGCGGAAGGTTCACTGCATTACTGTCCATGTACGTTGAAAAAGAAAAACCATTCTAAGAAAACATAAAATTTGTACAAACTGTTTTTTAGCTGCCTCTAAAAAGGAATATTATGTATTAATCAGTTAAAAATTAATTGTTTTTGACTTTTTATAATTTTTCAAATGTGTATATTTTGTTTGAATAAGCAACGAATCTACGAAAAGACTAACTGCTAAATTTATATCATTTTATAGAATAATCATTCAAACTTATCTAGATAAATAAAACATTATAAATAAAACTGTCATTTCATATTAAATTATATATAAAGCGTCATGCAATTTTACATTTGGAATTTTGTATCTCAAATTAATTTGTGTATGTAACTTTCTTAACACTTAATATTTACACATAAACAAAATAACACAATTTAAAAATGTCCTTAATTTATTTTGCACCGTTACCAGATAATTGTACTTTCATATGTTTTCCTGCAGCTAAATCAAATGTACAACAAAGGATAGAATAACTAATATGGCTGTGAATAATTTCCTACAAAGCAAGTCTTTATATTGGATTACTAAAACTAAGGAAGGGAGTTTGAATATAAACAGAATAACAAGCTCCAAGCATTGCGTGTAATACAATAAAACGGGAATATATAATTGGATGTATTTATAACACAATATCCTCTGCAAGAAATCAGTTTTGTTCCAAACAGACTCCTTCAATAGGCAGCAGCCAATAAATGAATACTGTTATGTAAACAGACACAGAATACAGCAGGAAAATTAATGTTCGAGGAAAGACAGAAAGCATAAAACATTATTCGCCTTATGCCGTATTTTTTTTTGTCCGTGGAAGAGAACATATGTGGTTACAATTATTAAAAGAAATATTGACTTAAGGGACTTAGTTTTCTGAACTAGGAAGATAAAAGTAAAAAAAAAAACTTTTACTTGATAAGGATGGAGTAATGTTATTTTTTAAATTCAAAGTGCGTTTTTGTCGAAGATAAATTAATTTTAAACAGCAATAATTTAACTTTGAAGGGAAACGCATTTAATAAAAAATAGTTTGAGATATTTTAAACTATCTAAAGAAAATTCTTATAATCAACTTTATTTTATGAAATTTCGTTGTATGCTGGAAATTTAACTTTACGGAAAGGTTTGAGTGCCTGCATTCAAAATTGAATTTTTAACGACTTTTCTTAGCACCAATAAGTATTCTTTTACGATGGAACGTTGTTATTAGTTTGTGTAAATACACTTTCTGCAGTCAGATATTTAATGTCGGATAGTTTTGTTACGAGGGAAATTTAACATTCTACGAACATTATTACAACTTTTATAGGATTTTTTGTGATTTTCACGATATTTGCAAAATATGTCAATCGCGATTTTCTAATCTTTTTACGTACTAAAATTCCGCGTCCTGGAAGTAGAGAGCACTATGTTCATTTAAAAAAAGTTGGTTTGAGGATTTACATATTTAGTTTGAGCATTAAATATCTTGTTTGAGTATCTGCTTATAAAGTGTTCTAAGTACAGCAGCCCTCCGTTATATCACGTCTCGATATATCAAACACTCGAAGAATTCTCGCCTTTTTTGTATGTCTCTATACCATGTGTAATGCAGTGTGAAATAAACCATATTCATGTGAAATGTGCCATGTGTAATACCATGTGTAAAGCAGTACAAATGCGTATTTGTGCATATATATAAAAAAAAATGTAAAATGAACTTATCTGTATTTTTATAATGATTACTTTCCATTACTTTTCAATGAGTCTCACTTAACATTTCTGTTATTACTATTGCATTTTGAGACAATATATTAAATGCTTTACCAAGTCACTCTCTTCTATGATGCGGGCACAGTGCTTGTCTCAGAATAACAGCCTGCAATGATGAGTGATTTGGAAAACTGTTTAGCATAAGTCATGGGCATGACCCCAGACGCTGGCTGTTGCAGCAAACCCAAGGGGGACCACACCCCTTGGGGACTACTGCTCCTTTTTTTAGCTACTCCCTATTTCGCATTTTTTTCTCAAATTTCAGTCACTCTTAGTTCTTTTTTTTTAATAACGGTCAGGTTAGATTATAATTTTTCCATCCCCTGAAGCCATTGCAAAGCTTCAGAGGGCCCTTTTTCAAGCAAGCCGAGTCACTGGGGTTCCGCAGACTGTGCCAAAGTTAATTCACAATGACTTCTCAGTGATGGTCACGAGGCCCAGGGTTGCGATCGTTGCTTCTCAAAATTTCCTGTCTTTCTAGTTTGGCTCATTGGTCTCCCGTTTTTATAGGTGGGACAAGCAAAATTCATTCCTTTAGTTGTCTTCTTCTCTGTCTGCTTGGTTCGCTCCTCCTTCACTAAGAGTCAAGAGGTCCGCTAAGCACCCAGTAGTCTTATAAATTTTCTTTCCTAGTGCCAGTCTTCTGCATTCGGCCGTAGATTGCGCCTTTGGCTCTCCGGTAGCTTGCATGACAGGGCGGCCCATTACACACGATCTGACCACCACCAGCAGAAGAAGCTTGGAGAGCCTCACGGCCATATGGGCTCGGTTTGGTGATTATTGTCTCAGAATAACAGCGATATAACAAGGAGCTATTATAGTATTTTTTGGTCTAATTCCTCTGAGTAACATAAAACCATCCAGGGGCTTTCTAAGAAATGTAGATGCTTATATTTCTGGCAAATATTATCATTCTGTTAAATATTATTATACAAATATATGCTGTGAGATGTTAAGAAGTAGAGGAATGTATAATTAAATACATAAACTAAAATAAAGACTTTATGTTTGAGAAATGACCAAATGAAAGGGATTTGCTAGCAGTTTATTGTATATTAGGATTTGACATTACAAAGCAAATCTATTACTAACAATAGAGAATTAATTATTACTAATATTTAAGATTTTAACACAGTACAATAGATAAGAATAATATGAACGATGGGGATACATAATACATAAACACAATCAAATAGAATTAAATGTATATATATTGGATCAGCTTTGGAAAAATGAAAACCGAATATAATTTATGATTAAAGGAAGTAAGAATTTACTTACTACAATGACTTGGAATATTTTCACTCCAAACTTTGTCCAAACCATCCACTTTAAAGAAACATCAAGAAAAAACAGAGTATATTGGTTCGTAGCCGATTTAATCCCCCCGCTCTGCGCTCTCAGCGAACACTATTATAAGTTTTTTCAGATGGCGCTACGCTCAACAGTAACGAAATAAACACACTTTGCAAAACTATTAAGCAATAGCTGCCGCTGATCCAGCATCATGACTGATGGATGGAACATATGCATATACAGAAAACGACATAAAGTTATGCTCTCAGCTGGAAATTCATACTCATGCATTTGAAACAATATTTATAATATGATAAACTAATATGCAGAGCAAAATTTATCAAAGCATATAAATGTTATTTCTAAGATAATAATCACAACCCTACCATTCCGTTTCATATATTTTTCATGTAACAATCTTGCAGAGAAACAGGAAACTAATGTGCGGTTAGTACATAAATCTTAGTCAACGTTTACGAGGTGAAAAGTCTAAGCTAGTATTCCAGAAAGCGATTATTTTTGCTTCTATGTGTCAGAAAAAGGACAAGCGATTCGACAAAATATTAAGTGCTGCGTAAGAGCTTCCCGTGATAGACATCTACCACATACAGAAAAAGTCAGCTAGGGCGACACTTGTGAAAAGCAAAAACAATGAGGAATTATTTGTGTTCTTGTTAAGATTTGATTTGCCAGTGTATTTGTATAAATATCAATAAAAATAAAGACTTTCGATTACTCGATATGGAATTTGATGCTTAAATATTTTAAAATGTATTATATATTCAGTGTTTATGTAAGAAATAATACACCATGAGTATTATTTTTTTTAATTAGTTAATTTGTTTTGCAGCTTTAACTCATTTCAATATATTTATTTTATACTCGAAAAACTATTATATATATCCTATTCACATCTGTTTTTAGCTTCTTATCATACACTAACAACACATTTTACTGGTTGAAATAGATTACATTTTTAATATAGGCTGTATTTACAATAAAAATACAGCCTATATTAAAACTGTAATCCATTTTAAGCGGTAAAAATAAAATGGAATTGAAAAACATTTTTTTTAGAACTGAAATATCTGTGGTAGCAATTTTTCGATACTATTTTTAAGTGTATTATATATTCAGTGTTTATGTAAGAAATAATACACCATGAGTATTATTTTTTTTAATTAGTTAATTTGTTTTGCAGCTTTACAATATATACGCATTACAATATATATTCATTTAATACGCGGAAAGTCTTTCATATATATCCTATTCATGTCTGTTTCCAGTTTCTTATCATACAGTAATTTTAAATAACTGTACAATTATGCAGCAACGTTTGATTACGTCTTGTAACGCAGCTAAACCTATTGAGTGTGGATGGATGAATAATTTAATTACTCTTTTAATTAAAAAACCAATTATATTGTTATCTGAAAATAACATAGTCGTTAAATTAAAGAATGGAGAAAATTTGAAAATACCATGATATACAAATACATTTAATAAAAGAAATATTCTTTTTTGAGATTAGTTTACTATTGATTCTGTTAAAAATATTAGATTTATATTTAAACTCTTTTCCTCGATACGTTATTATAAATTATAAAAGAAAAATACAAGCTTGTACTTGAATTTGCGAAGATATGTTTAGATAAAACATCGAGATTATTATATTTTTCGCAACACTTACGTTTTAATAAACCAGAACCAATAACAGAATGGTTTTTATGTAAACAAATACAGAACGCAGTAGGAAAATTAATGTTCGATGGAAGACATAAAGTGTAAACAGAGTTTTCCCGTACCTTGTTTTTCCACCAGGCAAGATAAAACATTTGTGGGTTACAATTATTAAATAAAATATTGGCTCAAAGGTTTGTTTTTTTTTGGGAACTAAGGAGAAAAAGTAATTTTTTCTCAGTAAAGGAATGAAGAATGGCTTTTAAAAATTCACCATCTGCTTTTGAGAAAAGATAAAGAAATTAATTTCCATCACAGAGCAAGTTATATAAAGGTTAAAAAGGGAAAAATCATTTCAATGAAAAACTACAGACATGTATTATTCAAACTTCGATTAAAAATAGAGTTATGGAAAAATTTTACTGAAATTTTATTGATGATGTGATATTATTTTTCAATGTTTGTTCAGTGTAGTGTATTTCATTTTTGTGTAATAGAGTAATAGAGTTTATATATATATATATATATATATATATATATATATATATATATATATATATATATATATTATATATATATATATATGTATATATATATATATATATATATGTATATATATATGTATATATATATATATGTATATATATATGTATATATATATATATATATATATATATATATATATATATATATATATATATATATATATATATATATGTAATATTAAATTCCTTATTTACGTATTTTAATATTAATTTAATAACTTTTGTTCATAAAGTAAGTTCGGGGTTTGAGCGGTAATTCTGATTTTTCCCTCCAGACACGCTATAGACTTAATTCAGCCTCTGTCTGTACTGCTTTAGCCAATAGTTAGCGAGTTCTCTTTAAACATGGGTATTTTTTAACACGTGATCATTTGTGCTTAGGGACTATTCGTAGTCTTTTTACCTGAGGAATCCCTATTTGAAAAACGTTTATGCGGGATCACATTGTCTATGTGCACGAAGTTGTAAAAGTGTTTGCCTGCTGTATGGATTTCATGTTTCGTACTAGAAATAAACTGTGCTGTGACTTTGAATGAGTCTCGCACATATTACGCACACACACACACACACATATATATATATATATATATATATATATATATATATATATATATATATATATATATATATATATATATATATATATATATATTTAATTTGTACAATTAACTGTGGGTTAACTAGTAAATTCTAAATTAAAGAGTAAAGTTTCAATACTCAAAAGTTTATAGTATACGATCATTTTTTTTTAACTTTTAGAAAAGTAAAAGTTGAAAAACACTGAGTAAAACACATGTGTTCTTATCATTTTGTTTTGTTATTTAAAGATCTGCCGGACTACAAACTACCACACAGATGTGTTTCAGTATGAATTTTAAACTTAATGCATTCAATCTTCAGGATTTGGTTAAAAAAATAATAATAAAAAAATTGAATTACATGGGGTAATTATACAGGGTGATTCTAAACTTTTGGGCAGAACCTTAAGGAGTGATCGTACATATCTAGACAAACAATATTAAGTAGGAAACGAAGAGTCTCAAGCGTCTTCCAAAGGAGATAGATGTCATTGAAGTTTATTGTCCAAAATTTAAAATCATTAAAACGGAAAAATTGGTTGATTCGTTTGCTGTTTGCTCTAAAATTATTCTTCATGTCGGTATTAAAAATAAGTTTTAAATATAAAATTCGTAAAATACTGATAGAGAGCATTTTACACTTTGGAATAATGAGCAACTTTTACAATTTTATTATTTTTTTATCTCATTAAAGTCTTTCAAATCCTTAGACTTAAACTTAAATTTTGAAATTTGCCATATGAATAGCCTTGTTTACGCAAGCCAAGTCGATGCCAACGAGGACCTGGTTTCAATTATTTCGAGGATTTCGAGGATTTTTTCTTATCAGGAGATACCAGGAGTATTCGGTAATAACTCCCTCCGCGGGTGGTGTAAAGCCTAAATTGCCCATGGTACCCCCTCTTTCGGGCAGTTTCTGTGATTCCACAGGAACATCATGCGTGTACCACTTTCAACGTGACAACCTTCATTCATATTGCGCACTGCGTGTGTACATCTAATTGTTTCTTGTTATTTTGGTCGGAGACATAACTCATGTCTCTCATGAATAGTTTGTTTAATAAATTTTGTCATCTCTCCCTCGTTTATTTCATGTACAGGGGGTAGGAATTACTGAATGGTGTACGACACCAAGATCCGGAATAACTGAATTATGTCCAAGGGGGTTTGTTTCAACTTTCAACTCCTGAACACGTTCAGTTTGTGCTACTTAACCACTCCCAATGATTCAGATTTTGAATTCAAAATTTAAGTTTAATTCTAAGCTTTTGAAATTCTCTAATGAAATACAAAAATTAATTGTAAAACACAGTTGTTCGTTACTCCAGAGTTAAATCGCCCTCTATCGGTATTTTTTAACTGTATCTTTAAAACTTATTTTTAAAAAAATACTGACCTAAAGAATAATTTTAGCAAAAGCCACAAATGTATCGACCATTATTCCGTTTTTATAATCAGTTGAAAGTTTGGACCGTAATGTTTAATGGCGCCCATCTCCTTTGAAAGATGTTTGGAACCCTTCGTTTCCTACTTAATATTGTTTCTCTTCATGTGTATTATCCCCCCCCCCCCTTTAAAGTTTTGACCAAGAGTTTAGAATAATCATGTATGTTATTTTAAAACGAATATTACCTTTACCTGTGGCCAATAGATGGCAGCACAGATGAGTATAAAATATACACGTATCTCAAACAACACTGGGTACTTTAGTTGGTAAATTTTGTCTTAACTTTGGTTTTTGAATTTTTCCTGTATTTATAAAATTAATTTAGTTAATACTTTAAACCTCTCAAAACCTTAAGTAATTAAAGCCAATTATAAAAGATATTTAGATATTTGAGTCACGTTAATGTGTAGTTTACTAAAGTAAACATTCATTAAAAGTTTATAACTTTTAAGTAATTATAAATTTAACTGTTATTTCAGTGATTAAAACTTAATCAGAGGGTAAAATTTAATATAACATACGCATGTTCTGAGTTAGCTTAATGCAAGAAGAAAAATACAGCAATATGCTATATATGAAAGCATTTAGTTATGAAATGTGATACTTTGTTTTAATATGTATTTCAGCAGAAGAAATTGGATACATTTTAAATAGTGCTAATCCTATAATTTATTCACTTATTTCCAGTTTCTTATTTCACAAAATACTTTATTCAACTGTGAGGAAAGGGGAATTATACTGTTTATTTACAAATCTGCTATCTTTGACAAATTTTGACAAAATTGGAAGTATTAAAGACTTAACCCCTCGCGGTATGATTTAATAATGAAAAACTGTGCATGAAATAACCATTAAATTTTTAAAAAATTTAACCATTAAATTTAAAAAACTTGTTTCATTTTACAATTCTTATATTCTTAATTAAAATTCACTTTTTACATTGTGTTAAATAATACCAGAAACAGTAAAATTAAGAAAATATCAAAGCAAAACACAAATAAGTTATACAGATAATAGTCTTCAATCTAGTGGTACTTTTCAAAACAAAGTGCAAAGGAATTCTTAATTGTTTACACCGCCAAGTAGTCTCACTTTTAATTTGATTCTTGTAACACACACGGCATTTCTTAGTAGGTTTTCTTTTATTCTGACGCATTAATTTGGCAATGACTTGTACCAAGAAATTCTAAGTAAACAATATGCAATAGTGACTTGTGATTTTCACAAGTGATAAAAGTGTTGCCAAATTCAGTACACTAGAAATTTTAAACTAAATTAATTATCATATTTAATAGTAACTTTAATCGCATGACAAGTGTAGCTCGTCATTGTGCGGTATGGAATGAAAAACTAATGACGAGCAAGACTCGTCATTTTACCGGAAGGAGTTAAAGGGTATATATCAGATCTGTAAATTTTATTTTGTTGGCAAAACGTTTCATCGCGTTTCCCCGTTTGTTCAAACTTAGCTTTTGTAGTTGGAAATGTAAAAGCAAAACTTTTTTTGCCATAATTTCAAATTGAGATGATAAATTACAAGAATAGTTTCTCGATAATTTATTACGTCATAATTTAGCTGATAATAAAGTAACTTTTTTATTTATTCTGCATTACTTAAATACCATTTGCTACATCTTCTTTCAAAATAAGAAATCTTGCATGTAATTAGATGCCAGGAAAAATTTGAATGTCTTATATAATATGTATTAATTTTTTTTAACCACCGTGTATATATGACGCCCAAAGTTAAGTGAAAAGAGTGGTATTCAATTTCTTTTATGAATTTATTCATGATAATATTTTGAAAAGTTTTCTTTCACTAATCACGGAAAAGGGATTTAGCTTTGAAAAAAAGTTTGATTAAAACTGTTTATGACTAATTTTAATTTAAATTAATACTTTTAGTAAAAGAGTATTTGTATTTATGCATCTAAGATAAAGTTTCTAAATGCATAGTTCACTAATAATATTTTTTACTCGAAAGTAATATAGTATTTAATTTAACAGAAAGACAAAGTAGTTAGTATTTTTAAATGTCATAAAGCATTATAAATTTACCACAAGTGTTTCCTTATTTTCAAACTACAAAAAATAAATTAATATTATTTTACTTTTTTTTATTTTTATGGCATCTGATAAATAATGGAAAGCATTTAGAAATCTGAGCAAGGCCAGGTTCTTCATACAGCTAGTAAAAAAATGAAAG
>CM063505.1:55482314-55484814 GCA_032207245.1 Pardosa pseudoannulata
AATTTATTCCTGATTTTCAAACGAGGCAACCTATTTTGACAGATGTAAAATATAAAACTTTTAAAGAAAAATAAATGTTGCCAACAAATGTCTAAAAATATATTACAAAGCTAAAATATAGTTGTTAGAAGTTATGTGTCTTTTAAGTAAATTTAAAAAAAAAACGATTTTACTCCATTTGACATTATTGTGGAAGTTATGGTAAACAGTAGATTAAAGAAGAGACTATTATGTTAACATAATGTTGATAAAAATACTAAACCTGTATGTTTTTAATTTAAAATTGTGACTAAAATCTAACATTATAATACTGGAAAAGAGATCTCGCATGTTTTGTATGTTTTGTTTTTCCAAGACTTTGAATCATTATTTGGTTTGAAAATACTATTATAATAAAACTTTTTTTACAAGTTTTCAATAAATGATACATGTAATCTAAGGTTTTACGTAAAATACCATCTACAGCACAAAATTTTAAATCCAAATTCCAAAAAGAAATACACCATAAGAAAGTAGTAATTACTTGTAATTTTATAAACAGGTTCGTAAACTATTACCGATTAAATAAATGGAAGCTTTCGTGTAACTAATTACTCCTAAGCAGAGATAATTCTGCGGATCTTTTGTACATTAATCTATTGTTCATCTAAAGCAGGTTTAATCCAGATAAAAGTATTCTGTAAAACTTTAAATGAGCTTTTAATGCCAATTAACTGCTTAAAAGGTTCATTTCCAAATTGCACTCATGAAATAAAAATTGTTCCTAGGAACAGGAAATGTAATTAAGCAATCTCATGTAATTTTCAGATGTTTTGCATGTTTCTTATTTTAATATTGTGTTAAACTGTACTATAGATTAACCAATATTAGATAGTAATTGTCAGTTGGGAAGCATATATCTATTAATCCTTATACTTCCCTATTTATCTTATTCACGCCCTTATTTTCTTGAAAGCGATATAATATCTTTCTAGATTAAATATTTTTAATATTAAAGTTTTTTTTATCAACTCCAAATAAAATAAAAAAGCTCTGCTTCATTAAAAATTTTCTTTTATAACTTCTTAAATAATACTCTATACGAAACTGATCAATTGTGACATTTATAGCAAAATATTTTTATTCCGTACACATCCCTTTTTATCTCATTCACTCACTTATTTTAATTAAAGCAATATAATATATTTCCAGATTAAATATTTTTAATATTAAAGCTTTTTTTCAATTCCTAATAAAATAAAAAGCTCTTCTTTATTAAGAATTATCTTTTATAACTTCTTAAATAATACTCTGATTTATATGAAATTGATCAATTGTGACATTTATAGCAAAATATTTTTATTCCTTACACTTCCCCTTTTATCTCATTCACACCCTTATTTTCCTTAAAGCGATAGCATATCTTTCTAGATTAAGTATTACTGATATTAAATTTTCTTTTCAATTCCTAATAAATGAAAAATTCTCTGCTTCATTAAGAATTATCTTTTATAACTTCTTAAATAATATTCTAATTTGTACGAAATTGATCAATTGTGATTTTTAAAGCACAATATTTTTACTCCTTACACTTCCATTTTAATCTCATTCACACCCTTATTTTCGTTAAAGCGATATAATATCTTTCTAGATTAAATATTTTTAATATTAAAGCTTTTTTTTAATTCCTAATGAAATGAAAAACCTCTTCTTTATTATAAATTGTCTTTTATAACTTCTTAAATAATACTCTAATTTATACGAAATTGATCAATTGTGACATTTAAAGCAAAATATTTTTATTCCTTACACTTCCCTTTTTATCTAATTTACACCCTTACTTAGCTTAAAGCGATATAATATCTTTCTAGATTAAATATTATTAATAATAAAGCTTTTTTTTCAATTCCTAATAAAATAAAAAACTCTGCTTCATTAAGAATTATCTTTTATAACTTCTTAAATAATACTCTAATTTATATGAAATTGATAAAATGTGACATTTAAAGCAAAATATTTTTATCCCTTAGACATCCCTTTTTATCTCATTCATGCCCTTATTGTACTTAAAACGATATGTTTCATAGATTAAATATTTTTAATATTAAAGCTTTATTTCAATTCCTAATAAAATAAAAAAATATCTGCTTCATTAATAATTATCTTTTATACCTTCTTAAATAATACTCTAATTTATACGACATTGATCAGTTGTGATATTTAAAGCAAAATATTTTTAAAAATAGCTGAAACAAGTGGTAAAAGTGAATTCTAGCATGGAAATTATGCTTACTTGAAACTAAATTTTTATATGAAAATAAAGTAAAATTATTTTATTTTGTAAAGCAAGAGTATCAAGCTTGCTTTCAAATTAATTAATTAAAATTTTTATGACATTTTAAATTAATCAAAAATAAAAATACTATTCAGAAATCGAAAATAAATGAAATAGCATTTTTATAATATAAAATAAAAAGCAATTCTCGTATTAATATAATTTCATTAATTTAAAAAATTATAT
>CM063505.1:55489814-55497314 GCA_032207245.1 Pardosa pseudoannulata
CTTAACAGTTGGGCTAAAAAGTTCGTAAGTTAACACAGAAAACATTTTTTTTTATAAAATTTGATTTTATTATTCAATGTAGTTGCCTTCAAGGGTAATACAACGATTATAGTGGTCATAAAATTTTTCGATACCATCTTTAGCTTCAAAATAAGCCTTAGTTTCGGCGATTACTTCTTCATCAGAGCTAATTTTTTTTCCAGCGAGCATTCTCTTGATGTCTGAGAACAGGTAAAAGTCGCTGAAGGCCAGATCTGGAGAATGCAATGCATGCGGAAGCAATTTGAAGCCCCATTCATATAACTTTGCCATCGTTTTCACTGACTTGTGACACGGTGCATTGCCTTGATGAAACAACACTTTCTTTTTCTTCATATGGGGCTGTTTTTATTCTATTTTGTCTTTCAAACGCCCCTAAAACGCTATGTAATAGTCACAGTTGACGAGTTTTGCCTTTTCAAGATAGTCTATGAATAATACACCATGTCATCCCAAAATATTGATGTCATAATCTTGCCAGCCAACTGTTGCGTCTTTCCTTGTTTTGGAGTTGGTCCATCACGTGCAGTCCACTCGGCTGACTGTCGATTGGACTCAAGTGTGAAATAATAGAGCCATGTTTCATCCATTGTGACATATCGACTCATAAATTGAGGCTCATTTATTGCGATTAAACAGCTTGAAACACAGCTCAGAATCCTCAATTTGTTGTTGATTTTGGTCGATTGTAAGCTCGCGCGGCACCCACTTTGCACAGAGCTTTCACATACACAAATATTCATTCACTATAAGACCAACAAGTTCCTTTTATACCTTTAAAGTCTCATATATCTCAATCAACTTCACTTTAAAGTATCCAAAATTATTTTGTGGACATTTTTGATGTTTTCATCGGTAACAGCCTCTTTGAGGTGTCCATTGCGCCCATCATGCATGGTGCTAATTTCTTAACCTCGTTTAAACTTACCAAACCACTTCTCAACGGTTGATTTTCCTGTTGCAGGGTCTGAATAATGTTTATCAAGCCAAGTCTTGGCTTCAACAATATTTTTTTCTCTAAAAACCAATGTCTTACTAACACACGAAATTCCTTATTATTCATTGTTTTCAAACTAACAAAAGTTGCTTCACTCAAATTACTATATTTCAGAAACTAATAGTCCGACAGCTGTCAAATTTATACAAGGGTCTTTTGAAGGTTAGGACTAACTGATAATCATATAGATTTAATACTATTAGTGCCATCTATGTGTCAGCCTACGAACTTTTCAGCCCATCTGATAAGCTGTCTAATTTTATAACTGAAATGCTTTATTTAACAATCACGGATTTATAAGTTAAATATTTGAAATCTCGATAGTTTAAGTTAAATAGGCTTACAGAGTTACTAAATTTAATAACATATTATCTTATCAATTTTGCAATTTTTTATAGATATATTTAAGAGTGACAGAAAGACTAATAAAAAATATGCCTCTTTAACTGCATTTGAAAAGAAAAATAATACAGTTGTAGCTCTTTTATTATAAAATATATCTTATTACTGCGAAATAAAACCTTTCAAATCTTAAAATGTTTATTATACCACCCTTTTTATTCCAGTAAACATAAAACAATATTCTATTCGTTTGCACGATTCGTAATAGAACTTTTAAGATTATTTAGTTTTTTGACTTTTTAAAAAATAAAAATTTTAATTAATGAAATAAAAATAAAAGACATATAAGTGACCTTTACCATCAAAATACCTTTTGAAATATGCCCATTAGAATCTAAATCTTTACATAAAATTGAACTAAAATAACAGATTTGTACTGTAAACCGAAACTTTAAAGGTATGTTACATTAAACGATAAAAAAAATTAAATCTTTAAAATTGAAAATCAAGTGCATACTAGACTTTATTATGGTATGTAAATTGTATTACTCATATTAATGTAATTGAGATTCACACAATAAATGATAGTTTGTTTATATTTGTTAGAAAATATTCATTCTAACGTAGAAATTTCAAAAGTCATTTTAAGTGTAATCAGATTCCTATTTATTTCTATCTGATACAATTTAATGTATATCTATCTATCTATATATAATATATTATATATATATATATATATATTTTATAATATATATATATATATATATATATATATATATATATATATATATGTATATATGTATATATATATTATATGTATATATATATATATATATATATATATATATATATATATATATATATATATATATATATATATATATATATATATATATATATATCCCAAAATGGCCGCATAAACCCTGCACAGCTAGATTCCCCGTTGAGAGTACATACAAACTGACGAAAGAAGCGTTCCTGTACGATCCACAATTTCCGAGAAAAATACGAAAAACAAAGTATCACGTCACACTTTAAAAATAAGCACTTTATTGAACATATCAACAGCAGTATATGCACTGGCATACTCCCTAACAGTTCGTAAGACATTTCCATTACATGGCTGTACATCAGGTACATGTCGCAATAGTAACGAAGGGGATACATGACCCCCATACGAGGCCCACAGGTATCTGCATGATGCAGTCTTTTAAATACCAGTTCATCGAACGATGGCCGAATGGTTAGGGTGCTGACCTGTGGAACAAGAGCTCGTGGGTTCGAATCCCACTATGGCCTGGATGCTCGTAGCCTTTCAAAATCGGATTTAAGCAGTAGGTTAAAAGTAGACCTAAGCACTCCAAACCAAACCAAACCCTAAATACCAGTTCAACTATGGCTTAATTAATTCCATGGTGCACGCACATGTGTGACGCAGTTTGCTCTCCGAACATTTTAATCATTAACGTTTGAAAAGATATGCAAATACAGTTGTTGATATGTCCAATAAACTTCTTTTTTCTTGCACCGGCAGTAACTTCATACTTTCTTTTTTCTTATTTTTCTAGTAAACTATGGTTAGTACAGGAACACTTCTTTGTGCAGTTTTTATGTACTCCTAATGGGGAATCTAGCAGTGCACAGCTCATGCGGTCTTTTTGGGACACCCTCTGTATGTATATATATATATATATATATATATATATATATAGCGAGAGAGATATATACATATGTATATATCTATATCTATGTATCTATCTATCTATATATATATATATATATATATATATATATATATATATATGTATGTATATAATGATATGAATGATATATGGTGAATGATATTAGAAAACTTATTCTAAACAGCAGATATTTTTTACAGTTAGTGGTATTTGGATTTGATGATTAAGAAGCTTTAATTTCAAAACTATTATTTCCACTTACATGGGTACTATGGTATTGGTTCTACCAGAACTATTATAATGAAGACAAGTCTGCTTTAGGGGTAAAATATTTACAAATATTTACTGAACAATGAAAACTAAATAACTAAATGTTTCACTGGACTGTTCTATTATTATATTGTTAATTAATTTAATTATTTATACAAAAATCTCTTCCCGTTCAACTACTAAAGAGATGATTTGTTTTTATTCTACAAAAAGGATTCATTTTAAATTATATAAAAAAAATAAATTGAAAAAAATGGATCAATTTTAAGATTAACGTGCCTAAATCTTTTCAGATATTTGGTAATCGGAAGATATACAATGATGCATTCCATTATGATTTCATGGATATGCACTTCTATCGGATTTATCGAAGGATATTTTGAAAATAGTCTTCAATCTATTTACAAACAGCAAATTCTCTCACAGGACTCTTTAAAATCTAAGCTCCAGATTTAATATGTATTGGAAGAACCGTATTGAATGGATGTGGCCTATAAAGCTGAGAAAATCCATTGCGAATAATTTTATCGCTTTTTAGCTAAAATGTATTAAAAAACCAATCTTAAAGAACGTAATACTTTTAACATATTAAAAGACATTCAGGGTAGAGTTGGAAGATTTGATACGAAACGATATTAAGTTTTGTATCGTTTTGAATTTGATGCTAAAGGTGTAATCGCATTTCATTTTATTTGTACTAAAAGTTACTATAAGCAATTTTTTTCAAGACTTGGAAAATGGATCGAAAAATAAAATATGAATTGCTGGTCACATATATAATGTGGATAAAATGTTCAGTTAATAATTGTATTAAGTAATAATATATTAGTATTTAAAAATTATATTAACCAATAGCAATTCAGTAATTAATAATAATAATAAGTAATAATATTTATGTAATAATCAAACATATATATTTTGTATAATTTTTAAATTGATGCTCAAAATGTGCTAGCAAATTATTTTATTTGTACTCCAAGTTACTATATGCAATTAATAGAATATTAAATTTTCTACCAGATTGGTCAAAATGTAATTTTCAACATTCATTTTTACCTTAAATGTATAAGCTAATACACAAAGGAAAAATAGCAATAAAAGAGGACATCAGCTTTGATCTGCTAGAATAGTGACTTTTGACCCAATTTTCATTGAACACTACAATGAAACATTTCTTTTAGGTCAACGGCATTGTTATCGTCCCTTTAGCCTGAATGGAGCGAAAAATACCTGATGGAAAAACACTGTCATGCTTATATATAAAAACTAACAGCTGTTTGATCAGTGTACTGCATCACCACTAAGATTCCAGAGTTGAATTGGGGTCATTACTGTAAATTTGAAATGTTTCTAGAGCTTCTAACCGTATTCCATTAGTAAGGGCTTATTCATACAAACCAAGTCTTTGATGTCATAATGATCTAACGTATTCAAAATATCCTGCGATGAATTTCAGTTAGATATGTTTCTAAATTTCCTCAGACCAGTTAAATTTTAATTTAAGGGGGATGGATGTACATATCATTTACGAGGTTTCTCTGGATCCAAGAAATAACTTCATTAATTTAGACACTTGACAATGAAATTCTAAAAAGATGGCCATATACCACTTTTTTAAATTGGAGATCAATTATAAATACTGCTCTTTCCAATTCCCATTATGAATGAGCACTGTACGTTTGAAATGTTTGTAGAGCTTCTAACCGTATTGCATTAGTAAGGGCATATTCATACAAACCAAGTCTTTGATGTCATAATGATCTAACGTATTCAAGTTATCCTGGGATAGATTTTAGTTAGATATTTTCCAGAATCTCCTCAGACCAGTTTATTTTTAATTTAAGGGGGATGGAAGTATATTTTATTTTCGAGGTTTCTCTGAATCCAAGAAATGCCTTCTTTAATTTAGACACTTGACACTCGAATTCTAAAAAGATGGCCATATACCACTTTTTGAAATTGGAAATCAATTATAAATACTGCCCTTTTCAATTCTCATTATGAATGAACACTGTACGTTTGAAATGTGTCTAGAGCTTCTATCTTTATTGCATTAGTAAGGGCATATTCATACAAACCAAGTCTTTAATGCCATAATGATCTAACGTATTCAAGTTATCCTGGGATGAATTTTAGTTAGATATGTTTCTAAATTTCCTCAGACCAGTTTATTTTTAATTTAAGGGGGATGGAAGTACATTTCATTTTCGAGGTTTCTCTGGCTCCAAGAAATACCTTTTTTAATTTAGACACTTGACACTCGAATTCTAAAAAGATGGCCATATACCATTTTTTTTTCAAAAAGTGGAGATCAGTTATAAATATTGTCTTTTTCAATTCCCATTATGTATCAAGCTAATTAGGATGCCCTTTTCCTGCCTACATAAGTTTATTTTAGTACAAAGGGCTATAAGTTTCCATTGTATAGCCCGCAATACCATTTTGAGGTATTATACTGTAATTTGTATCTGAGGAGTACTTTCAAATTGAATTATTAATAACTACAAATTGTACTACAAATTGAATTATTAATAAAAAGTAAATCATATTATAATAGAACACAGGTTCTAAAGTCTAAAATTTTAAAATATTAATTTTTAACTGCAATTATAATTTGAACCTATATAGTGCCATGATTTAAACAATAAAACACATGGAAGGAGAACAAAGTAACTATTAATTAAACGGCTTCTTTGACACAGTATTTGAAAATTATGATACTAGTTTATCGAGGGCCAATTACCTTAATACGTTTAACTTACGTTTACATAGAAATGGAATTAGGTATTAAATTTTATTTTTTTAATAGCACTTCACATTATGAAATCATTGAAATTTATTAAATATTTGAACAATTATTTTTATTAAATCATCAAACTAAAATTTGTATGTAATAATTTGAGGAAATTTAGGAATAAGATCATATCCCCGCAATATCTCGAAGTTTCACATTAAGGAAAATAATCTAATAATTGTCTTAAAATTTTTAAGTAAAGTTATGTATTTAAGTATTAAAATATTTAGACTATAATTTGGGGAAATTTACGATTATGTCTCAGCAATATTTCGGAGTTACACATTAAAGAAAATAATCTATGAAAAATCTTAAAGTTTTTAAGTGAAGTTTTAAGTATTAAAATTTTGTCTTAAAATGTTTTTTAGCTCATCTAGTATTTTATGTCAAAATTTAAAAACGGCATAACAATTAGAAATGTATAAAAAACAAATTATCCTCATTGTATCCCTTTAAGTCGTTTGTTTACACTGTCTCCATTGTTTTATCTCTCTGAAAAAATGTTTTTTCATTCTTAAGAGAAGAGAATTAGTAAAGAATTGTAAAATAGAGTTACTTTGGAAGGAGGGAATTACTTTTAAAATAAATTATGGTGGACGTGAGAAATATTATTAATATTATTCATGTTCTATTAAATTTAATATTAATTAATAAATTTCCGTATATATCCAATTATAATATATTTTATAAAACACTTAAACAATGACCTTTTCCTAATTATGAAAATAATATACAAGGTGTCCCAAAACAAAAGCATAAACTCTGCACAGATAGATTCCTCGATGGAAGTACATAAAACTGCCCAAAGAATCTTTACTTTACGATCCATATTTACGAGAAAAATACGAAAAACAAAGTATGACGTCACTGCCGATGAAAGGAAAAAAAACACTTTATTGGACATATCAACAACAGTATTTGCATATCTTTCCAGACGATAATAATTAAAATGTTCGCCAAGCATATCGCGTCATGCATGTGCAGCGTCGTCGAATGACGTTAAGCTGCCGTTGTACTGGTATGTAAAAGGCTGCATCTTCCAGCTAACGGTATTCTTCGTATGGTGACCATGTATTCTGTTCGTGACTACTGCGACATGTACCTGGTGTACGGTCGATGTAATGGAAATGTCTTACGAACTGTTAGGGAGTATGCCCGTGCATATATAGCTGTTAATATGTTCAATAAAGTGTTTTTTCTTGCACGGAAACTGACGTCATGAATTGTTTTTAGTATTTTTCTCGTAAACTATGGATCATACAAAAACGTTTCTTTGGGCATTTTATATGTACTTTCAACGAGGAATCTAGCTGTGCAGAGTTTATGTGGTTGTTTTGGACAACCTGTTTATTTTACAATGTAAAATATACTTTGTC
>CM063505.1:55502314-55539814 GCA_032207245.1 Pardosa pseudoannulata
ACATAGGTATTGGGCTCAACAAATTGTAAGTTAACTATAGACGAGGAGGAGAAGGTAACGATTTCCCGGAACTTCCTGCAAGCCAAGGGAGAGGCGAAACGAACAAAACCAAAAAGCCAATTTGAGATTTAGCCTTCACCCGTCTTTTATACTACATCCAGTAAGTAGTTCAGCAGCCAGACAGTCCCGCAGTTGAACAACTTCACGTCACAGGTTCCGAAGTGCTGATACATTTCAATTTGCATATCTAACAACGTGCTCGTTCTGGGTTCTTCGAAGGGTTTAGTGCGAGGTCGAGTGGCCCAGTACTAGCGATCTGCACACCGCTTCTGGTATAAGCCTAGAGAACCTCACGGCCATATGGGCCCGGTTTGGAGCTTGATTGTTGCTGTGATGAATGTTTTAAGGCTCACGTGTGATATTAGTTTCGCAGGCACGTCATCTAACATAAGGATAAATATGCCTGTCATTGCGAAACCTTCAGTTTTGAGTACTGCAATCTATAAAATATATTAATGGTAATCTATATTGCTTAAATTTATGGCTTTTCAAGCAATAAAAATGGATTTCAACAAAGTTGCCATTTACTCCTATTAGTCGGTAATAACTTAAATTTCAGATATGAAGCAAAAATATTCAGACATTAATGGGTTAAATTGAATCATAAGATATTTTTCTGATATAAAATAAGTCTTTGAACTTTAGTACCCAACACGACTAGGTAAATATGATAAAAAACGGGTTAATTAATTTACTGAAACGTGGAATAACTACCTCATTAAACTCATTTTCTAAACTCTACGGTATTGTTTACTACATAAATATTAGTATTAAGCCTAGATACCTTCCTGAATGGCACCCAACATTAATAAGAAATTTACTAAATAAATATTAAATTTATTATACACATTTTATAAATTAATATGTTATATATTAAATAATTTAGCTACAGAAAAGTTCATGGACAGAATTTATAATAATATTCGGCAATACAAGATAGTAAAAATAATTTATATAAAGATTGTGTTTTGTTAGTACTGGAACAGATACGTAGTCATTAGGATGTATAAAATGTATACATTTGATATATTATAACTGTTCAAATATGTAATCGAACTCATACTTGGCGACTTGGAGTTTTGGCAGCTTATTATTATTTAAGTAATAGATTTCTGGGACGTACTAGGTTTTCTTGAGTTGATTCTTTCGTGTTTTCATTGGTTGTGTTTGATTAGCTTTGTCTTGTTCCTGTAATTTGATTGGCTCGGAACAGGATCTTTATAAAACTATAAAAGCGCAATGTACCTCGTATTTTTGTATTATCATTATCATCTTTATTGTTATTATTTTGATGCCTTTAATAAAAGATGTTTTGAGATCTGCGGTTCTTCAATATGCTTCGATAATAAACTATATTATTTTTGTATCAGTATATAGATATGTTACAGTATATGGATGACGAAAGCAAAATAAACCTACCTTAAGATACGATTTTGTAAAACAGATCGTTTGGAATTCTCCGAATTTACTTGACCACATCTAGAAATAATAATTCGAGAACAATTCGAGAATTCGCTGATAATTCCTCAATTATTTGATTCATCAATGTAATTTCTACATAGAAAATGTGACTAAGTAAATGATCGGGAAATATAATCCTATTTAATATTTTATTAATAACATTTCGTTTATAATTATTAATAAAGTATGAAATTATGTTTATCTAAGTTAAAATTATAATATTTCTCAGGAGGAATATTCTTTTGTTTTTTTCAGAAATAAATTAATTAATACAAATATTTTTAATGATGTTTAATGAACAAATATTATACTTCGTGTAACCTTTTGGGTTTCTATGGTAACCATAAATGAAAGGACTTTCTAGAATTAATGAATGAAAAGTGAACGTTGTGGGAAGTATATATTTAACCAAGCATACGCGAATAATCGTACCCCATCTGAAATTACTAGGACTGTCTCTTTATGACACTTCCACATGCACGGTGACAAGATCTCCAGTGCTAGTGAACACGCATTACTACGACGCCCAGCCGTGACACATTCATTACTTTGGACGTAATTTGAACTCAGATCTATTCACAGCTGCGCATTGTGGAACATTTGTACGGCATCTATTCATAGCACTTCAGAGTAAAATGAGATGAGAAGTTTTTAAACATTGTTTACAAACAACGGCAGTTATAAATATTTCATATAACTTTGAAGTTCTTATTTATACCGTTTAAACTTATATGTTCCGTTTATAACAATAGCCTAAGTTATCTGTCTGTCTGTTCTCGGTTTTATCTAGCGGTTGCACCTCGAATGGATAGAGCCATCCATATTGGATTCTTGATAAGTTAGGGTTAGCAACCTTCGAAATCCATCTCTTCCACCCTTTTCGATCGTTTAACGCCAATATTTCAAGCCCTATTGAATAGCTTATAATTGCTGAATTATTTGATTCATCAATGTAATTTCTACATAGAAAATGTGACTAAGAAAATGATCGGGAAAGATAATCCTATTTAATCTTTTGCTATTGACATTTCGTTTATAATTATTGATAAAATATGAAAATATGTTTACCTATGTTAAAATATTAGTACTTCTCAGGAGTAATTTTCTTTTCTTTTCTTCAGAAATGTATTGATTAATACAGATATATTTAATGGTGTTTAATGAACAAATATTTTACTTCCTGTAACTTTCTGGGTTTCTGTGGTAACCTTTTTAGGTTGCTATGGTAACCATAAATGAAAGGACATTCTAAAATTAATGAATGAAAAGTGAACGTTGTGAGAAGTATATATTTAACCAAGCATACGCGAATAATAGTACCCCATCTGAAATTACTAGGACTGTCTCTTTATGACACTTCAACATGCACGGTGACAAGATCTCCAGTGCTAGTGAACACGCATTACTACGACGCCCAGCCGTGACACATTCATTACTTTGGACGTAATTTGAACTCAGATCTATTCACAGCTGCGCATTGTGGAACATTTGTACGGCATCTATTCATAGCACTTCAGAGTAAAATGAGATGAGAAGTTTTAAAACATTGTTTACAAACAACGGCAGTTATAAATATTTTATACAACTTTTAAGTTTTCTTATTTGTACCGTTTAAACTTATATTCCATTTCTAATAATAGCGTAAGTTATCTGTTCGTCTGTCCTCGATTTTATGATGTGGTTGTACCTCAAATGGACATAGGCATCCATATTGGATTCTTGATAAGTTAGGGTTAGCGTCTTTTAAAAATCTACCCTTTCCACCCTTTTCGAGAGTTTAAATGCTTTATTTAAAGCTATATTGAATAGCTTATAATTGATCAATTATTTGATTCATCAACGGAACTTCTACATAGAAAATGTGACTAAGTAAATGATCGGGAAAGTGAATCCTAATTATTCTTTTTCTAATAACATTCCGTTTAAAATTATCGATAAAATATGAAAATATGTTTAAATATGTTAAAATATTAGTACTTCTCCGGAGTAATTTTCTTTTCTTTTCTTCAGAAATGTATTAATTAATACAGATATTTTAATGGTGTTTAATGAACAATTATTTTACTTCCTATAACTCTCTAGGTTGATGTGGTAACCTTTACAGGTTGCTATGGTAACCATAAATTAAATGACATTCTAGAATTAATGAATGAAAAGTGAACGTTGTGAGAAGTATATATTTAACCAAGCATATGCGAATAACAGTACCCAATCTGAAATTACTAGGACTGTCTCTTTATGACACTTCAACATGCACGGTGAGAAGATCTCCAGTGCTAGTGAACACGCATTACTACGACGCACAGCTGTGAACACATTCATTACTTTGGACGTAATTTGAACTCAGATCTATTCACAGCTGCGCATTGTGGAACATTTGTACGGCATCTATTCATAGCACTTCAGAGTAAAACGAGATGAGAAGTTTTAAAACATTGTTTACAAACAACGGCAGTTATAAATATTTCATATAACATTTAAGTTCTTATTTTGTATCCGTTTAAACTTATATATTCCCTTTCTGTATTAATAGCCTAAAATTATATGTCCATCTGTCCTCGATTTTATGAAGCGGTTGTATCTCGAATGGGTAGATAGCATTCCATATTGGATTCTTGATTAGTTTTTTTAGTGTTTAGCAACTTTTCGAAAATCCACCCCTTCCACCCTTTTCGAAGAGTTTAATGCCATTATTTCAATTACTATTGAATAGCTTACAATTGCTCAAATATATAATTCATCAATGTAATTTCGAAGTAGAAAATGTGACTAAGCATATGTTCGGGAAGGAGAATCCTATACAATCTTTTCCTAATAACATTTCGTTTATAATTATTGATAAAATACAAAAATATTTTTACCTATGTTAAAATATTAGTACTTCTCAGGAGTAATTTTCTTTTCTTTTCTTCAGAAATGTATTAATTAATACAGATATTTTTAATGGTGTTTAATGAACAAATATTTTAATTCGTGTAACTTTCTGGGTTGCTGTGGTAATCTTTTAAGGTTGCTATGGTAGCTATAAATGAAAGGACATTCTAGAATTAATGAAACAAAAATGAATGTTGTGAGAAGTATATATTTAATCAAGCATACGCGAATAATAGTAGCCCATCTGAAATTACTAGGACTGTCTCTTTATGACACTTCAACATGCATGGTGACAAGATTTCCAGTGCTAGTGAACACGCATTACTACGACGCCCAGCCATGACACATTCATTACTTTGGATGTAATTTGAACTCAGATATATTCACAGCTGCGGATTGTTGAACATTTCTACACCATCTATTCATAGCACTTCAGAGTAAAATGAGATGAGAAGTTTTTAAACATTGTTTACTAACAACGGAAGTTATTCATATTTCATACAAAATTGAAGTTCTTATTTGTACCGTTTACTACCGTTATATATTCCCTTTGTATAATAATAGCTTAAATATATGTCTCTCATCTGTCCTCGATTTTATGAACGCGGTTGTACATCTCGAATGGGTAGAAGAAGCATCCATATTGGATTCTTGATACGTTAGTGTTTAGCGTCTTTGGAAAATCTACCACTTTCCACCCTTTTCGAGAGTTTAATGCCATTTTTTTTCAAACCTCTATTGTAATAGCTTATATAATTGATCAATTATTTGATTCATCAATGGAATTTCTACATCGAAAATGTGACTAAGCATATGTTCGGGAAGGAGAATCCTATACAATCTTTTCCTAATAACATTTCGTTTATAATTATTGATAAAATACAAAAATATGTTTACCTATGTTAAAATATTAGTACTTCTCAGGAGTAATTTTCTTTTCTTTTCTTCAGAAATGTATTAATTAATAGAGATATTTTTAATAGTGTTTAATGAACAAATATTTTACTTCGTGTAACTTTCTGTGTTGCTATGGTAACCATAAATGAAAGGACATTCTACAATTAATGAATGAAAAGTGAATGTTGTGAGAAGTATATCTTTAACCAAGCGTATGCGAATAACAGTATCCCATCTCAAATTACTAGGACTGTCTCTTTATGACACTTCCACATGCACGGTGACAAGATTTCCAGTGCTAGTGAACACGCATTACTACGACGCAATTTATGAAAGTAAGTTGTACAGAATGGATCGAAGCAGTCGAATTTGTGATAATTTAGGGTTACAACATCCCCCCTTTCACCCTTATTCAAGCCCTTTAATGTCATTATTTCAAGGACATTACTTTGGACGTAATTTGAACTCAGATCTATTCACAGCTGCGCATTGTGGAACATTTGTACGGCATCTATTCATAGCACTTCAGAGTAAAACGAGATGAGAAGTTTTAAAACATTGTTTACAAACAACGGCAGTTATAAATATTTTATACAACTTTTAAGTTTTCTTATTTGTACCGTTTAAACTTATATATTCCCTTTTGTAATTAATAGCCCTAAATTATATGTTCGTCTGTCCTCGATTTTATGATGTGGTTGTACCTCAAATGGACATAGGCATCCATATTGGATTCTTGATAAGTTAGGGTTAGCAACTTTCGAAATCCACCCCCTCCACCCTTTTCGAGATTTTAATGGCATTATTTCAAGCCCTATTGAATAGCTTATAATTGCTGAATTATTTGATTCATGAATAGAAAATGTGACTAAGTATTTGACATTGAAAGAGAATCCTATTTAATCCTTTGATAATAGCATTTCGTTTATAATTATTGATGAAATATGAGGATATGTTTACCTATGTTAAAATATTAGTACTTTCAGGAGTAATTTTCTTTTCTTTTCTTCAGAAAAATATTAAACAATGCAAATAATTTTAATGGTGTTTAATGAACAAATATTTTACTTCGTGTAACTTTCTGGGTTTGCAATGAGTAAAACTTTTATGGTTTGCTTTGTAACCATAAATGAAAGACTTCCAGAACTAATGAATGAAAAGTGGAACGTTGTGAGAAGTTATATCGTAACCAAGCTACGCAAATAATAGTACCCCTTCTGGAAATTACAGGGACTGTCTCTTATGAAACTTCGGCATGCACAGGTGACAAGATTTCCAGTGCTAGTGAACACGCATTACTACGGAAGCCAGCCGTGACAACAATCATTACTTTGGATGTAATTTGAAACTCAGATATATTCACAGCTGCGGATTTGTTGAAAACATTTGTACAGCATCTATTCATAGCTCTTCAGAGTAAAATGAGATGAGAAGTCTTAACATGTTTACAAACCAACGACAGTTATATATATTTCATATAAACTTTGAGGTTCTATATTTGTACGTTTAATACGTTATATTCATTTTATAATATAGTAAGTTATTCTGTCCGTCTGTCTCGATTTTATGAAGCGGTTGTACCTTAAATGGATTGAGGAATCCATAGAAGAATTTTTCTACGTGTAGGGCTTCAGCAACTTTCGAAATCCACCCCCTTCCACCATTTTACCTGCTTTTTAATGCCATTTTTTTTAAACCTATTGAATAGCTTAAAAATGCTGAATTATTTGATTCATCAACGGAACTTCTACATAGAAAATGTGACTAAGTAAATGATCGGGAAAGTGAATCCTAATTATTCTTTTTCTAATAACATTTCGTTTATAATTATTGATAAAATACAAAAATATTTTTACCTATGTTAAAATATTAGTACTTCTCAGGAGTAATTTTCTTTTATTTTCTTCAGAAATGTATTAATTAATACAGATATTTTTAATGGTGTTTAATGAACAAATATTTTATTTCGTGTAACTTCCTGAATTGCTGTGGTAAACTTTTAAGGTTGCTATGGTAACCATAAATAAAAGGACATTTCCTTATAATTAATGAATTGAAAAGTGAACGTTGTGAGAAGTTATATATTTAACCAAGTTTATGCTGAATAACAGTACCCAATCTGAAATTATTAGGACTGTCTCTTTATGACACTTCAACATGCATGGTGACAAGATTTCCAGTGCTAGTGAACACGCATTACTACGACGCCCAGCCATGACACATTCATTACTTTGGATGTAATTTGAACTCAGATATATTCAGAGCTGCGGATTGTTGAACATTTGTACAGCATCTATTCATAGCACTTTAGAGTAAAATGAGATGAGAAGTTTTTAAACATTGTTTTCTAACAACGGAAGTTATTAATATTTCATACAAGTTTGAAGTTCTTATTTGTACCGTTTAATACCGTTATATTTATTTTATAATAATAGCTTAAGTTATCTGTCCGTCTGTCCTCGATTCTATGAAGCGATTGTACCTTAAATGGATTGAGAAATCCATAGAATATTTTTGATACTTTAGGGCTAGCAACTTTGGAAATCCACCACTTTACAAGCGTTTAATGCCATTTATTTCAAACCCTATTGAATAGCTTAAAATTGCTGAATTATTTAATTCATCAATGGAATTTCTGCATAGAAAATGTGACTAAGTAAATGATCGGGAAAAAGAATCGTATTTAATCATTTCCTAATAACATTTCGTTTTTAATTATTGATATAATATGAAAATATGTTTACCTATGTTAAAATATTAGTACTTCTCAGGAGTAATTTTCTCTTCTTTTCTACAGAAATGTATTAATTAATACAGATATTTTTAATGGTGTTTAATGAACAAATATTTTAAGTCGTGTAACTTTCTGAATTGCTTCTCAGGAGCTGTGGTTACATTTTAAGGTTGCTATGAAAGCCATAAATGAAAGGACATTCTAGAATTAATGAATGAAAAGTGAACGTTGTGAGAAGTATGTATTTAACCAAGCATATGCGAATAATAGTACCCCATCTGAAATTACCAGGACTGTCACTGCATGACACTTCAACATGCACGGTGACAAGATTTCCAGTGCTAGTGAACACGCATTACTACGACGCCCAGGTATGACACATTCATTACTTTGGATGTAATTTGGAATCAGATCTATTCACAGCTGCTCATTGTGGATCATTTGAACAGCATCTATTCATAGCACTTCAGAGTAAAATGAGATGAGAAGTTTTTAAACATTGTTTACTAACAACGGAAGTTATAAATATTTCATATAAATTTGAAGTTCTTATATGTACCGTTTAAACTTATATATTCCCCTTTATAATAATACCCCTAAATTATCTGTCCGTCTGTCCTCGATTTTATGAAGCGGTGTACACCTCGAAATGGATAGAGAAATCCATATTAAGATTCTTGATAAGTTACGGTTAGCATCTTTCGAAATCTACCCCCTTTCCAACCTTTTCCATCCTTTAAAAATGCCATTATTTCATGCCTATTGAATAGCTTATAATTGCTCAATTTTTTGATTCATCAATGGAATTTCTAAGCAGAAAATGCGACTACCGAAATGATCTGGAAAGATAATCCTAATTAATCTTTTGTTAATAACATTTCGTTTTATAAATTATTGATAAAATATGAAAATATGTTTACCTATGTTAAATTATTAGTACTTCTCAGGTGTAATTTTCTTTTCTTTTCTTTAGAAATGTATTAAGTAATACAGATATTTTTAATGTTGTTTAATGAACAAATATTTTATGTCGCGTAACTTTCTGGGTTGATATGGTAAACTTTTTAGGTTGCTATGGTAACCATAAATGAAAGGGCATTCTAGAATTAATGAATGAAAAGCGAATGTTGTGAGAAGTATATATTTAACCAAGCATACGCGAATAATAGTACCCCATCTGAAATTACTAGGACTGTCTCTTTATGACACTTCCACATGCACGGTGACAAGATCTCCAGTGCTAGTGAACACGCATTACTACGACGCCCAGCCGTGACACATTCATTACTTTGGACGTAATTTGAACTCAGATCTATTCACAGCTGCGCATTGTGGAACATTTGTACTTCATCTATTCATAGCACTTCAGAGTAAAATGAGATGAGAAGTTTTTAAACATTGTTTGCAAACAACCGCAGATATAAATATTTCATATAACTTTGAAGTTCTTATTTGTACCGTTTAAACTTATATATTTCCATTATAATGACAGCCTAAGTTATCTGTCCGTCTGTCCTCGATTTTATTAAGCGGTTGTACTTGAAATAGATTGACGCATCCATAGTGGATTTTTGATAAGTTACGGTTAGCAGCTTTCGAAATCCACACCTTCCACCCTTTTTCCAGCGTTTAATCCAATTATGACAAGCCCTATTGCAAAGCTTATAATTATCAATTATTTGATTCATCAATGTAATTTCTTCATAGAAAATTTGACTAAGTAAATGATCGGGAAATATAATATTATTTAATATTTTGCTAATAACATTTCGTTTATAATTATTGATAAAATTTAAAAATATGTTTACCCATGTTAAAATATTAGTACTTCTCAAGAGTAATTTTCTTTACTTTTCTTCAGAAATGTATTAATTATTACAGATATTTTTAATCTTGTTTAATGAACAAATATTTTAAGTCGTGTAACTTTCTGGGTTGTTGTGGTAACCTTTTATGGTTGCTATGGTAACCATAAATGAAAGCAGATTCTAGAATTAATGAATGAAAAGTGAACGTTGTGAGAAGTATATATTTAACCAAGCATATGCGAATAATAGTACCCCATCTGAAATTACTAGGACTGTCTCTTTATGACACTTCAACATGCACGGTGAGAAGATCTCCAGTGCTAGTGAACACGCATTACTATGATGCCCAGCCTTGACACATTCATTCCTTTGGATGTAATTTGAACTCAGATCTATTCGCAGCTGCGCGTTGTTTAACATTTGTACAACATCTATTCATAGCACTTCGGATTAAAATGAGATGAGAAATTCTTAAACATTGTTTACAAACAACGACAGTTATAAATATTTCATATAACTTTGAAGTTCTTATTTGTACCGTTTAATACCGTTATATTCATTTTATAATAATAGCTTAAGTTATCTGTCCGTCTGTCCTCGATTTTATGAAGCGGTTGTACCTTAAATGGATTGAGGAATCCATAGAAGATTTTTGATACGTTAGGGCTCGCAACTTTCGAAATCCACCCCTTCCACCATTTTACCAGCGTTTAATGCCATTTTTTTCAAACCCTATTGAATAGCTTAAAATTGCTGAATTATTTAATTCATCAATGAAATTTCTGCATAGAAAATGTGACTAAGTAAATGATCGGGTAAAAGAATCTTATTTAATCATTTCCTAATAACATTTCGTTTTTAATTATTGATAAAATATGAAAATATGTTTACCTATGTTAAAATATTAGTACTTCTCATTAATTTTCTCTTCTTTTCTTCAGAAATGTATTAATTAATACAGATATTTTTAATGGTGTTTAATGAACAAATATTTTACGTCGTGTAACTTTCTGAATTGCTGTGGTAACCTTTTAAGGTTGCTATGGTAACCATAAATGAAAGGACATTCTAGAATTAATGAATGAAAAGTGAACGTTGTGAGAAGTATATATTTAACCAAGCATACGCGAATAATAGTACCCCATCTGAAATTACTAGGACTGTCTCTTTATGACACTTCAACATGCACGGTGACAAGATTTCCAGTGCTAGTGAACACGCATTACTACGACGCCCAGCCGTGACACATTCATTACTTTGGATGTAATTTGAACTCAGATCTATTCACAGCTGCGCATTGTGGAACATTTGAACAGCATCTATTCATAGCACTTCAGAGTAAAATGAGATGAGAAGTTCTTAAACATTGTTTACAAACAACGGCAGTTATAAATATTTCATATAACTTTGAAGTTCTTATTTGTACCGTTTAAACTTATATATTTCTTTATAATGATAACCTAAGTTATATGTCCGTCTGTCCTCGATTTTATGAAGCGGTTGTACCTTAAATGGATAGAGGAATCCATAGAAAGATTTTTTGATAGTTAGGGTTAGCAACTTTCTAAATCCACCCCTTCCACCACTTTTCGAGTTTTAATGCCATTTTTGACAATCAAACCCTATTGGAATAGCTTATAATTGCTGAAATTATTTAGATTCATCATGGGATTTTCTGCATAGAAAATTGTGACTAAGTAAATGACCGGGTAATTAAGAGAATCACTATTTAATCATTTCCTGAATAATGCATTTCGTTATAATTATTGATAAAATATGAAAATATGTTTACCTATGTTAAAATATTAGTACTTCTCATTAATTTTCTCTTCTTTTCTTCAGAAATGTATTAATTAATACAGATATTTTTAATGGTGTTTAATGAACAAATATTTTACGTCGTGTAACTTTCTGAATTGCTGTGGTAACCTTTTAAGGTTGCTATGGTAACCATAAATGAAAGGACATTCTAGAATTAATGAATGAAAAGTGAACGTTGTGAGAAGTATATATTTAACCAAGCATATGCGAATAATCGTACCCCATCTGAAATTACTAGGACTGTCTCTTTATGACACTTCAACATGCACGGTGACAAGATTTCCAGTGCTAGTGAACACGCATTACTACGACGCCCAGCCGTGACACATTCATTACTTTGGATGTAATTTGGAATCAGATCTATTCACAGCTGCTCATTGTTGCAGAAACATTTGTGTACGGCATCTATTCATACCACTTCAGAGTAAAATGAGATGAGAAGTTTTAAAATATTATTTACAAACAGCGACACTTATAAATATTTCATATAAATTTGAAGTTCTTATATGTACCGTTTAAACTTAAAAATTTCTTTTTATAATGATAGCCTAAGTTATCTGCCCGTCTGTGTTCGATTTTATGAAGCGGTTGTACCTCGAATGGATAGATGCATCCATATTGTGATTTTGATAAGTTAGGGTTAGCAACATTTGAAATTCACCCTTCCACCCTTTTCAAGCGTTTAATGCCATTATTTCAAGCCTTTTTGAATAGCTTGTAATTTCTCAGTTATTTGATTCATCAATGGAACTTCTACATAAAAAATGTGACTAAGTAAATGATCGGGAAAGTGAATCCTAATTAATCTTTTTCTAATAACATTTCGTTTAAAATTATTGATAAATTATGAAAAAGTTTTTAGCTATGTTAAAATATTAGTACTTCTCAGGAGTAATTTTCTCTTTTATTCTTCAGAAATGTATTAATTAATAGAGATACTTTTAATAGTGTTTAATGAACAAATATTTTAAGTCGTGTAACTTTCTGAATTGCTGTGGTTACATTTTAAGGTTGCTATGGTAGCCATAAATGAAAGGACATTCTAGAATTAATGAATGAAAAGTGAACGTTGTGAGAAGTATATATTTAACCAAGCATACGCGAATAATCGTACCCCATCTGAAATTACTAGGACTGTCTCTTTATGACACTTCAACATGCACGGTGACAAGATTTCCAGTGCTAGTGAACACGCATTACTACGACGCCCAGCCGTGACACATTCATTACTTTGGATGTAATTTGAACTCAGATCTATTCACAGCTGCTCATTGTGGAACATTTGTACTGCATCTATTCATACCACTTCAGAGTAAAATGAGATGCGATATTTTAAAATATTGTTTGCAAACAACGGCAGTAATAAATATTTCATATAACATTTAAGTTCTTATTTGTACCGTTTAAACTTATATATCCTTTATAATAATAGCTTAAGTTATCTGTCCGCCTGTCCTCAATTTTATGATGCGGTTGTACCTTAAATGGATTGAGGAATCCATAGAAGATTTTTGATACGTTAGGGCTAGCAACTTTACAAGCGTTTAATGCCATTTTTTTCAAACCCTATTGAATAGCTTAAAATTGCTGAATTATTTAATTCATCAATGGAATTTCTGCATAGAAAATGTGACTAAGTAAATGATCGGGAAAAAGAATCGTATTTAATCATTTCCTAATAACATTTCGATTTTAATTATTGATATAATATGAAAAATACCTATGTTAAATATAGTACTTCTCAGATTAATTTTCTCTTCTTTTCTACAGAAATGTATTAATTAATACAATTTTTAATGGTGTTTAATGAACAAATATTTTAAGTCGTGTAACTTTCTGAATTTGTGGTACATTTTAATTTGCTATGGTAACCATAAATAAACATTCTAGAATTAATGAATGAAAATCGTTTGAGAAGTATATATTTATCCAAGCATATATAATCGTACCCCATCTGAAATTAAAAAACTGTCTCTTTATGACACTTCAACATGCACGGTGACAAGATTTCCAGTGCTAGTGAACACGCATTACTACGACGCCCAGGTATGACACATTCATTACTTGGATGTAATTTGAATCAGATCTATTCACAGCTGCGCATTGTGGAACTTTTGTACGGCATCTATTCATACCACTTCAGAGTAAAATGAGATGAAAATTTAAATTTTTTCAAACAACGGCAGTTATAAATATTTCATATAATTTAAGTTCTTATTTGTACCGTTTAAACTTATATATCCTTTATAATAATAGCCTAAGTTATATATTCGTCTTTCCTCGAATTTATGAAGTCTCTAATGGATAGAACCATCGATATTGGATACTTCATAAGTTAGGGTTAGCAACGTTCGAAATCCACCCCTTACCTTGTCGAGTGTCAAGCCCTATTTTCGTCGACTATTAAATTTTTCAATTTATCAAATCAATTGCTCAAGTAAATAAAAATAACATTTTTTCTATCTTTGTGACGTCATTCCTTTAACCATGTTATTTAAACATTTCTTTTTTAAAATTATTTAAATATAGCCAGCATTATTTTCATAGGCGTTAGCACTGAACTTACATATTACGTAAATAATTTTCTTTTATATTTGGCTTTAATAATAGATTATATACATGTGTGATAGTTTTAAATTTAATCGTCGATTATTTTTTGTTGCAATGATAATTTTATCACTGGTATTAACAACACATTCTATGTACATCCAGGGTGTATTGGAAATGATAGTTTCATTCCTTTTCAACCATTTATTATTGTAGGAAAAAAAAATGGGAAGAACTTAATGATAATTTTGAAGTAGCTAAGTTCTTTTTTATTTGGCGAAAAAAATAGGTCATATACATATGTGATAATTTTAAATGTAATCATCGAATATTTTTCTTTCAATGAAAATTTTATCACAGGTGTTAACAAGAAATTCTATCTAGCTTCAGGTTGTAGTAGGTAAGATAGTTTCATACCTTTACTTAGTGAACAAAAAAATTGGTGTTAACATAATCATAATTTTGACGTAGCTAAGTTAACTTTGAATTATCATTCCAAATTAATTTAACGTGATTCTAAACTGCATTCACAGTATCGGGAGACTTCAGTATGAAGAAAACCAAATTACTAAGCATGTACTAGATAATTCTCAACCAAAAACAATTTTCTTACCTGCCTCACAAGGTACTTTACAATTCTGGAAAATTGAAACTTTAACTGATTCCGTCATATGACGGGCTATATGCTTGTCTTCTATAATTTAGGACTAAGGTTTTTGCGTTTTATGATAATGTGCAATCTATAACTTTAAAGTTTAACTATAGGATCCAAAATCTCTAATAAATAGGCTAAGTATTAAAATGCTGTCACTTTAGAGAGACTGAAACAGAACTCAGCAGAATGGGATATAGTGTAATAAATTATATGCTCTGAGAAAATTTCAGAAGTTGAACATGACAGCTTATTAGCATGGCGGTAAAGTAACACGTACCTTAACAAAGTAATCACCAGTGATTATTCTGAATAGCTTCTCGTAACATTAAAATTACGCTTTATTTTCGGGCTAATGGTTCAAGATAATGATATTGATACTGTCAAATGAGCATGCTTTTGACAACTACTATGAAATAGTTAAAATGGTCAGTAAATCTGTATCAGACGAAAATTAGCCTTTATATAAAAACAGATGACAACAATACTGTTGATAAACGTTTGTCTGTATTCTGCATGTCACTTTTAAACATTAAATAATGTTTAATATTTCTCACAGGTATGTTCACAGTGAATGATTTTTAATGCATTGAAATCTAGGTAAAAACGTGTTTTTGTGTTTGCAGATTACGTTCAAAATCTGTGTAATTCTAATGAGAGTTATTATGATAAATGATCGTCTCTCATATTAGCTAAACTACAAAAATTTTAGATGAAAATTCTGTTACCGCCAAAAAATTCAAGGTTTTGATATCATTTCATGAAACTTTACTCAGAAAATCATGTAATATAAAGTAATAGTTTTTTCTCTTATTAGAAATTATAAAAATAAAATGATATTGATACTGATAATGATATGATAAGGACTGAAAATAATATTAATATTTTTGTACTTCATAACTTACTTATAACTAAATTACTAATAATTATTAGTAATTATTAATAAAGAATAATTAAATACTAACATTTAAATTAAATTAATTAATTACTAATATCAATTTAAAATACAGTAAAATAATATTAATTATTAATTTAATTAATTTATTAATAACTAATTATTAATTATAATAATAGTAATTTAAAAATTATTACTAATATTAATTTATTAATTTAAATTAATTACTAATATCAATTAGTAATAATTACTTAATAACTTTTGTATTTAATGATATGGTAATTGATCAATAATGATATTAATATTTTTGTACTTAATAACTTGATCAAATTATCGAATAATGAATGTTGTGTTCATTAAGATATACACATTAATTAAAGGTTATATTGAACTTCAAGGTGGTGCTGTAGAATAAAATTAATTATTTTATACATATGCTATGAAATACTATTACAGTGTAATAAAGAAAAATTGTTTGCATTAATTTATTTTATAATTAATGTGAATAAAAAGTTAATACGTTATACTATTGTTAACTATGTTACTTCATTAAGTATTCAAACATTTATGTTTTTTAGAGTTTACAAATTTTAGCGGTACTGTATTAAAAAATCCAAGTGATATACTGACATGAAGATAATTGTATATAAGTATTGTAAACTCAAGATAGATACTAATAATTTTAAAATTTATACTTTTTTTAACCCTAACCTTTAATTTGAATCATCATTAGGAGAAGGTTATTTAATTTCATCAGGTGTTTAGAAACATCTCTCCCTCATCAACCTTTAATAAAAATAAATAAAAAATATCAAACTTTCAGATATAACCTGAATGATGAATACAAATACAGGTACTTATTCTTACTTCAAAATTTAAACATTCTACAAATAATATTTTTTTGGTTTAGGCTTGATACGTATTTAAGTATAGATGTTACGACTAAGATACTGAAAGTGCCTTCAGGGATTGTCAAAATGAATAAAGTTGTAAAGTTTGTTTCCTAACACGTACGATCATACTTTACGTTTGAAATAGCAAAAATGGTTTCAGTAATGAATAAACTGTTTTCTATAAAATTTATATCGAATTTTTAGGAATTTACATTCCTTCCTTTCTTTAGAAGAAAGTAAAAAAAACTGCAGAAATTGATTACGTTTTAAAATAAAATAACACCAGAAAAATCTGAAAAAAAAAACTAATTAAGTTGAAAAAGAAAGAAAGCAGGCTGAATATCGGAAGGTTAGAATGATGTAGTAAGACTAAGTAATGCTTTTTGCCCAGAACGCAATGCATTTCCCCTTCCCAATTTATAACAAAATGAAAGCTAATAGAATATCTACACTCACATAAAAATTATAACATTAAATTAGGGCCCATTTCATCATTATTTTATTTCATTTTCCATTCCTATTTACAAAAATAAAACTAATGAATTATCATCCGTCAACCCTCCCCCCTTTCTTAAAACTGTTAAATGAGTTTGTGAAGAAATTAAAATCAAGCAAGAATATCAATTAAAATATTACATTTGTAGATTCAAATGTTATATGCTATCCTTTTGAACACTATCTTCCATATATTCACGTATTTCCCAGTCTAAAACCCGATTCAACAGCAAAAATTCTTAAAGTGTAAAAAATAATGTAAAAAATAAGTATTTTCGATTTTAATAGCAGTTTTAATTATTTTAAAGTGATTTAAATCTTTCATATCAAGGGGATATAAATCAAGGCAATCTGATAAAATATTTGTTTAAAAAATAGGATGCCGATTGTTAGAATATTTCATAGTACTTATTGTATGTATATTTAAGAAGATTATGCTGTTTAAAGTTTTGTGCATCAAAGTTTCCGTGCTCAAGGTCAAGGCCTGATATACGGCGGGGCATTTGGTGCACTGGACCGGGGACCAATAAGAGTGTGTCACAATATGATTAATTACAAATGTTATTAATAGTTAAATCGTTCCCCATATTGAGAGTGAGTACATGGTAAATCCCTTAGTAAACCCCTTCTTTGCCCATAGGGATTAGTATTCTAAGTACAATAGTGTTCAGCGCCCTCTATATGGAGTAGTCTCTTAATGGGAGAAGGTATAAATGAAATATATACAGTCCTGAGAAGAGCCCGTGATAATTATAAGCTAGAAAACTGGAAATAGTGCCACCTATCGGTTGCATGACAAACTACAAACCCTGAGGACGATTATGCACCTAGAATGTTATAATTAGAAAGCCGAGGCAACTGTAGTGCCAGATAAGACCTGTAGGGCCAAATACACATCAAAGTTTTGGTACATCTCAAAACTAGCTCATGTTTTCCAGCATACTGCCGGAAAACATGAATTTTCTTTTGTTAATGACAAACTGTGTATGTTGTTTGTGGGCTTCAAAACTCATAAATTAAATTTATTCCATAATTTTAAGCCACAAGTAAGCTTTTACTTGCTTAAAATACTTTGAAGCAATGTTAACATTTTAAATGTATATATTATTCAAAAGATTCAAATAACGACAATTTACAAATTCATCTCTTCTGAGATGGAAAAAATTTTAACTACTTTTTTCCGTCTTGAAGTGAAAACAAATCAAAGAACTTATATTCATCAAAAGCATCTGATATCTATTTTTTTTCTCTTTTAAACATTTAATAATGAACAGAAAATTTTAAAATTGGTAATTTAAGAATAAAAGTATTTAACTTTTGGAATTTTGAAAAAAAAAGTTTCACATGACAGTTTACTTAAATTAGCAATTTTTATTGAATTAAATCAGTAGTTTTTCCTTAAAAATGTTACAGGTACTGAGTTTGACTCTAGCATATCACAGTTTTATCGTTAAGGTCAGATACTGTGCTTAGATTGTACAGACATTTGTATTATATATTTGAAGTTAGTTTAGTGGACTTCTAAAATTAAAAAAAAAACAAATTTCACTTCATTAAATACACAAAATTTTAGGCTATGCATAACTGTCAGGAGTTTTTAAAATGGTATAGCAGCTTATAAAATATAATCACTCTGGAGTTCGAGAAAGTTAAGATGTATGTGGGCCCCCGTATGAGGCTTTGGCCCAGGACCTATAAGGGTATAAATTTGGCCCTGTTCAAGGTATTTGTCACGTGACTTGCTATACTAAAAAAAGTCTTTAGTTGCAAAACATTCCTTTTCATTAATCTCTCAAAAAAATTATGTTTGATGCATTTAATCTACTTTCTAGTTTTATTTTATAATTTTCAAAACTATTCTTTATTCTAAAGTAAGTTTGGGTAAGAGTAAAACCCTGAACACAGCTGGGGACAACTATTGCTTCAGAAGCATAACAAAAGGAAAGGAGGGCTTCGACCACTGAAATACATTCCATAGGTAGCAACTAGATCAATGATGCTTTCTTCCCCATCAATGCAAGAGCCGATCAGACGAACTAGTTACAGAGTATATAGTTACAGAGAGCCCCTTTGAAAAGGTTTTAATTACTGCCAAATGAATATCTGAATAGAAATATACAAAAATAATAAAACAAAATCATTTATTTACAATAAAATCTAATAAATTAACAATGAAAGTGCAATAATTAATTTTACTATAAAAGCTAATAGTCGAGCATAGCAGCAAAACTCTGGACACAGGTGGGGAAAACTATTGCTTCAGGAGCATAACAAAAGGGAAGGAGGGCTTCGACTACTGAAGAACTTTCCACAGTAGTAACTAGCTCAACGATGCTTTCTCCCCCCCATTAAATCAAGAGCCTCTCAGAGGAACTATATACACTTACAGAGATCCCCTTTGAAAAAAATGTTTTAATTACTACCGTATGAATATCTGAAAAGAAATATACAAAAAGAATTATAAAAAATCTTTTACTTACTATAAAATCTAATAAATTAACAATGAAAGTACAGTAATTAATTTTACTATAAAATCTAATAGTCGAGCATAGCAGCAAAACTCTGGACACAGGTGGGGAAAACTATTGCTTCAGGAGCATAACAAAAGGGAAGGAGAGCTTCGACTATTGAAGAACATTAAACAGTAGTAACTAGTTCAATGATGCTTTCTTCCTCATTAATGCAAGAGCTCATCGGAGTAACTATATACACTTACAAAGAGCTCCTTTGAAAAGGTTTTAATTACTATCGAATGAATATCTGAAAAGAAATATACAAAAAGAAATAAAAAATCATTTACTTACAATAAAATCTAATAAATTAACAATAAAAGAGCAATAATTAGTTTTAATATAAAAGCTAATAGTCGAGCATAGCAGCAAAACTCTGGACACAGGTGGGGAAAACTACTGCTTCAGGAGCATAACAAAAGGGAAGGAGGGTTTCGACTACTGAAGACGTTTCCACAGTAGTAACTAGCTCAACGATGCTTTCTTCCCCCATCAATCCAAGACCCCCTCAGAGGAACTATATACACTTAGAGAGAGCTTCTTTGAAAATGTTTTAATTACTTCCGCATGAATACCTGAAAAGAAATATACAAAAAGAATTATAAAAAATCTTTTACATACTATAAAATCTAATAAATTAACAATGAAAGTGCAATAATTAATTTTACTATAATTGCTAATAGTCCTGTATAGCAGCAAAATCCTGGACACAGATGGAGAAAACGATTGCTTCAGAAGCATAACAAAAGGGGAGGAGGGCTTCGACTACTGAAGAACTTTCTACAGTAGTAACTAGCTAAAGATGCTTTGTCCCCCTATCAATCCAAGAGCCCCTCAGAGGAACTATATACACTTACAGAGAACGATTTTGAAACGGTTTTAATTACTACCGAATGAATATCAGGAAAGAAATATACAAAAACAATAAAAAAAATCTTTTACTTGTTATAAATTCTAATAAATTAACAATGAAAGTGCAGTAATTAATTTTACTATAAAAACTAATAATTTAGCATAGCAGCAAAAACCTAATTTTCAAGAACTTTGTAGAAAGCGAAATTTTTTATTAATGAATAGGCGAAAAGTAAATGACTGACTCTGTAGTATATTACATTATTCAGAGGTGTTTTTTGATTCTTTATTAAAATAATGTCAATGGTTGTATTAACAGAGAGGTACAACACAAACAATATTTCCCTACCTCTTTTATTCACATTTCAATATTAATTAAAAAATATGTGATTTTAATTCCTTTCTTCATTTAATAGAATACCTAATAAACAGGAAAATTTCAAATTACTTTAATTATTTTTTATTTATAAGGTTTACGTGTATTTAAAAAAAAATTGTGTCTCGCATCTTCATTTTTAATTAAAGGAAAGGAAATCCTCCCAGAAAAAAACTAATTTCCAACCTCAAAAACAGACCTAAAACTCGATGGAATGTGGAAGACATGCAATGAGAGTAAATTATTTTAGACGGTTTACGTAATGAAATATTTTGAAGAACTTTTGTTCTACAAAAAAAATATATATGGTACGTCTTTGAACAAAAAATGACACGAGTTAAAAAAAACAATAGCAAAAAAGACGTAATATTATATTGCGGGAAAAAGAATAGAACTTAATCTTTAAAAGGAATAACAAAACAAATCTCAACCGAAAAAAAAATTACGCCATTTTCAGCAGGGAAGGAAAGAAAAAAGAATAAAATAAGATTAGCAAAGACGAGTTCTTTTTGTTAAGAAAATAAACATAATTTGAAAACGAAGAAATATAATCTCGTTAGAACTAAAAAGGAGATCATGTAACTTGTTTCAAAATATCTGAGTGTTCCTCAAATTTTAAACAGTCTTACGTGGTGCATTTTAATTTAATTACACGCTTAGTCGCAATAAACGTAAGTAAAAGAAAGCCGTGGATGTGTTATGTTCGGCAAACTAAAAGGGAATTTAAAATAAATATCACATTCTCTTTTATTAGATAAGAATAGGTGTGAAGAGATGTTTTCCAACTAAAACTTTTGTATTACTTGTTTTAGGGCTATTTCATCTTCATAAAAAAAACTTTCTTTTTGCTTCAGATTACATAAATCTTCCCCCCCTTTTCTCGAAGAGTTTTTAAAATAATCTGCTAGAAAAACCGTAATACGGTAAGGCGGTGAATTACTCACAACAGACCTAAGGCAATGCAAATTTTTCATACAATATTTAACTTTGGCATTTTGGATTTCAGAATGAAAAGAGTATTAATAGCATGGTAATTTTAAAGAAGTGGAAAATTCTATTGATGTTTTGCTTGATCTCGGAGTCTTTTATAAATTGTTTCTTTCAGAAAGTATTTAAAGTAAGAGGGAGTTGTGTTTATACTAAAAATACTCAACTTGTATAATCAACGACTTTCTAAAACGCTCCCATTACTCGCCTTAAAAAGTTTTTTTTCTGCATTGTGTAAGGATAGAGCTGATTTTTAAAATACTTGTTTCTACCACATTAACGCTAATGTATTTTTGAGATATTTATAAAGTTTAGGTGACAGAAGCATGACAACCATGCATTAATAATTCTATCATTTTTAATAATTTAGTACCCTACTTTAGAAGCAAAAGTTTAGTTAGTTCAAAATTATGAAAGATTTGTTTTTCCGTAAGGATACCTTTTTTATGAAAAAAATATAAGAATATTCTTAGATAAGTGTTTAAGAGAGACACAGCACTTATAAATTATCTGCAACAGAGATTTAAAATAGCTATGTATGTCTATTTAAATCGATGGCTATGAGCATAGTGTTTTTAAAATAAACTTAATTTATAAAGTATAGTGTCTATTTACGATATACATATAATTGAATAAATAATATCGTCTATTTACGATATACAGATAATTGAATACGGATAATTGAATAAATAATACCGTCTATTTACGATATTCGGATCAATGGATAATTTATACAACTACTGAGTTTGTTACCCATTCTTTATAATTGAACCCTTTGGTTTAATTATAGAGAATGGATACCACAAACCATGTACAGTCAGTACCGGCTATATGGTCACCCTCTTATATGGTCAGTTTTCTAAAGTCCAGTCAAACTTACTAGGGAACATGTGTTAAAGTGCACTGCTTATACAGTCATTGCCTTTTTCTTCTTACCGGTCAGTTTCATGTTTTCAAGGGGTTTCCTTTTTTTTCTTTTCGTTTTTTGTAAGAAGTCAGTGTGAAAATCGGAGTGGACCTGAATTCCAGCCTTTATTTATCTCCCTTTCCCCTTTTCTTGTTTGTGTAGACTCATCGTCGGAGTTTCTCACCTCTCTCAGTTTTTTTACCCCTGACAAGGGGTGGACATCTGTCTGTTTATTGGTTGAAGTTATCTCTCCCTGCTTAAGTGGAAATTGAGAAAAAACAAGTAAAGGAAAATTTTGTTGCATTTGGATTATACGTCACGAGTAAGAACGTTCATTTTTTAATTATGGCTTCGAAAAGAAAGAATTTATCATTTGCTGCCAAAATTGAATTGATTGAAAAATTTAAAAAATCTAATCTTTCAGAGAGTGCTTTCGCCAAAGCAAATTTGATTACCCGGAAGACATTAAATAACATTTTAGCTGACAAACTTTGGTCCTCAAGTGTTGTAATCGATGATCAAGAATGTAAACGTCAGTGCTTGCCACCTTATGGGAATGTGGATAAGGCTCTTCTGTTATGGATTAAAAATGCACGGTATATGCACAATAGGGTTACCCCGCTTATATGGTCTGATTTTTCTCGACAGCTTAGCTGCCCATATAACCGATACAGGCTGTATAACAATAATTCTAACTTGAACAAATACATTGACTGTTTACTATAAACATTTTACTTTATTTCACAAGTATTCATATATTTTCAACTGGTGTGTTGTGTAAACAGAAAAAATTCTAAAAAGATTGTGAGTGCTCTGTTTCAATTTCTACATGAAAATTAATATCTTAAAATGATGTTTCTAGCACCATCCTCATGGGAAATATAAAGTCATAATCTAACTTGTGTTAGATCACATAGTGGATTTAAAAATTTCTACATTTGTATTAATGGTTTTTAAATTTGTAATAATTAAAAATCCATTAATAATGTAACATAACCGCAATTCACTCCGAAATATAATCAAAGTATATTTAGTTAAAATTAGTTTTATTAGTTTATAGAACTTTCATTTCATACACATTGTACACATGAATCAATATTTATTCCTAATTATACATAGTTATGTATGTAAACATTCAACACAATATAAAAAGTAAGTTTTTGGAGTAGATTATAATATGTGAATAAGATCTGGGGAGGGGAGTATTATATTTGTTAATAATGTTACATTGTGCATGTGGTTTACAACATCTAATTGTAACACTGAGTGCACCTATAATAACACATATTCCTTTAACACAGGTTGCCTTTCTTGGCCATAAATGATAACTAATATTTTGTGATAAAACAGGATAATTTTAATTAACTTTATTTACATATATTATACATTAGCTATAATATTTTTAATACAGCCATGCATGTGGTAAAAATCCATAAACAAAATGATTAAAATCATTTGTATAATAAATGTAGGGGGACTCTATTCCAAAAAGAAATAAATTAAAGACTTACTCTGATAAAACTTTGAGAACGAACAATTTAGCATAGACACGATACGTGATGCAATTTACGACTATTGGAGAGCACGTCCAAGCGTTTAAAACCGGGCGTCATATACCAGAATTCTGGACCAAATGCGGTGCTCTTCCAAGAACGACAATCTGGAAGTCAGACTTAGGAGTTCTCCGGAACAGCTGGGGCGTTAGACGAGGGGCGCCCGTGGAAATCCGTTCTCCATTCAGCACAATAATTTCTTTTAGAAGACTCCCAACGACACTTTCCTTTTCTTTTTTAACTTCTACCATAGTTATCTTAAATCTTAATTTATTTTATTTAATTCCAGCTCAATCGTTTCTTAGATCTATTATTATTTATTAACAACAATATTTCAGAGGTACAAACCTTTCCTATTTGCTTACGCTAAACATTATGTACCCTCCTATAAACGTATCTCAAGATCCCTTATTGATTTCCTATGTGAAAATCCTTAAGTTGCAGGCTGCTACAGGTCCTGAACTTTTGACCTTCTGTAACTCTCGTACACTCCATATTAACAACATGTGCGTTTGATTTTATTAAATATTTCCCGAGGAGTCCGTCAATTCAACTTATTCTTCTGCCTTCTTTTTTTTTCAGTTAGAGTCACCACCTGCTACAGACACAGTTTTACGCCTTTTGCGTCTAAATTATTTTTTTATTTAGTCTACTTTTCTGAAGAACTAATCTTCCTTGACTAACTTACTGGAGGTTTTAAATATTTAAGTATGGCAAATCAGAGTGCATAACTCCCATTTGGGGACTATTACATAAACAAAACGCCAATGTCAAGGGGGATTAAGTCATTCTTGTACCGGAAGAAGCAAGTTGTGGACTCTGCGATGCCTCTCATCTCTCCATGCAGAAATCTTTTACTACCTGTTTCTCCCCTCTTTGCTCTTCCTTGGTTATCATAAAGAGTTTTGTCCCGTTTGATTATTGGGCATAATTTCTTTTTATGAATGCTGTCTTACTTCTAAATTTGTGCATATTCTTCTGAGGCACTCTAAGACATTCCAACTATTAACATGATGTAGTCTCTGGAAGAGGAGCCCTGTCATATCCCCGTCTGGAACACCTACGGTTGGAATAGTTAATTATAAATTTCTTTAATATTACCGGTCAACAGTTCGAAATTGATGTCTAATTTATGCTTTTTATGTATGGAAGCCTAGCATTCTAGTTGTTAATGTGTCTCTCACAGGTACCAATGAGAGTAAAAATTACACAAAATTTTAAAACGGTTGCATGTACTTATTTATTAATATGTATGTAAAAAAATCTTATAATAAAAAGACCACTACTTGCTTGTATTTATTAACATAGGTATTATTTTCAATTTGTTTTACAAATTTTATAGAAAAGTCTTTTATGGAAAATTAAAAATGTATTTCTAAATATTAAAAAATAATTTATTAATCTTTAATTATTTGTTAAACCTTACTTTATATTTATTTCCTAGTTATCTAATGATATCACATTCTGTGCTGTTTAATAACAAGAATGAATAAAATGTTTAAATTCAGTCTTATAGAATTCCATGCCTCCGCAGATCATCGGCAGGCAAAATAAGTTGAGTTTAAAATTTTACATTCTAACAAATGACTAGTTTTTCTAAATCAATTTGGTATTAAAATAATCTTAAAATAATAAGTATTTCCCCTTTGCCAACTACATTACTAGTGTAAAGACGTCACAACGCGAAAACCCAATAAGGTGGAAGGGGAATACAGTTTACAAACATTAATGTGGTTGGTCTATGAATAAAAACCTGTCAGAAAGTAATAAATAGTTGTCTAATAGAAATAAAAGAAACTGTTTGTGGTTATCGAATTGTACACAATGCATTTATTTTATACAGACATCCACAAAAAATACAGACTACATTTTGCCCAGAAGAACTAATGAAAAACCTATTTACCTTTTGCCAACTAAATTACTAGTATAGTGACGTCACAACACAGAAACCCAATCAAGTGGATGGGGAATCCAGTTTAAAAACCTGAATGCGGTCGGTCTATGAATAAAAATCTATCAGAAAGTAATAAATAGTTGTGTAATAGAAATAAAAGACACTGTTTGCGGTTATCGGTTTGTACACAATACATTTATTTTATACAGACATCCACAAAAAATACACACTACATTTTGCTCTGAAGAACTAATGAAAAATTAAATTTCCTTCTCCTGCATTTTAATGTCTGGATGTATGAAGATATTATCTATTTTTTGGGATAGCAGGATATTATTTACACATTGTTTATAGGATTTACTATTTGAATGTCTGGATGCATGAGGATATTATCTATTTTTTGGGGATAGCAGGATATTATTTACACATTGTTTATAGGATTAACTATTTGAATGTCTGAATGTATGAGGATATTATCTATTTTTTGGGGATAGCAGGATATTATTTACACATTGTTTATAAGATTAACTATTTGAATGTCTGAATGTATGAGGATATTATCTATTTTTTGGGATATCAGAATATTATTTACACATCGTTTATAGGATTTACTATTTGAATGTCTGAATGTATGAGGATATTATCTATATTTTGGGATAGCAGGATATTATTTACACATTGTTTATAGGATTTACTATTTGAATGTCTAAATGTACGAGGATATTATCTCTTTTTTGGGATAGCAGGATATTATTTACACATTGTTTATAGGATTTACTATTCGAATGTCTGGATGTATGAGGATATTATCTATTTTTGGATAGCAGGATATTATTTACACATTGTTTATAGGATTAACTATTTGAAAGTCTGGATGTATGAGAATATTATCTATTTTTTAGAATAGCAGGATATTATTTACACATTGTTTATAGGATTTACTATTTGAAAAAGAAGCAACACAAGATATTAAAGAAGTAAAAACTTAATATAAGCTTATGCCATATGCTTGCAACATTTTAGCATTAAACACTAGTATATTTGCATTTCAATCATAATATGTATTACATTCATTTAAATATTTAATATTGTGCAATGAATTCTTAAACAAATCGGCTTTGAATATCGAAAACATAGTGAAAAGGTAATTTAAATAATGTGTAGACGTAACTTCCAAATAATTGAATTTCCCTCCATTTCTAGAAACTTTGCTTTATTAATGCTTAAAACATATTTTAAACATTTTTGATCATTATTTAGTTGACTAATTAATTAATATATGGGAAATATTTCTTTGTGTCGGAGTCGAATTCACTGAAAAGATTGAAATTATACATACTTTTTAAAAATTCATTTATTTTAATCTGAATGAAGTCGAAATACAAATTAATTTCAACTAATGTTAACAAAAAAAAAACATACGGTGGAAATTTATGTTGATATTGGGAGAATTTTATAAATAAATCAAATGAATCAAAATAGTAAATCTCAATAATTATTTCATTAAAAATTTCTTAATTTAAAATGAATCGTACAAATTGCGAATTTATAAAAAAGAAATAAAGAGTAAACGTTGATTTGAAAATAAACAGCTTCTTCACTTGTAAATTTGTTATATAATAATAAATGTGTAACACAATTTTCCCAAATTTTTAAGATGTTAACGCTAAGTAAATAAATTTTAAACATAATCTGCTATCTGAGCTCTACGGAAATAAATACTGAAACATTATTATCGTATGGCCTATTTAAAGTGAAAAGAAAAAAGCTGCTTAACTACTTGTTTTCTTAAAATATATAAAAATCTTTTATTTACATTTGGTTTAACAATCCTATTATTCAATTCTAAAAGAATAATACTTGCTGAAAAGGTTTAGCTTCATTGTATGTAAGTACAAATAAATAATGAAAAGAAATGATAAATTACAGGAAACAAATAGGAATAAAGCTCACAGTAGGGAACATATAGGAAGTTCTAAAGCTAATTGGGTGTGAAACGTGATAAATGGCCATTGTATTCGTTTTACAGCATTTAAGAATTTGAATTTAAATTGAAAATGCATTTAAAAAACTTTACGCACGTTAATACATTGATTTAAGAGTGATATTATAGATAGGTACGATAAAATTTATTTTTGTGAAGCTGATTCAGAATTTATACTTTAAGATATCTTGGATTTTATATTAAATTTTTTTATCTTGAGATAATGCTTAATAATATTTTAAATAACCGTTTAGGATTATAGATCTGGTGAGCATATTGTAACTTGATGTTTCTTGATAAAATCTATACAGTAAAACCCCATTTAACGCTGTTTCATTTAGCTCTGTTTCGGTTTAGCGCTCTTTTATTTCAACCCGGAGATTCCCGGAAATTCCTCGCAGAGCTACATATCCGAAACAGTTTAGTTGTGTTTCTTGTTTGGTGCGGTGCTGTACGGACGCATTTTTATCATTTGAAACATTTGTTGACATTATTGTAAGTATAAATTTATATAATACTATAACGATTAACACAGTGACAAATATTATGATCTTTAGTTTTTATCATCAGTTATCATTTCGGGTATCATGAGATAACAGAAAGATCTTTGAAAGGAGTATGGAAGAACATTTGGCCAGATTTAAGTAAGAGCAAAGACATTGGACACTCTATATATGGATGAAATAGTGGAACTAGTGAAACAAACCGGTTTAGATGAGGTAAATGTGGAAGACGTCGAAGAAATAGTTCAAGAAACAGCAGCTAGTCTTTCTAATAATGAGCTCAATGAATAAACTTAGCAAGAAGAAAACAAATATTGATAGAAATGATTTCGAAGAAGAGCAAAAAGAACTTTCGATGGCGTTTGTAAAAAGGAGTTTGACCACTATAACTGAAATTACGGACCAATATACTGAAAATGATCCAAATTTCAAGAGGAATTCAAAAGCAAGACTAGTTGTTATAGATGCTTTATAGATTAATCAACAATTTCTAACAGAATGCAAAAGGAGCACGAAACTTATATTAGATGCCTTGTTGACAAAAAGGCAGAAAATTGGAAACACAGAATAGACTGAATGATCTGACTGACTTAGAATTTTATTTGTTTTTCTAAGTATATTCGTTTATATTGTTTTTATTTTTGTAAGAAATAAATGTTTGATTTTATTTTTATTAAAAAACATTATTAAATCAATCTAACACCTAACCAATTGTCTATCCACCTTCCCCTAACCCCATTATTTACATGTTAAGATTTTTACATGTAACGTTTAGCGCTGTTTCGTATTACGCTCTATTTTGTGGAACGTATCCCCCGCATTAAGCGACGTCTTACTGTACTTCAAATTTTCGCTACAAATTTATTTTCCGAGTTTAAGAAATCTCTGCTGATATTTTATGCTTACACAATATAAGAAACAGTCTTTAGATTCTTACAAAAATGTTTAGATTTCACTTGTGAAGTCTAAAAATTGCTTTCCTCCTAACATGTTATTTGATACAAAATTCTAGTACATGAAAGATATTTTAGTATATTTTGAATTCAATTCCAAGCTCAAACATTTTAAAACATACTGTCAGTTTAAACGTTGCATTTTTGTTGATATTTGACTTATAGGATAAGTACAAAAAGGTACGGGAAGTTTTGTGTTGAGATATTCAGTTAAATATTCCAGTTTTATTTCAATGTTGAACTGTAAAGTTTGTATTGTCAAAATAAAACTAGACTTGGATTTCTCAAACTTCGTCTTAGTAATGTTCAATAAGCTTTTTTTATCCATATTGAAAATGATATGTAAGTTTTGGTTTGATTTCAGACTGTCAAATTATCAAACATGATTTTTACTTTTGATTATTCTATTAATGGTAAATTTTTATCTCAGTGTTATTTCCTTTTTTATTTCAATATTTATATTTATAAATATTTGTACAGATATCTTCGAGAAATTTAATAAATGATGGCTATATAAAAATAGAAAAAAAACTGTTGCAACTAACCTTTGCATGTAATATATATGTAATCCTAGGATTTTGATTAATTTTTTTAACAATGAAAAACAGCTTTAAACAATATATTTAAAAAATAAAATTATGTTTGTTCCTGAAATATTTTAATTAAATTCTGCTAGAGACATTTGTCCCAAAATAGCAGATATTAAATTTCTTAATACTTTTCTAATCTAATTTTCTTAATACTTTTTAATTTCTTAATCTTTTTCTATATAATAAAAGATCACACACTACTTTCCAGTATTAATACTTTTTATTCCGGCTAAATTGTAACTTTTGAATATAAAATTATAGTACATCCAAAAATTAATTTTAAAGTAAATAATGACTTAAAATATTAAAAACCTGATGCACATTTCTTTTCTAAATATATATGGAGATATTAGTTAATTTTGGAATTGAATTTAGAACCGTAAAAAATTGGTTATTATGACAAGTGTGTTAGGCCTCCCAATCCTGATTTATATAGGAAGAGTAATATTGTGTGGCCCCTGTTACACAGACGTATAGCGATAATTGTAAAACATACACATTAGAATTCACTTTGTTGAAAATTTACACAGGTGATAAAAACTTTCTTTTATATATACTGTGTAGAAAAATATCTAAGTATAATTGTAATATGAATCTCACACAAACACACACACACTTATACACACATGTATATATATATATATATATATATATATATATATATATATATATATATATATATATATATATATATAATATATATATATATATATATATATATATATATATATATATATATATATATATATATATATATATATATATATATATATATATATATATATATATATATATATATATATATATATATATATATATATATATATATATATATGTATATATATATGTATATATATATATATATATATATATATATATATATATATATATATATATATATATATATATATATATATATATATATATATATATATATATATATTATATATATATATATATATATATATATATATATATATATATATATATATATATATATATATATATATATATATATATATAATATATATATATATATATATATATATATATATATATATATATATATATATATATATATATATATATATATATATATATATATATATACATATATATATATATATATAATATATATATATATATATATATATATATATATATATATATATATATATATTATATATATATACATATATACATATATATATATATATATATATATATATATATATATATATATATATATATACTAATATACATATATACATATATATATATATATACATATATATATATATATATATATATATATATATATATATATATATATATATATATATATATATATATATATATATATATGCGACCTTTTAAACTACACATTCGATCTAGATATGTTTAGAATTTCTTTTTATAATCTACATAAGAAAATATGTTGGTAGAAAAATATCTCACAATCATCTTTTCCTTGTAATAATTTAATAAAAGTTATATCCTTTAATAGCATATTGTCATTCCAAATTTTGAATATAGCCATTATAATGATAACAAATATCCACTTTTAACTTTCAATAAAGAAATTTTATTTCCTAAGTCACAAGCAGACAAGTTTTTGATATTTAATGAAGACATTGGTCGGTAAGTACCATATGTGCATGTAAGAGATAGAGGGATTCCCATCATCTTTAGCATTTTAAAGTCATTTTCGGAACTGAATTCAAATTTATAATAACGACTTTTCAAATTCACCGCAGCAGAAAGATTAACAATTGGAATCATCATACTGTGTAATGATAATAGCTGTTTAAGCCATCTGTTTGCCATTTGTCGCCATTTATTGCAGTCATTCCCTTTTGAAGTTCTCAATAGGAAATTTCCTATCCTTTGGTCTAGATAGAAATAAGAATTACCGACTTTTTAATATTTTGTATCATTGCCAGAGTTCGTAGTGATTAATTTTTCCATAAAAAATTTGTATAACCAGGTTAGTATAAAATAAATAAAGGAAATTTGCTGCAAAAAATATAATCTTATACTGTGATACATAGTTACATCTTTCAATGACAAATACAGTAGATCCTCGATTAACCGAGCTTCCATTAACCGAGGTTTCTGTTAACCGAGTCAATAACAAAGTCTAATTTTTTTCCTTTCCAAAATGAGATTGGAAAAAATTATACCCATTTTAGTTCGTTTTCGTGTTACAGGCACTTTTCCCCACAAATCACTCAACTTCCAAGAAATATTACACCCTGAGAAACAACATCCATTAAATCTTTGTTAACAGTGGTCATGTGACCCTATTGAATACCAGGTGCAATATGTTATCAGACACTTATACCCTCTGTTGGGTGAGGGGATTGACGACTCTTACAATAGGCATTTGTGTTTCATAACATTCTGTTCTCCTTTTCTTCCCCTATTTCGTAGTGGACCTTTTGCTTAAATCATTTCATGTTTGACTATCGCACTAGTAAGTTGTTCATTTTTAAAATGTCAAACCAAAAAAGAAAGATTTTTGTTGTTTCAACGAGTAAAAAGCTTGAGACTATTAAAAGAATTAATAATGGTGAGAGCTTGAAAAAATTTGAAGTTGGTGAATCCATTGAAGTTGATTGGAGTGGTAACAAAGATCAAATAGAGGATTTTTGTTCAAAGATGGATTCGTCAAAAGCCTTAGAAGGACGATCGACAATAAAGAAAGAAAAACTGAAAAAACTTGATGAAACAGTCTATCTTTGGTTCAAGGAACAACGCCTGCAGGGCATTCCTATTTCCGGGAACATTCTAAAAGAGAAAGCCCTTCCTCTCAGCCAAAGCGTAAACGAAAATGAAAGTTTTTCTGCAAGTCAATTTTGGTTTTCTTTAAACTGAGTCCCGAAACCAGTAAACAGGTGACTGGGGACTCCGCAGAAAGCGATGAGATGCCAACATGAGTGTCTTATGGCATACGGGCGGCCAACCTGGAATGATGGTCTGGGGGCCATTTCAATTCATAGTTGGACCCTTTTAGTTATCACCCGTGGCGTCATCACAGCACAGTGATACGTCGACAAATGTCTATGCGACGTTGTGTTGCCCTTCATGTCACGCCATCATGGATTTACATTTACGGATGATACTACCATGTTCCACTGCACGTGTTTCTACTCCTTGTCTCTTTCCGAATGCTATTTTGGAAAGCAAGGTCGCCGATTCTCTCTCCTAATGATCACGTTTGAAGCATTATGGGCAGGACCCTGCAACCAGATCGTTATTTGGACGATATAAGTAGGACAGAAATTGGCACGATATCTCGCAGTAGGACATCTGCCACCTCAATCTATCAATAACAAGCCCAATAACTGCTTTCATAAGAGGAAGATGTGGACAAACCCGTTATTGAGTTTTCCTTTTGTAAAGTTCTACCACTTATCTAAATCATCCAATTTTTCTCAAATTGTAATCATTCGTTTTTCTGTACAAGTACACCGCATCTTTCGATTTTCGTATCATTCGGATAACCCCTTCTTGTTGCATCTTTTTAAGAGTGTAGTTCGAGTACGGGGCTTTTACCTTGAAAATGCCACAATGCATTTACTTCCGTTGTGCAGATATTTTCATAAATATCTGTAGTGATTTATTTAAAAGAAGAGACAAAATCATTAATAATTATATTAATAATCATAATATGAACTTGAATATGTTTTATAAATTGTTTATCTTAGATTTTATATCAAAATATGTTATAAATAAAAATCTTTAAATTGAAGTATTATTTGATGGTAAATATTTTCTTAGATGTTTCTCTTTTCAGTAGCTCTCAAGTTTACTTCATTAGAATGAGATTTGGGACTATTTTGGTCAATCCCGAAGCTCTAGTTCGTTATCTGAGAGGTGTTTCTTTATATATTTAGTGGCGATGTTATATTCCATCTTGTAAAATGATGACATTATGATTGTGGGACCATTATAATAGCTGAGTGCATCATAAAGGTATAAACTTCCCCATTCAACCACAGTTATTTCGACGTTATACTCCTGAGCCTTTATCAAATTTTACCACTGATGTGTATTTGAATTTACAAGATATATAACTTTATAAAATGGCTCAAAGTTCTGTAAATGCCTTAATATCTTCTTTTTTCTAAATAAACAACTACTTCTGTTTGGTTTGGAGCGCTACGGTATACTGTTTTGCACAAGAGGGCTAATGAGACCGGGACCTACTCCTTAAAACCGATTCTGAACGGCTACGAACATCCATGCCATAGCGGGATTCGAATACACGAACTCTGGTACCGACGATTAGTGCCCTAACCAATCGGCCAGCGTTTGGCAACAACTACTTCTGACTCTGAAACTTAAAAAATTAATAAACGCACTTCGTTATGGTTAGATTATTCCAACTCAACAATTTTATAAACAATGCCCTCTATGAAAGAAAAACATCGAAATCACTAAATTAATAAATGAATTAACAATAATTTAGTAAAAGAATTCTCCATTTTTTTTCTCTAAAAATCACAATATATAATATAAATATGCATTCGTTTTTCCTATTATGAACTATAAATAAAATAATCCCTTGAGAAATAATCAGACTTGCTACTTAAATAATTAATAATTAATTGATAAGATACCAAAATAATTGACCTATTAAAAATTGTAAAAAATTGTTAATCACACATTATTATAGCCAAAGATTGTGTATAATTTAATTCTCTTAAAAACGACATTCCATTATGACATACTTTCTTCATAGCTTTGCAAAGAAATGTATTTTATAAACACAATTTTAATGCAACTAATAACCGAATTTCTCCTTTCCCGTAAAACTCTAAGATAGTGACAATCCTATATAGCCATTATAGTAATACCAAACATAATGTTCAATGACGTAATAACTCATCCTTAATCATAACCGCGTAATTTTGTCATATTTAATAAACACATAGCCTAGTAATTATCATACCCGTAAGGGAGAGAAGTAGACATTGCTCCATCTTTAGCATTTTAAAGTCATTTCGTTAAATGGAATTCAAATTTGGAATAGAAGCATTCGAAATCCACCAGAGAAGAAAGATAAACAATTGCAATCATCATACTGTGTAATGGTAATAGCTGTTTAAGCCATCTGTTTGCCATTTGTCGTCATTTATTGCATTCATTTTGTTTCAAAAGTACTTAAAATTTGGAATCTCTTCGTGAAGATATAAATAACAATTTATTTGGTGAGGATAAAAATAAGTTATTGAAGCTGCTTGAGGATTAAACTCTGTTATTTACGTTCTTTGCTATAAAGTCAACGGTGCGAAAAAAATTAAGATAAACTTGTCATTGTGTGAATCATAATTAAATTTTATATAGTTTAATACTTTTTAGAAGTTACATTTACTAAAGAAACGTTCCAGAGTATGATTTTGCTAGATCAGGTAGTATTCTAGGAAATAATACAAAATTCGTGGATAAAAATACACATTTTGTTTAAGAACCCATTTTCCTTTTAAAATATTTTTATATTTCTTCACAATGATTAATTTTATATTGTTTATAAAGCAAACTTTATCTATGGAGTCAGGAGACCTTTTAAAATGATACAATTGTCCCAAACTATGAAATTAATTTTTGTTTTAAAAATTAAGTTAGATATACAAGGCTCGTCCAGAAAGTAAGTTTCCGATGTTTTCTCCTTTAAATTAAAGGTAATTAGCCTTGTCGATTGTGGATCTATGATGTATTAATCATATCATAGCAGGACAAGTCACGATTCGTGCCAATAGCAGGGTAGCAGTGGCCGAAATTGAAACTTTAATTCCTTCTCCCGCCGCCTGCAAGGTTCGGTCGGTGATCTTGAATCCACAAAGCATTGCGCAAATTGATATTCATCGTCAGGTCTATGAGCCGAATCTGACACCCAAACACAAAATTCACCGCTTAGGACATTTCTGCTACCGTATCACGATGACATCGACGAGTTCCTCGACAGGATCATCACGGACAATCAGACTTGTAATTCACACTTTACCCCGGAAACCAAGCAGCAGTCAATGCATTGGCATTATAATTTATCTTCGGTGAGGACCAAATTCAAACAGACGCTATTGGTACGGAAAGGTATGTGCACGGTGTTCTGGGACAGGAGAACTGGTTTCATTCACAGGCGGGGAGTTCTAAGACCGATATATACAAAAGTTCAACCCACAATACGACAAGCGTCTCAATTCTCGCGGTGGCTATGTTGAAAAATAGCTGAAACATTGCTGTACTTGTTGCCAATAAATATGTCCGTAAAAGTGTGAGTTCTTTTTTTTTTCTTTTAAATAGGGAATTTTACTTTCTGGATGCGACTCATATGATTCATTATCAACATATATTTTTTATTAAAATAAATATTATACTGCAATTTAACCTAGTTTTACTCTTACACCCGTATTTAAAACTACGGGATTTTTTTCTATTTGAATTTTTGTATAAAATTAATAATTACAAAATGTGTTAAGTTCAATATTTTTTTGTATTTCTTATTGAAACTTTTGGAAATGATTTATTAATATGCTTTTTAAAACACTGAGTACGCCTTTTTAATCGTAATTACATTAAAGAGTTACAAATAAATAAATTTTATAAAACTGCAAAAATAATTTCTTAAACTTTGTAAATTTTGAAATATTAATGTTATTTAAATAATAATCCACGTAGGTAAAAAATGATACCGAGTTTTGTACCCAGTTTTGTTTGTATATATATTTTAAAGATCACAAAAAAATCAGTTGGGTAGTATGTTGTGCTTTAGACGCATTTTTGAGAAATATTATTGAAGTATTATTGCAGTCTTACATTTTAACAAAAAATTATTTTTTGATAGTTAATTACAATTTTAATAATTAAAAAATTATTTTTTAACAAAACAATTTTTTTAATTGATTTTATTATCATATATTTTTTATCGAACAATATTATACATTATCATTAAAAGAGTATCAGTAAAGATTTATGGTCGAGGAAATTTAGTGGTAAAGGAACTCTAAGTTCCTCTACCACTAAATTTCTTCCTATAACCATTTTTAGTACACATCGTTATCGGTCTCTCTCTTTACACACACACACACACACATATATATATATATATATATATATATATATATATATATATATATATATATATATATATATATATATATATATATATATATATATATATATATATATATATATATATATATATATATATATATATATATATATATATATATATATATATATACATAT
>CM063505.1:55542314-55554814 GCA_032207245.1 Pardosa pseudoannulata
GATTCTAGAGTATCATTCTTAAACTAAAAACGAACAGCTTATAAAAGATTGATTGGTTTATTCTGGTTTGGTTTAGAGTGCTACTGTCTACTGTTTTGCTCATGAGGGTTAATGAGACTGTGATTAACTTCGAGATTAAAAAGAAAATTTTTGTTAAAAAAACTGGAAATTGGGAGTTGAGATATATAAATTGGTTTATAGAATTTTGAAAGGTATACATAATGAAGTTAACTATTATATAAGCAAATGGAGAAATATTAAAATTATTTAGAACGATTAGAATTATTTAGATCATTTTTAAATTTATTTCAAGTTTTTTTTTGGTCTCTTTTATTTGCAGAAAACTGAATGTTCCAAAAAATAGTGTATATATCTGTGTTCCTGCTATAACTGAAAATTAATACCTATGACATAATTTCATAGCTGAATAATAACATTTTTTATTCTATTTAGTTTACAAAAAAATTCCATTGTTGTTTGTTTATAGAAATAGGATTATGTTTAATTTTTTAAATATATTATACTTTTGAAGTTGAGATTCTACAGTATCATTTTTAAACTAAAAATAAACAGCTTAAAAATATTGTTTGGTTAGGTTTAGAGTGCTACTGTCTACTGTTTTGCTCACGAGGGTTAATGAGACCGTGATTTCCTTCAGGATTAAAAAGAAATTTTTTGTTAAAAAAACTGGAAATTGATAGATGATATATATATACTGGTTATAGAATTTTTAAAGGTATACATAATGAAGCTAACTAATATACAAGCAAATAGAGAAATATTAAGTTTTTTTAGTACGTGATGATCATTTTTAAATTTATCTCAAGCTATTTTTATGGTCTTTTCTATTTGCAGAAAAGGAATGTTCCAAAAATTAGTCCATTTATCTGTGTTCCTGCTACAACTGAAAATTAATACGCATGACATAATTTCATAGCTAAATAATACCATTTTTTATTCCTTTTAATTTACAAAAAATTCCATTGTTGTTTGCTTATAGAAATAGGATTATGTTAATTTTTAAATTTATTATACTTTTGAATTTGAGATTCTGGAGTATCATTCTTAAACCAAAAAACTAACAGCTTAAAAAATATCGTTTGGTTTGGTTTGGTTTGGTACAGAGTTCTACTGTTTATTGCTTTTCTCACAAGAACTAATGAGACTGGGACCTACTTCGAGATTAAAAATGAAATTTTTATAAAAAGAACTGGAAATTGGGAGGTGAGATATATAGATTGATTTATAGAATTTTTGAAGGTATACATAATAAAATTAACTAATATAGAAATAAATGGAAAAAAATTAAATTTTATTAGAACGTTACGATCATTTTTATATTTATCTCAAGCTATTTTTATGGTTTTTTCTATTTGCATTAAAGGAATGTTCTAAAAATAGTCTATTTATCTGTGTTAATGCTATAACTGAAAAATAATACCCATGATATAATTTCATAGATGAATAATACCATTTCTTGCTTTCCATTTAGTTTATAAAAAATTTAATTTTTGTTTATTTAAAAAAATATGATTAGGCTTAATTTTTTAAAAATATATTATACTTTTGAAGTTATTTGTTTAAAATGTAAAGAAAACTTTATTAATAAACCACTGTATGTCGTAAAATATTTTACTTCATAATAATTAAATACAAATAACGTTTTGCAATTTTTAAAAATCTATTAATATTAAAATGATATTTACCAAAGAATCTTGAAAAGAAAATTAAATTTTTTTAAGCTTAATTTTTGTTAAATATATTATACTTTTGAAGTTATTTATTTTAAATATAAAGAAATCTTTATTAATATACCATTGTATGTCGTAAAATATTTTATTTCGTAACTAAATATAAATAACGTTTTTGCAATTTTTAAAAATCTATTAATATTTAAATGATATTTTCTAAAGAATCTTGAATAGAAAATTTAATTATTTTAAGTTTAATTTTTGTTAAATATGTTATACTTTTGAAGTTATTTATTTTAAATTTAAAGAAAACTTTATTAATAGACCATTGTATGTCGTAAAATATTTTACTTCATAATAATTAAATATAAATAACGTTTTGCAATTTTTAAAAATCTATTAATATTTAAATGATATTTTCTAAAGAATCTTGAATAGAAAATTTAAATTTTTTAAGCTTAATTTTTGTTAAATATATTATACTTTTGAAGTTATTTATTTTAAATTTAAAGAAAACTTTATTAATAGACCATTGTATGTCGTAAAATATTTTACTTCATAATAATTAAATATAAATAACGTTTTGCAATTTTTAAAAATCTATTAACATTTAAATGATATTTTCTAAAGAATGTTTAATAGAAAATTTAATTGTTTTTAAATTCAAATTTTTTAAATATATTATACTTTTGAAGTTATTTATTTTAAATTGAAAGGAAACTTTATTAATAGACCATTGTATGTCGTAAAATATTTTACTTCATAATAATTAAATATAAATAACATTTTACAATTTTTAAAAATCTATTAATATTTAAACGATATTTTCTAAAGAATCTTGAATAGAAAAGGGAAGTCTAATTGCAATGCAGATGTAAAAAATCTCTAATCACTAAACAGGAAATTGGTTTCAGCTGAAGAGTACATATATATAAAAAATTTCAAAGTAAATAAATAAAAAAAAATTCCTTCGTAACATATACTAGTAATCAAAAAGTTTGGATAAATAGTTTTTTAGAAAAAAGAAAAACCCATTCTTTTGGAGAAATTCCTCCGAACTCCAAGAAATTTCTTTTATTGTGTTGTTTATTGATCTGCAGCTTATTACCTAAGGAAACACTGAGGAGTTTTGGCGGTACACTTATTTTCCGTGCACAGCTTTTTGTCAGAAGTAGCCACTACAAAGCCGAAATTTATATTTTTTTAATCGCTCGTAGAACAGTTCATAAAAAAGTCGGTCAAAGAAAAGAAATCGTTAAATAAGTAAAAAATCAACAATAGCGGTTCTCTTTCATCTAGTGAGACGCAAGTCACTTGAAAATACATGTTTTGGAAAGAATGTCTTTGATTTTCTTAGACGAGAATGGTTATATGTTGTACCTATATATATTTTTTTCTTTTTGTTTTATTCTTTCGATATTGATATTAATTAGTTTAATTTATCAATATCTAATATATAATAGTTAAATTGTGCATTCAAATAAATGAAGTTATTCATTGAGTCTTTAGTACAAAATGCTTAATCTCATAATAAAGGCTTTAAATGTGGTGGAACAACTGAATTCTAGGAATTCAGAATCTAAGAATCTAAGAATCAGAAGGATTGAAGACAAGTTTATGATGCTGTACTAGATTGTTAATTTTTTATAGGTGAATTTTGCTAGATATAATAAGTGCCGCGTGAAATCCAGACATTTTGTATGTTGTTGTTCTTAAAAAGCAAAAGGAAAAAAACAAAAAAAAAATCACCATGAATAATTGAAATAAAAGAAAGAAAAGAGATATGAAATGAGATAAAAATGTTAAAAGTATAGAATTCAAATAGAAACAGAGTTAAATAAAATAAAATAAAGAGTTATAAAATTTAGCATTTGGTTGGTGTTTTAACTTTTCTCTCTCTGTATATACATAAATGTATATATACATATATATAAATATAAATATAAATATAAATATATATATATATATACATATATATATAATATATATATATATATATATATATATATATATATATATATATATATATATATATAGATATGCAAATAAAAAAAATAAAATATAAGCATTAAATTCGATATTGAGCTTAACTTTCTTTCTGAAAGTTCATAAATTTTTTTTAATTAATTAGATATGCATGGTTATAATAAATTATTTTATCTGTAATCCCAATATCTGATGCCAGTTGATTTTCTATCAAAGGCTTCCAAATAATTTATGTTAAAATGATCATGAATAAATTTTTGAATTATATAAAATTTATGTATGTTATATACATTTATATTATATTTGTATGCTTTTTCTTTACAGGATTAAGCTTAATTTATTTTGAAGGTTTTGCATTTTATTAGGACACTGAAGCAAAAAAAACAACTACAATGATTTAAAAAGAAAAGTAAATTTAGAGAAGTATAACAAAAGCTATAAAAATAAGAGTATATATATTTTTAAGTAATAATCAGGATGCAAATTCAAATTTGAAAATCCCCTGAATTTTCCAGGATTTTATTACAGTTCTTTTCATTATACAAAACAAGCACACACTTATATACGCCCATATACATATGCGTTTTGTATCATAAAAAGCAATGCAATGGAAGCTTGAAAATGTTTAGTCGTTTTGCCTTTAAAACAATTACAGAATTTTTAAATTTGAGATTGCACCCTGATGATTACTTGAATAATATATATTCTTTTATTTTTATACAGTTTATTATAATTTACATAAATTTAATTTTGAAATCACTGCAGCAGTTAATTTTGGGCAAATGATATAGTAGAGCGCAAATTGTTCAAATTAAAGTAAACTATTTTATTATTAAAACAAATATACAACTTTTTTCAGGGATATAGAAAGTCCTTTTGAAACACCTTGAATTTCATGTCATTTAGATACCATATAAACTATTTTCGAAATCAAAATTTTTGCCCTTATAGAGAGAAATAGAACCTATCGTAGATATCGTAGGCATATCGTAGATATGTAGATATCATAAACGTTTTATGCATCACAAATAGAGGTGACCTCGAAACTCCTTCAGAGCTCCATGAGACTTGATGCAGATATTTTTGGACGTCCTAGAGAGAAAGGCTTTTTTATGAGATAAAGTATTATACAGGGTGTTTTGAAAGGACGTATACAAACTTAACATGCTGGTCTGTCATATCACGATGAACAAGATTTACATAGGAACTTGTGTCTGAAAATGCAAACTGTGACCGCTAGAGCGCTATGATCGCAAATGTGGAGCAGGAGAAAAAATTATATCGACAGCGGTGTTACTATTATTTTTACTACAGATAATAATTAGAGGACAGCAAATGCTCAAAATTGTTTCCCTTCGCCACTATGCACGATCCACAACGTCGGAGCATTGATTCACGAACCCATTCAAATTGGCCGGTAGTGTCACGAACACTTACTACCGCTTCCGCCATCCTGGAGATAAGATCCATGTCCAATGTTACGAGTGTCTCGTACACCATGGTCTTAATGTGTCCTCATAGGTAGAAATTCAGTTGAGCCATGTCGGGTGATCGCGGCGGCCATGCGACTGGTCCACTTCTACCAATCCAGTGATTAGGATCCTATTGAGGTATGCTAGAAGAGCTTAGCTAACGTGGACAAGCGCTCCATCATTCTGAAACCAGATATTTCGGAGTGTAGAGGCTGGAATGTCACCCATCAGATCTGGGAAAATTATTTCTAAAAAATGCGATAGGTATTTCCGTCGAGGCGTTCAGGTAGAAGGTAAGGGCCAATCAACATGTCACCAATAATACCAGCCCAAACATTTAAGGTGAAACGCTGTTGCTGTGCATGAGCACGTGTACACCTTGGGTTTTCCTGCTCTCATACATGCATATTGTTCAGGTTCAGGACATCATCCTGTGTAAAGCAGGATTCATCAGAAAACAAAATCCACGATGAAAAATCTGGCTGTGCGACCAGCTGTTGCAAATACCAGCGTGATAATGCAATGCGTTCGGGATAATCATCAACGCACAATGGTTGTACTTTTTGGAAGTGGTAAGGCTGTTGCATGTCCTCGTGCAGTATGAGCATTATGGTGGAAAGAAGTACACCCAAGACACGTTCACTTGCTCGAATACTTGTTTGCGGGTTGATGGCAAACTCCTGTAGCAGGTTTTCCTGTACGACCGGTGGGCGTGTAGTGCGTTCGCGACCGATGTGCGGCTACGTACTTCGAAAGCTCCTGATTCATGCAATCTGTGATGCAATTCCCCAAACAAAACATGACTTGGCTGACGTCTGTTTGGGAAGCGCTCAAGGCACATCTGTGCAGCGGCTCTTCCATTTCCATCAGTGGCGCTATATACGTAATGCATGTCGGCCATTTCTGCGTTACTAAACTATTTCAACGTCCACGCCTGAAATGATTATTTTTCCCACTCTCCCGTTTTCCTGCAATTATCGCTCTCTAGCGGTCGCAGTTTGTATTCTCGGGCACAAGTTCCGATGTAAATCTTGTTCATCATGATATGACAGACCATCATGTTAAGTTTGTAAACGACCTTTTGGGACACCCTGTAGACATCTAATAGAGATAAGCTTTGTCGTTTGGATCTAGAATGGACCTTGAAATTTCAATTTGTATTTCAAATTACTGCCCTTACTCATAACCAGTGAATAACAGCTGAAATTGAAGGCTGCAAGCAATATTTGAGTAGTGCAATTGTAGAGTACAAAATTTGAAATCTACATCCATGAGGATCATTTCTTGATCTCTTTTACAGCTAAAATTTATTTTACGAATAATACTTAAAGTATGTATGATTGGTGAATAATAATAGAAAGTAACAAAGAATGAAAAGTAATTGTGTTACATTATCGATGATAATAGTTAAAATTCAATATCTATGAAAATTATCGGAATTAGGAAGAAGCATCTGATATTCTTTAAAAGATTTGTTCACAACTTTTATCTGTATATTTTCGAAGCGAAATATAATTTTTAATGTATACTATAAGTAATAAAATGAATTTTTTTAATATTTTCTTTTTTAATAGTTTAAGGATATAGTTCTTAAAATATAACAATGTAAATAATTAAAGTACTTAACGTTCCTAAATAATTGATCAACAGTAAACTATTATCTAATGCTTTTCCTAACACAAACTGGTTAAAAACAAGTTTTCACGGGGAACATATTTTTCTCAAGTATTGACGTTTATATGAAAGCAAATTTTATGTTTATAGGAAAATATTTACGAAGTGATGTTAATATAATCCTGTTTTTAACCACAATGTTGAAAAAAAAAGATATGAATGGTTTATTTATCGATTATATTCTTTTACTGATAGAAGGAAGAGCTGTTATTGTTGACCCGACATCCAATATTTTTTTTTATTTTTCAAAAGAAAAATAAAAGGAAGGATTTGGAATGTTGTTTACTTAGTATAGCAGTGAAAAGAGGAAATGTTAAGTGAAGAAAGCCTCAAGTATAGAAAACTCTAGTCAAAGGTTTAGAGATTTAGCGGTACTTACTAATAAATATCCTCTATCCAGTTTTTTTTGTTAACTTTTATTAAGCCCTTACATCTCTTTTTTTAGAATAATTGACTATCAACAAGTTTATTAATATGAACATAGACTGTTATAATAACAACTATTGAAATCTACAAGAAAAACAAGTTAATTAGCATAGAAAACATTTTCATATAATACAGGTAGAACAAGTATTAAAATGGTTTTAAACCACTGTATTACAACCAATTGCTTTCATTTTTTACTTTTACAGAACCAAAACTATGAATAGAGTTTCAATTTGTTCTTGGTGTACAACATTATTTTACGACTATTTTAGCGACTATGTGAATGTATGGAAGGTTTTAGAGATTTCTTTGGTTGACTTATAGTACTCTTTTTTGTTTAATAGTGTTTTGCTTATCTCTTAGGTTAGGGTCTTTTTAGGTTCCTGTAACAATGCGAGGTTCCAGCGACCCCTTTTTCGAACATCCCAAGGCACGGGGGTTCCGAAAGGTGTCCGTCACAATGACTCCTTGATGCTTCCGAGACCCAGGGTTACGAGTGTCGCCACTCAAAATTTTCCTGTCTCTCTCTCTCGGTCCCCATCGTTTTTCGCGTCCTGTTTGGTGCAACGAGCAAAGTTTCAACTCTTGTTTTCTCTTCTCTCGGCCCGCGTGGTTCGCTCCACCCTAAATTATTCCGGCGTCAGGAGGTCCGCTAGGCATCCACTAGTCTTCCAAATTTCTTCCCACCAGTAGCGCCCATCCTCTATGTTCGTTCGTGGTTGGCGCCTGCTGCACGACGGGCACGGGCCGGGTACTTCGAAAGTCCTAGTGCAAGGTGGGGTGGCCCAATACTTGAGATTTAATCACTGGCACCGGGATCAGCCTTAGGGGCCTCAAGGCTATATGGGCATGGTTTGACTCTTGATTGTCTTATAGTACAGTACAGACTCTGTTTCCCGATAAAATGCTTCATATTTTTAAATACCTATCTCAGTTTTTTACAAAACCAGTAGAAGAGTATGAGAGTCAGAGAGATAAATAAAAAAAGGACCTAGAGCATTCTAAATTTTTAATAGATTTCTTAGTAGTTTAATAATTTAAAATTTCATTTCAAAAAAGTGATATCTAAGATTTTGTAATAAATATATATGACAGACATGTATATTAAAAAAGTATGATTAAATAGTTATTCCAATAAATTTGAGACCATTTAAGCCTAGTTTTTGCACCAAGCTTGTATCATTTTGGAACTACCTCCCTTAAAAGCAGTTTTTGGTCTTTATTCAGTTCTGCCATTTTTAATGTTAAATGTAATCGTAGAAGATATACGCCGAAATGTATAGATTAGTTTAAGATTGATTTTACTGTTGATAAATGGAAAGACATCTTTTGTTATTAATATTTAAGAGTAATTCATAATTAAATTTATGGTCAGTTTGCGCTCAGAGCTTCCGACAAATACATTCTGAATCAGCTCAATGTTATCCTTCTTAATACTATATACCAGGTGACATCTAAAATTATGAAGCTGATTGCTACTAATGTGTATCATCAAGGCAAGGACAATTATTTAATGGCAAAAAACTCAAATATGAACTTGAATAAGAATATATATATATATATATATATATATATATATATATATATATATATATATATATATATATATATATATATATATATATATATATATATATATATATATATATATATATATATATATATATATATATATATTAACGAAAACTCATCCATGTCTCCAAAAAGTTTTTTTTTAATTGCAAAAGCTCTTGATTCTACATCCTTGGCTTCCATATATCACAGATTTATGTGATTGGAGCCGCAAATAATTATAAAAAGATAAAGTAAAGTAATCCAAAAAGTAAAGTTGTAAAAAAATAGATGTTTAATAGGTGGTGTTGCTACGAAACCACTGTCCGTTAAAGGATTAACAGTAATAATTTCACTTTACACAAATATAAATATTGAATGACCATAGTTCTAATAACGACTAAATAAAAATATTTCTTTTATTACAAATAATATTCTGGGAGAAATATTATTTTAAGATTGAACAAACTATAAAAGAAAAATGATAGCAAACTATTCATGCATTCCCTTAAAAAAATTGATTTTATAATTTTACTCTCTTTTAACTTTAAAGAATGAATCCAGGTGGTAAATGAGAACCTAAAACTTTAGTTCCGAAAACGACTCGAAATTCTGAAGTTATCAAAACGTGTGAAACTCATTATGGAGAGTTCATTATTTTAATTTGATTTTCTCAAAAGGCATTCAGTATAAAGTTATAAAATTATGGTAATTGCTCCAAAATTTTACCGAATTATCATGACAAAGTCTTTGAAAGAATGAATAATAAGCTTTCTCAAGGAGAGAAAAACATGATGATTAACGAAGTTGTGAGGAATATTATATAAAAAAAAAGCTACAAAATCGTTGAAATAAGTTTCTTTTCCAATATATTTTTAGAGAAGATTATTTGTAAGAAATTTCTGTCGAGCTCAGCGTAATGATCTTATTTTCATTACTAAAGTCTTATTACATTTGCAAATCTTGATAACGGGCTCTTTAACGATCATTTTTATTAAAATTGTGTCCAAGAGTTTATTCATTATGCGAAATATTATCACTTTCTGGCAGAGAAAAAGAATACTTTATGAAAGCTTAAGAATAATCAGAGCTGGGAAATTTAATGGAAAACAACTCCCAATTCTCTGTTTTATTTCTTGTTAAAAGGAAGAATACAACAAAGAAACTTTTAAAAAAGCGAAGGAGATCTTTTGAGATTTATAGATAATTTTCTTCGAAAATGGATTTATGTTACCATAATTGTTACTGTGTTGAACTGGCTTTAAACACCAATCAATGTTTGGATTATAAACAGGTTTAATATACAAACGAATGCACTATGAAAGTTAATTTCTTTTCATTCATGTACCGGTTCAATTAATTGTTGTATATCAGTCTACTAGGCTGTACCATTTCAACACAAATTAAACCAAATATTTATAGCACAAATATGAACTGAATACTTATACGGGATCTTTAACAAAATTATGTATGTGTGCTCATGTAACGGATTTGGATAATAGAAGATACCACAGTTTCATTTAGTTTGAGGCAATAGTTGGGGTCTCAATAACCGCCATTCACCAAATTACTATGCTGTTCCGTTCTAAACCAAATTAAGACACTTATTTCTATCACAAATATTAACTGCTTAAAGGGTACTTTAATAAAAGTCTATTTCACAAAGAAGTTTTGCTAAAGCCCAGGGTAGGACGACACTCTGTCTGGGTTTTTGACACTACACTAATAAAGGTTTTTGCTTCGACCACGCCTTGAGATGTCCGAGGTGAATTGCAAGGTCGGACGAAACAACGAAATGTCAGACTGTGAAGCGCCACAGAAGGAACCAATCAGAGGCTACCAGGGCGGTAACATGGAAAGAAAAAGCCAATGAAAAGAGGCGAAATTTGAAGTCAGGGAACGCGAGTTTTTCGTAGGAGAGTCCCCAGGATGAAACACGAAGATAGGTTGAACTTGTGGCGGTTGGTTCTTTTTGTGAGCTTTTCTCCGGCTTTGTGTGGGACTCAAGGAGACCAAGTTGTACCCTGGTACAACGATATCTGTCGGCACCTGTCCGCAGATTGTTTTTTAGGTTCGCCTTGAATCTAGTACTTTTAGGTCAGCCTTAGCCCTGTGATTTCCATTGGGAAAATTTGTATATACTCCTTAACAAAAATAAACGTTGCTATTTTTGTAAGCTGTAAGTCGTGTCATAAACACTTCAACATCAACACGTTACCCGAGGATCCCGTGAAGTTACAACATTGTAGAATCTCATTTTATTGGGTGGTAATACGTAGAGGTCAGAACAGCCCTAGTTCAGCAAATTACTAATAACAAGTTACTAGCTATACCATTCTAAACCCAATTAAAACTCCTATTTTGCACACAAATATTAAGTAACTTTCCATACAGTATCTTTAACAAAAGTTTGTATCTTTGACCGGGTGACAAATTTGGATAATAAAATTTCATATATTTTCAGTCGATAGGTCGTTTTCTCGATAGCCTTCGTGTGAGCAAATTACTAAGCTGTACCATTTCAAACCAAATTAAACCTAATATTTTTAACACAAATATTTACTAGCAACTATCATTTATTAATTATTTTTAACCTTTTCAGAGGGGCTGGGACAGCATGTGTCCCGCAGATGAATTAGATGACACCCCCTTTCAAAGGGTTAACAAAAGTATGTATGTTTGGCCAAATAATGAACTTGGGAAATTGGGTTATTATACTTAGAAAATCAACTCACTTCATTTCTAAGAAAAGTGGTATCATTTTCAAAATTCTCCATTTGTAAAACATTTTAAAATATAACTATACTATCCTGACAGTTTTATTTGCCCATTGGTTACCATCCAGAATATTTTGAGAATTTTCAGTTCACATTCTTGATGTTCTCTTGATACCAAACAAAGCATGTCTCCCTTCACGAAACGATAAATAAAATATATTTATGAAATCTTATTTTTATTTTTGACTAAAAGGTTTACTTTCACTACAAGCAAAAAAATATGAATTTGAAAGAATGAAAAGATAGTGTTCTAGTTTTATCTAACCATTAAACTAACGTATTTCAGATTTGTTTACTGAGTAGGTTCAGTGAAATGAAAAATAGATTGTTCTCAAAGGAACTGAGACCTTTTTCTCTTATGCAGAATGCAAAAAGTATATCTCTAAAACCTTGTCAAATTTTACACAAAATATAATTCCTCAACAAATAAATTACAGTAAGATAAAATCCACAGCTTTGTCCGTTTATTACTGTTAGGACTTAATTATTATTTGCATTGTTATATGAAATAAATGTAATCAAATAAGCAATATTTTAGAAACTTTTCAAATAAATTATTACCGTAGACAGTTTTTATATATCGAGGTACATACAGTTTTGATATTTTTCTTTATAATGTATGGGTAACTGAAAAGATAATTGTGAAAGACACTTCTTTGGAAATTTTTAATATTTTAACATTATAAAGTGTCTCAAGGGCAAATAATTACGTCGTAATTTTAGTGAATAATTTTTATAACAACTATTTACATGTATGTTGGTGTTACTAAATATGATATTTCTCCATGCTTTATTTTGTTATTTATTTTATTTAATAACCAAACCTAAATATATTTCAAAGGCTTTCACCAGTTCTATATCCGAACGATGGCAGAATGGTTAAGGTGCTGGCCTTCGGAGCCGAGTTCGTGGATTCGAATACC
>CM063505.1:55559814-55579814 GCA_032207245.1 Pardosa pseudoannulata
TGCGCTATGTTCTGCGGATGTTTTCTTATCAATTCCAGCGCTTAAATGCGTTAGAACCTGGAGACAATCAACAACTTGTCGACTTTTTCACTCATCAGATATAATGAAGATAACAGGTGGCCGCTGTTTATATTATGGACAGATGACGCACATTTCACCCTGACTGGAAGCTTAAACTCCAAGAATTGCGTTCATTGGGCAAAAGAATATCCTCACGGTGTATCACCAGTGCTTTTATAGGAATAATACGTGACATGTGTTGTGCGGTGAAGGAGGGACATTTTTTCTGGTCTTTATTTCTTCAAAGAAGTTATCTCCAGAAGTATGCAAACGTGCTCCGTCACAGATGCTCGGTATAAAGCAATATTGGAGGATTACTTAATTCCAGAATTGTAGCAGCGAAATGTCATAATAAACATTGTATGAATGCAAGATGGTGTTAATCCACATATTCCCAGAAGTGTTTGACAAGTATTGCAACAGCACTTTAGTGATAAAGTAAACGTTCATAATTCTGCATATTCGTGGCCATATCGTCCCCCCGACCTCACTCCATAAGATTTCTTGCACTGAGGTTATCTGAAATTTAAGGTGTACATATCAAATCCCCAGATTTATTAGGCTGAAAAGGTGCCATAAAACTGGAAGTTCTATTAATTCCTTCTGCCATGATAAGTTCGGCATTATTATAGACAATCTCCAGCATGCAATGTGTTATCGTCTGAGAAGATTACTACGTTGTAAATTTGTAATTCGAATAAAAGTCTTTTTCCTTTCCTCTCATTTGTTATCATTAGCACTTCACGATCCTCTTCTATACCAATGTTTTACTCCGCTAATTTACTTAATTCGTGTCTCGTTCCAACTCCATTTAGGGCTTTTCCATGGTCTGATCAATTAACACAAGTAAAAAGTGGGTGTTACCTTTCAAAAATTTTGAAATTTTTTCCCTGTAACCGTAACCGTGTGAGGTTTATTGTTTTAAATCATCACATTATGAACCATTCAAATAACTATATATAAACTTTCATTTTGATTAGTTAAAAGGTTCTTCCACTAGGGACATATATAGGTGAGGTTTCTTTAAAACCACTTGGTACTTTAAGTCATAAAACTTATAAAAAATAAAGTTAAAAATTATCTAAATGGTATACAAAGATTTAAATTTAACATTTATTTGTAAATATTTTTATATATAAATATAATTTGGTACGGGATATTTTAAAACAGGAATTGGGAAGTCCAACAACACGGAAAGGTTACTCAATAGCTTTTATAATTTCTACTTTTCCTTCGCAGTTGCAAACTTCTTTTATTAAATTTTGTAGATAGTAGGGTAGTAAAATATTCTAAATTAGATCTCAGACTTGCATAGGCATGAATATTATAGATAATATTGCTAGAATTTAATGTTGACTCTGTGGAGCACTCTAGATAAAATAGAAAAGCCTTATTGTGAAGAATAAAAGTTATTTTAAAAATAACTATATAACTTATCTAATTGGTGTGCAAAGACCGAAATTTAACTTTTATTTGTAAATAATTAAATTTATTAATATTTAATAGAATAGTATGATTCAAACAGGAATTTGTCCGATGGACAGTGCTGAAAGTTTGCTAAAAAATTACATTTGTCTTCTTTTTGTTGACTGCTGCTAACCTTGTAATCCTGCAATCTTTAAAGAGAAGTCTCATAAAAATGCAATTGATCAGACTGGATCATATGTGAGCGAGGAATTTAAGGATCACAACGCAGAGTTGAATGTTGATTCCGAAGTCACTCGAGAAGGCAAATATAAGAGAAAGCCACTATAAAAGAATTGTTTTCTTCAGATCAAATATACACTATTCCATAGTTGAAGGAAAGGTATATGATTTTACATTATTCCTTGTATTATGTAATGTTCAATTTAGAAAACAAATGGGAGCGGTACGTGAGTTGGCAAAGGCAACGATCTCGTTAATGGAGATTTGTTGATTCGGGGATTGAGGAGCCAAAGATATTCCCAAAGAAATTCAGTAATGGTGACTGAGATACGTAAAATATGTTAGTAGCCACAATTTTATTCAAGTTCTCAAACGATAGCTATGGGGCTATCAGACCAAATCTAAAGAACTTTAATTTGGTTTCTGATTATAAATTACGTGTTTACACTTGAGCTGAGACGTTTCTTTACCCTAGTAGTGCTCATCAAACTAACAGTATATCTCTTTCACTTTATTCGTGTGTTTGTGTATAACAGGCTTGGCCCTTTCAAGTAGTAACAACTACAACATTAACACGAATAATTTAATTCTCAAAATGTTAGAATAGAATTTTATTGGGCCTATCAACAATATTCGGGCGATGGCCTAAATCCTCAAAATACAAGTAATACTATGATAAATTTTATTACCTTCTTTAATGATTTAAAATTATTACATTATTACACATACTACCCACTTAAAATATTGCTAAATGAAGTAAAGATATATATTATTATAAATATTATGTGAAAGTAAATAATACTGGGATTTTCACAGAATATCAAATATTGTTGAAAATAAAGAAAGTTAAAAAAATTTCAATTTGAACAATTTGAATCTTTACAAATTTTAAAAAGCTTTTTTTTTTATTTATTAAAATTTATGTCATTGCTAAGGTTAAAAATTGGAGAACAGGTTAAATGAATAACGCCCATATAGGAGCAATAATTCTATGGATTAGTAACATGTACATAAAAAATCGTAACTTAAATAGAAAATGAAAGATTAAACACAGTGTTCCTGTGGAAAAATTAATCAATCATATTAGTAGTATTGGATATTATATTCACATACGTCAACGTGAAAGATAAATTTACTAAAATATATCTATTATAAAATTTAATTAAAGAGAAAAAACCATCTACAGGAGTTCAATTAAAAAGGGTATTTATTGCCAAGTACATAACCACTTATAAAACGGATTTCAATAAATTGTTAAAAGAAATTGTGATTAAGATAAGGTCTTACTAACAGTTACTTCTCTTCTTGTAGTTCTCTTCAATAGTTTGTCTTTAGCTAAAATGCTGAAAAAACTGCTTGTAAACGCCCCATCCAACATTTATACGAAATTCATAGTTGTAGTTAGTTGCATAAATATTTATCAGAATCTAAGCATACTTAACTGTGAAAGAGAAGAAATTTAATTATATGCATTAATTCTTTACCACAATACATGCTTTAAGATGCATTGTTTAAAGGCAAATACAACTTAACTGGAGCATGACTGAGCTTTAGAAAAAACGAGAAAAAAGTAAGAAACATTTCTGCATGATAAATGTACAGCTACAGAATGTCTACGTTGTATCTCGTTTTATATGCATTCTCTTAATGAGGCATTCCAAATGCTTTTAACATCTCATTTGATCTGCATTTTATTCATTTTAGTAAACTTTACCCCCTTAAAATACGGAAAAGTATATCGCAGAAAAGTTATAAAATGAAAAATGTTAAGACGTAACTTAAAATAATAATCACATGACGCACTTTTTCAGTTTTGATACATTTCTATTGATTTAAAAAGATTTATATGATTATATATAACTTATAAAATAAAACAGCATTTTGTTTTTTATAGTTATGTTGGAGAAAATAAATATTATGGGAACAGTTACATTCTGAGAGTTTAGTCATTTGTGGAAATTATGGCCGTTTAATACATAATACCAGGTGGCCATAATTAAACTGACAGTGCTCACAGTGTTCTGTAGAGCGATCTATTTGCGAGAATGACGCCACATTTTGTAGGAAGATTAAACAAGACGGGGGAAGAAGGATTCCTTAAAAAAAACAAATTAGTTCGAAAAGTCACCTCAAGAGGAATATTTGGTTTATAGAAAATAGAGTGTTAACAAATGCAAATCAATACGAAACACATTGCCTTTTAAAACCCAAGCAGCTGGCACTGTGCCAATGGATGTAACGTGAAATTTGAATAAAGACCTTCTTTTTCTGATCAGCGTACGTGATATCACGTTTCTCGTACGTTGCAGATCACCAGACTTTATCGGTGTTTATGTAGATTTTACGCTTTTTTAAAAGTGCTCACATATTGCACTTGAGCTAAATAAGAAAACGTGCATAATAAATATTAATTTATTCCGTATTAATTTGCATTTGTTAAATCTCTATATTCTGTAACACAGCGCCAAATATTCCCCTAGCGATGACTTTTGGAACTAATTTGTTTTTTTTGTGGAATCCTTCCTACGTCTTGTTTAATCTTCCTACAAAATGTGGCGTCATTCTCGCAAATAGATCGAGCTATATAACACTGTCAGTCGGTCACCCGGTATTAAAAAATCATACAAATATTTTATACTTTTTATTATATAATAATTTATCATTAGAGCAACTAATAAATGTTAACATTAGCTCTTTTCATTTGTATAACTATCATCTGAAAAAAGTATACATACTAACATTTAGATAAATGTATATATATATATATATATATATATATATATATATTATATATATGTTATGTATTTCCCCAGGGCCTGTGTAGATAATAAGGAATTAATCTTTCCAGCAATTACTTGCATTTATAAAATAGGATAATTTTCCTACGGTTATTGGAAATACCTATTTACCTATTTTTTACATACTAGACACGTAAGATTTTATATATACTAACCCTACTATGTAATACCTTTGACATTTAAAATAAAAAATACATTATTTTATTAACAATAATAAGCCTACACTTACTAATGGGCAAAAATGGCTTAGAAGATTAGGGAAGTTCTTCGCACTAATTAGGGCTTTTAATCAATATAATGGAAGACAAAAAAGTTTCGATGACAAGATATTTAGAAAATCATATAATAAAGAAATATTATAATTTGTCGTATGTTTTGAGAGAGGAAGGGAGTGATTTTAAAATGAGGATATTCATCAGAATAAATTATAAATCAAAATAATACAAAAGTGGTAACTACTAAAAGCTAATTTTTCAAAAATTATAATAATTTTTAACTAATGAAAATAATCTTTAATTATTTAGTTATACTTAGATTTTCATTTTAAGTATATTCAAGGGAGTATAATCTTTAAATAATATATTTTATCTAAGAAATTTGCATAATATCATAATTATAAAATCATTACATTTATGTCATTTAAATTCTTTAATGCTGCCATCTAAATTCAAAATTATGCAAGATTTCTTTAAAATGTTACCCAACTCATAAATTTGTTGAAAACGGTAATATAGTTCTTTTCTAAAACATTTCAGCCACTTAAATTTATAGTTATATTTTTCTGTAAAGCAAACACATTTTAATTTAGAATTATATAAAATAGATATATTATTAGATAAAATACTTAAATGGCCTAAATAGATAACGTGGTTTTTATCTGTCTAAAAGAGTTATTGTTTTCAAGAGGTTGTACATTTTTTTCTGCATTTTAGTTTTAGAATGCATTTATTATTTCTGAATGCAGATATTATTGTTTGTTAAAATCACTAATCTATCAGCATAATATTCAGTTTTTTTGTAATTTTAATCAAGTGGAGCAAATATGTTTAAATTTTATTTTTATTGAATGTATTTAATGTATACAACTAGCAGTACTAAATTATCATTCAGATATTCACTGCAGTTGAGTTCTTTACTTTTATAAGTATTAAGTGATTTAGAGTTGTTAGAAAACTATCAATAAAGATGAATTCAATATATTTAAGTACACTGGTGTGGGAAACTTAAGCAACAAGTGGGTATTTTGCCATAAATACACGAGAAATCATCTGAGAAACATAAAATTCAGAAATTAGTGAGAGTATTAGGTACGTAAAGGATAACGAAAGCATCGGCGATGAAAAAGGAATACAATGCATACGGTATGGAATCAAACGAGTTTTAATGAAGATATTATTCGAATGGATTGGCCAGCGTACTCCCCTGATTTAAATACCATCTAACATGTGTGGGATGCTTTGGGGAGACCATTGCAGCACGCTTACATCCTCTGGAGAACATCCAACAACTCAAACAGATGCTGATTGCGGAATGGACACTCCTAGAGCAAGAAATGTTGTACCAACTGGTTCTAAGTATGCGAGACGGTGAAAAACAACCATTGCAGTTAGGATAGGGCATATCCCTTATTAAGGAACAACTGCTTGTTGTTCTTCCACTTGGATACACAATTATGAGTCACGATACTATGCGTTCAAAACAGCTTGTTTTTGTTTGATTCCATACCATATGCATTGTATTCCTTTTTCAGCGCAGATGCTTTCGTCATCCTTTATGTACATAATACTCTCCGTCAATTCTGAATTTCATGTCTCTCAGATGATTTCTCGTGGAGTTATGGCAAAAAATTCACCTGTTGCTTAAGTTTTGCACAGCATATATGATATATATATTATCACATAGTTATTGCAGACGTCAAAGAAGGCTATCTGTTGGGAAACAAAAAAAAATATTCTAAATGAAGTTTAATGTACTTATTTCTTGCAGAAAAGTTGAAGATGGTAGCGAAAGTATTTGATTGGTATTAAGCCATCTGTTAACTAGATCTATAGAGAAAAAGTAGTAAATTATTTTGAAGCTTCCTGGAATAATCAATCATTGTAGTTCTACCAGGTGACATACCCACTAAGATCAGACTTCGTAAACTCGAGCAGGCTTGGAAAATATGAAAGACATTTATTGGCCAAAATACTTTTCTGATTTAAAATAAGCTAAGACATTAATTGTTCATGTAATATATATAGAATTACGATTCTCATCATTTGCCTAGTCATAAATACTTTAGGATATGTCCTCCATGCCACCCAGATTGTATAGTGGCTAGTGTACTGTGCTCACACACAATTGGTTCGGGCACGATTTCGGAAGAAACATTTGGTTGTATTTGGGATGTACCCTCTCAGGGAGCAAAGTTTCCTTACCTTTATTGTGCTGTCTTAATAAAATGTACAACAAAAAGCAGCATATTTTATGGAAAAATGTAAATAAAAGCAAGTGTCCTCATTTGAAAGAAAAAGTTATGTTCTTTTGGCATATGCCATAATAAACATGTATATATAAAATATTGGATTGTCAATAATGTTAAAGAGGTACCTTAAGATTATTAGCTTCATGGATAGCCCGATATGAAGGGGGTGTCAGGTGTTGGAGGATAGTTCACTGCACTATTTGTGGGATTGTATTACTACTCTGCTAATTTTGAATTTCTTGATTATTCTTCCAGTGAAAGTTAGCTAACTTCCCGGATAAGTTGCTGATTAGATTTGTATCAGCTATTGGTCTCTTTGAGACATAATAGTTAATATTCTTAACTTATTTCTGGTACTCTTTAGTTCTAGTAAATGGAAAGGGGGGTTCAGTACAATAGGCCTTGAGTCGCAGTGTTGTTGCTCTTATGAGAAGCCCCACAATACATCTAAATCTAAATCTTATATTGTATTATGCTTTATCTCCATATATTGTTTGGTATTCTCACAATAACTAGACATCCGATACTTGTACCACTTGAATTTGAAAGTTGGCAATAATTATTGCAAAGTTAGGGTGGTTATGTAGATTGCTGGATAGGGAAGATGTAGTCGGAGAGATGTTGATTTGAATATAACTTGTATAAAAACTAGTCTTCGTGGTTTGCAGCTTTCTAAGATGCAACATCAATTGCGTGCCCTTTTTCTCTTTCAGGAATTAAAGAATTATGAGAACCATCATCCATTTTGTGACCTCCAGAAAAAGAAGATATAAGAATTATCTTCTGTCATCTTTTCTTAACCTTTTCGTGGGCCGTGGGAAGATTACTTCCCACCAACACGATCTTATAAAACATACCATTAGGAAACGCAAAACCCATTCTAATATATTGGTCTTGCTATTAGAACGATGAGAAGACCTCTTCGGTTTTGCTCTGTCATCTATTGTTCGATCGATTGAATAAAATTAGCAGTTCTGTTTTGAAAGTTTGGGAATGTGGAATGAGAAAAAAATGGCCCACAAAAGAGTTAAATAATAATCCAATGTATTATTCACTACCTAAGTTCCCTCTAAAGCTTATGATTTCAATGACCTTAAACGCTTTTACATGTTACTTTAAACATTTTTCATTCTTTACATTTTCAAATGGTACAAAGAATTTAGAATTTGCCTATTCTTAACTGAAATAGGTTATATCACATTGGAGGATTAATACATATTTCGGTTTTAGAGTATTAATCACTATGTACTGACAACAAAAATACAACTAAGCCGCTTTTAAAAAAAACACTCATTTCTCAGACATGAATCAAATTTTAAATTGCTCTTACACTGGTTCTTAATAAAAAATATCAAATGTATAACATAAAATTATTTGATTAAAATACTTTAACGAAAGCTTAATATTTTACTTACTTCTTCAAAATCTCATATTGAATAACGATTTATAGTAGTTCTTTATTCTTATATAACACAAGATTTTATTTATGTTGTATACACTACAGCATAATCACAGTTTTACACTACAGGTACTTTACTCTCTAAGGAATGTAGAAGGTTTTTTTTTTCCTTCAACTAAAGTCAATACAAGTTAAACGAAGATTAAATAGGATTAACACTCTTTGTAATTCAAGCTTTAGAAAAATAAATATTCATGTTATTGATAATTTATTCTTTTACGACTAGTCATTTTTTAAAAATCCAGTTTTGCTTTCTGTTTTAGGAATGGAATCTTAATCTTCTCTTCCTCATGTCATATTTTTATATCCAAATAATACTATTTACATCTTCAAACACACTCTTAATTCCTTTAATGCAATAGAATATTTACATAATGTACAATTTTGTGTTTTAAATTTACGAAAGCGAATAATGATGAAAAAATATCGATGTAATATAACAGTTTAGAAATATTTAATAGAAGCCTGTATCGAACTTTCTGCTAAAAGATAGCTGTTATAATATTTTTCTTTTATTTCGTATGATTGGAGAGTTATGAAACATATTTGTTTTAAACAGCCTTAATCATTTTTATCAACAACCTAATATGTTGTTCTATTCTCCACATGCGGCAAAAAGGCACTGTTGAGCTAGCATAAAGTAAAACCACTTTTATAAATTTGTATGTACATGTAATGGCTTTAAATAACAGTTTTTGTTTCAATTACATTCTCTAATACTTTGTTGGGGATTTGCACTTAAATTATAATCCAGTTTCTTTCATTTGATAATTTTCTTTTATTTTCTATTATTTTCATACACTTGAATTTAATACGTTTGAACACACTTTGGTGATTTCCAAGTTGTTAAGCCAAAAACACAATACAATGAAAGTTTCACCTCTTAGAATTGTTATATAAGGAATTTATTTTTGCATGCATGACCGATTATTTTAAGAGAAATGTAATTAAGACAATAATTTCAAAATTGTACGATGTTTTACCAATTTGACTGTCGTTTGACTACCAATCTAATAAATGTATATATCTACCTAACTAACAACCAATAAAACTGCAAAGAGAGGCTTAAATTATTAAAACAGTAAGAGAGGTAAAGACAAATTTTAGTGAAATAAAGTATCCCTAATATTGCAGTAACAGAAATAGAATAAATCTACCTATTTACCAATTAAAATTATGTTTCTGTTTAATTTGTTTTATTTTGAAAGTCTCGTTTTTTTAATCAGATTGAATAATAACAGTTGTCTTTTAAGTTGTTTGACATTGGAATCCTTGAACACACTGACTTATCGTCCTTGTAAAATGTATTAATAGTTTTATGAAAAAAACATTAATAGGCAATATAAAATGTGGTAATACATCTTCAATAGAAAGTGGCTTAAACAACACAGGATAAGATATTTTAATGTTATAGCATAAGATCAAATGGAAATAAACAAATAAAGTCTTGAGGAGCATGACAGGTATTTCTATCTATTTTAATTACTACCATTGTTGTCAGAAGTCTTCCCGATGTATTATGTAAGTCTTCCTTTTCTTATAAAACTAATCTAAATTCATTCTAATCGCATAAAAGATTTCCTGCAAATAATGCTCTGATTTGATTAACACCATATGTTTAACAGTATAATAATTGAATTTCAAAGTCAGTACTTTGAGTATTACTTTCATTAATTTTTACATTTCAATTTAGTTCATATGATATATTTCTAATTTATCTTCAAGTATAAAATATTAAACCTTTAAAAACTATTACTGTACGTTTCGGATTCTTCTTTTACTTTTCTTAATCTTAACAGTTCCATCCATCCAAAATAAGTTAAGTTATATATCATTAAATTTTCCGTTCCCTCGGAACTTCCTAAAACTGAAAATTTCAATTAATGATTGCTACTTAAAACACTTTACTTCCATTCTTAAAACAAATATAAATTTTAACAAAAAATTTCCAATAACTTGATGCTTTTTTAAAAAAAATTATCGAGATTAATTTTTTAATCAGCCATAAAAGAATGGCTGATTTAAAACTTTTTCTCGTGAATAAAGATTTTTCCTACTCAAAACAGCAATTTTGTTGAGGAAAGAAATGTACCAATATTTCTTGTCTGTGTATCACGCGTCCTTCAGTTTTTTGCTATCAAAAATTTATTTAGCATTTTGTCTATACAAACACACACACACATATATACCTATGTGTGCATATATATATATATATATATATATATATATATATATATATATATATATATATATATATATATATATATATATACAGTAGAACCTCCATAAGTTGACCACCTAAGGGACTGTAACTAAGTGGTCAACTTAGGGAATTTTTTAAAAATATTTACTATAGTACAATATTAGAAAAAAGTTAGCACTTACTCATTTTTATTTTTACTGAAAGTACAAATTTTTACAAATTTTTAAAGAATGATTCAATTTTTGTTTGAGTCCTATTTTTGTTCATTTGGTAACTGCAAAAAGCAATTTCACAGTTTACAAGTCCATTAAGCATGCTTGGGCATTTTTCTGCAGCGAAATCTTTAAGTTGCTCCATCATGCATTTTACATTGTCTTCCTTCAGAGTTGGGTAGTTTTCAGTTTCATCGTCACTTGGATCATCATCCTCTTCGCCGTCCGTTTCTTGTACATTAGAGTCCTCGCTGTGCTTAGTCCCAGAGAGTATATCACTGAAGATTTCCTGTGGGCCTGGTTCAACACATGTTACTAACTCATCGTCCATGTTAACATAATCTTCAAAATTAACTCCATCAAAAACTGGCAAGGGAGATAGAGGAAGCTCATCCTCTTGCACCGATGTTGTAGCTGTAACAAATCCAGCTTTCTTGTAGCACTTCTTAATCGTGGTTTGAGTAACTTTATTCCATGCAGAATTAATTCAATGAACAGCATTCAAAACATTTACTGACGCAGCTGTTGATGATGCCAACGCAGAAGGACCACAGGCTTGTGCTTTCGTGATCACCCATTCCAGAAGTTGAGCTCTATAGTGCACTTTGAAAGAATTAATAATGCCTTGATCTGAAGATTGGGTTTTCGAAGTTGTGTTTGGAGGCAAAAATTTTAGCTTCATATTTGTGAGATTATTCACATTTAAGTAGCTGGGGCAGTTATCCACGGTATGTAGAATAGACCGCTTCTTTTTCCTCATTTCTGCTTCTATTCTCTAATCCATTCTTAGAATAAATCACTGGTCATCCAAGCGGATTTATTCGCTCTCCAAAAAAACAGGAAGGTCATCAGGTTTTACATTTTTAAATGCATGGGGTTTTGCGGTTTTGCCGATCACCATAGGCTTCAATTTTTCTCCTGTTATACTAGCACATAGAAGAACAGTAAAACGCTATTTGAAAGTTTTCCTATTTTGCAAGAGTCACCCTTCATTACTAGACTTCTATCAGACATTGCTTTAAAGAAGAGATCGCATTCATCAGCATTAAAGATGTCCTCATCTTTAAAACCTTTAGCGAACTCTGGGAATTTTTCAATAAACTTCTCCACCACTTCAGCTGAAACCTCATTCGATTCCCCACACAAAACTTTTTGAGAAATCTCGTATCGTAGTTTGAATTTTTCAAGCCAACCTGCTGACGCTTGGAAGTCCTCAATTTCGAATTCTTTTGCAAATTTTTTTGCTACTTCCTGAAGCATAGGCCCCGATATTCTTGTATTAATTGATCTCATCTCTACAAACCCAAAAAATGTAGCTTCATTCACAGCGTCGAGACACGTTTTTCTCCTTTTTCTTTGAAGTTCCCCGTTTTCGGAAGAATATCTTTCCAGATATTCTTCTTTGCGTTTTAAAATGTTGCTCACAGTTGTCTTACTCACACCAAATTTTTCTGCTGTCTTTCTTTGGCTGCTGCTTTCCAGAAAATTAAGAAGATCCACTTTCTCCTTTAAGTTCTCTTAGAGCTTTTCTTTGCTCCATTTTTAATAAAAGTTCTCAAATAAATGACTAGTACTGCCAAGACGCGATGTCCAGAAAAAAAGAACAGAACGTGTTTCACATGTGAGCGATACACGTTGTTTTCCAATTCTGCGTAGTTCGTTCAATGCTACACCGCTACACACATACCCCACTCTCCTGACCTTTTTTGACAGATTTCAGCAATTACAGCCAATCCAAGAAATGAAAGCATGCAAAGGGGTAGAATATCATTTCTCCTTAACAAAAGACTGGGCAATCTCTATTTCCCTCCCATAGTACTATATTGGAAGTGAATAATGAATGAGGCACCAAAGAGAGGGGGGGGATCGTGAGTGTTGCTCAGATAATCCGATTGACTGATAAAGAAATTCCTGGAAACCAGGTGGAGAACAGCCAGAGGAAAAATCTAATTCAAGAAAACATCAGTGGTCAAGTTACAGAGAGTAAAACCTACTAAAAATTGGTCAACATACAACTTACGGAGGTGGTCAACATAGAGAGGTAAATCGCCATTGAAAATGCATTTTGACCGTTCAAACTAATAAATTTCGGTCAACATAGAGAGGTGGTCAACGTACAGAGGTGGTCAACTTTGGAGGTTTTACTGTATATATATATATATATATATATATATATATATATATATATATATATATATATATGTATATATATATATATATATATATATAAATATATATATATATATATATATATATATATATATATATATACATACATATGTATACATATATGCATGTACACCAAATTATATGCATATACATATATGTGAGAGTTATGTTTCTGTGTGGGTATTTGTATATACTTCTTTCTATAGTTTAATTTTTAATTTTTATTTATACTATTTATTTATTTGTAATATCGTATATAAAACTACAAAATTTAAGTAAATAAGGATATACACTATATATAGGTCATATATTGTAAAATTACAGAGGTTTATGAATGCCTTACAGAAATTGTAAATATTAAGAATATAATTTTTTTTTCTTTTTGAAAGAATGAATACGTTGATAAAAAATCAAAATATGATATTCTAATAAATGAATAGAAAGGAAAACCTTATTCCGCACTCAGTACACAAAATCTCAGCATTTGTTTTACAAATATTTTTACTTTATTCAGATTGAAAATATATGAAAAATATTATGAAGTACTTTCAAGAGTTATAAAGCAGAATGTAACCAAAAAGTGTACTTTTGATATATATATATATATATAATATATATATATATATATATATATATATATATATATATATATATATATATATATATATATATATATATATATATATATATATATATATATATATATATATATATATATATATATATATATATATATATATATATATATATATATATATATATATATATATATATATATATATATATATATATATATATATATATATATGTATATATATATATATATAGTATATATATATATATATATATATATATATATATATATGTATATATATATATATATATATATATATATATATATATATATATATATATATATATATATATATATATATATATATATATATATATATATATATATATATATATATATATATATATATATATATATATATATATATATATATATATATATATATATATATATATATAATTGTTTTCAATTGCTTCACACAATATGTCATTCATCATATAGGCTAATGTAGTAGAAATTTTACGTTAACGATTCAAGGAATACAAATTTAATGTTAAATTTGTTTGCATGATCGAAGAGCAAATTATGTTTCTTGAATATCGATAAATCAACGAATGAACATTTATGTCACCACCATAATAAATTTATATCTCATATTTTTTGTTGTTAAAAATTCATTTTGCATGTTTTTAAGAAAATACATCGATGCTTACATAGAGGCTTATAGAGATGTTCCTAATCGGTTTGGACAATGTAGCAGGAAATTTAACTTAGTGGTCAGAGTACGTAAACCAAAATTAATTTTGTTTTTGTTCAACCAATTTTTAATCCGATACTACATGATTTTTTTAAAGATAATGTATACTTATCCCTCAAATTTCCACCGACGACAATTTCATTAACATAGAGAAAGGACAGCTTAAAAATAAAATTTAGCTAGAGACTTCCAAATTGCGTGTATTTATGACTTATAAAAATTATATAAAATAAAATGTTGAGAAAAACAAACGCCACACAAAACTATATTATGATATTAAATTAAACCTTTATGAAAATAAATGATGATGCAATTCAGCTTTTAATAAAACATTTGTTATTCGGTTCAAGAAAAAAATTCTAAAGAATAATGTGTAATGGAAAACACCACTGTTATCTTAAAATTAACTTTCCAATAATATAATTTAAGAAAAAGAAATTAATGAATTTAATTTCTGCAGTTTAATGGTTGTTTAAAGAAATAAAAGGCACTTAGGATATAATTAAAATTTCAATATGCTTCAGTAATATTTTAAAGTCATTGTTATTATAATCTTATAATTTTTTCCGTAAGTGAATAAGCAATGAATTCTTTAATCTGGTGTTTATTAATTCCTGATGAATTTTTATAAGTAGCTAAGTGTAGAGCAAGTGTATTCGATCCATAAAAAAGTAGCTTCACTAAATATTTTCATTTCATTAAATAGAAAATTAATACCGAGATGCTATATATTATGCATATCAGAATCTAAGTATATTAATCCTTTCAGCTGCTATATGTAAATAATCGAAAGTACAATGCTGTTCTCTTAAAAATTTCATTTTTAACAGCATTTTACTGCATTACTGCATATACTTAAAATCATAATCAAAGAAAATTATACACGTTATTTTTCTAAAGATCTGGTAAAAGTTTCTTTTAAAATAAAATTATATATTTAAAAATATGTAAATATTAGGTTTAAAAGGTGTCAACTACAACAATTCTTTGTTTAACTAACATTTTTATTTGATAAAGGGTTTTTTATACGAAATTTTTAAATAGCATTTATAGATTAATACTATTTTACAAATTGTTTATACACCTATAATTCGTGTTATGCTTTAAGATAAAGATTAATTAACACTCTTAACACAACAAGATATATATGTTAAAAATGTGTTTGTTTAGTACATTCTTAAAGGAATTTTTACTTTGAAAATAATATGCTTGCTAAAGTAATAATAACATATTTGCTTGGATAACTTCTTGCTAAAATACATACAAATAAGAGATTTATGCTTAATTTTTACTTTGAAATGTAACTTTATTCTCTGTAGTTACAATATTATTACGGCATTTATATATTGTACAGAAGTAAAAGAAATAAAATTTAATTATACATCTTGCCTTTTATTTTATCACTTGTGACTGAGAAATTTAGGTTTACATTATAAAAATGTTTCTTCTATTATTTTCATGTTATTTCGGCAAATTTAATATTTCTTTCTTTTGCACTGAAAGTAATCATATTCTATGTAAACCTTTCCTTAGCTGTCTCTAATATAATTAAAAACAAAATTGTTCATCAAATCAAATTATCAATAAAATTTTCCTCTATAAAATGTCTTATAATAATTTTAAGTTTATATATTATACATATAAAATGCATAGAAATAAAAATTACCTGGTTCAGTTAAATTATAAAAAATATTTGTTAGTATTATACATAAAATATATTAATAATAGTCTAATTAATATAATATACGCTAATAAAATTTCTTTATATGGTTTCTGTTATACATATTGAAATTTAATAAAATTGTTCCTCAAATCGAATTATCAATAAAATTTTCCTCTATAAAATGTTTTATAGTATTTTTAAGTTTTAATATAATACATACAAAATGTGCATAAATAAAAATGACCTGTTTCAGTAAATTACAAAAATATTTCTCAGTTATACATAAAATATATTAATAACAGTCTGATTAATAAAATATACGCTTATAAAAAATTTTTATACCTTTTCTTTTATATATAGTGAAATTTACTAAAATTATTCCTCAAATCAAATTATCAATAAAATTTTCCTCTATCAAATGTCTTATAGTAATTTTAAGTTTATATGTTATACATATAAAATGTATAGAAATAAAAATAACCTGGTTCAGTTAAATTATAAAAAATATTTATTCGTAATATACATAAAATATATTAATAGTCTAATTAATATAATATACGCTAATAAAATTTCTTTATATGGTTTCTGTTATACATATTGAAATTTAATAAAATTGTTCTTAAAATCAAATTATCAATAAAATTTTCCTCTATAAAATGTTTTATAGTAATTTTAAGTTTTAATATTATGCATAAAAAATGTCTAACAATAAAAATTACCTGGTTCAGTAAATTGTAAAAAAAATATTTCTTACTTATACATAAATTATATTAATAATAGTTTAATTAATATAATATATCCTTATAAAATTTCTTCATACTGTTTCTCTTATACATATTGCAATTTACTAAAATTGTTCCTCAAATCAAATTATTAATAAAATTCTCTTCTATATAAAATGTCTTATAGTAATTTTAAGTTTATATATTATACATATAAAATGTATAGAAATAAAAACTAACTGGTTCAGTTAATTTATAAAAAAATATTTATTAGTAATATACATAAAATATATTAATAATAGTCTAATTAATATAATATACACTTATAAAATTTCTTTATATGATTTCTCATATACATATATTGAAATTTACTAAAATTGTTCCTCAAATCAAGTTATCAAGAAAAATTTCCTCTATAAAATGTCTTACAGTAATTTTAAGTTTTAATATTATGCATAAAAAATGTGTAGAAATAAAAATTACCTGGTTCAGTAAATTATAAAAAAATATTTCTTAGTTATACATAAAGTATATTAATAATAGTTTAATTAATATAATATACGCTTATAAAATTTCTTAATACGGTTTCTCTTATGTATATTGAAATTTACTAAAATTGTTCCTCAAATCAAATTATCAATAAAATTTTCTTCTATAAAATGTCTTATAGTAATTTTAATTTTTAATATTATACATATAAAATGTGTAGAAAAAACCCTGGTTGAGTAAATTATAAAAAATATATATCTTAGTTATACATAAAATATATTAATAATAGTCTAAAAACCATAATATACGCTTATAAAATTTCTTCATACTGATTCTCTTATATATATTGAAATTTACTAAAATTGTTCCTCAAATCAAATTATCAAAAAATATTTTACTCTATATAATGTCTTATATTAATTTTAAGTTTTAATATTATTCATATAAAATGTGTAGAAATAAAAATTACCTGGTTCAGTAAGTTATAAAAAATAGTTCTTAGTAATACATAAAATATATTAATAATAGTCTAATTAATATAATATACGCTTATAAAAATTTTTTTATATGGTTTTTTTTATATATACTAAAATTTACTAAAATATATACTCAAATCAAATTATAAATAAAATTATCCTCTATAAAATATCTTATAGTAATTGTAAGTTTTAATATTATACATATAAAATGTGTAGAAATTAAAAATTACCAATTTAGTAAACTATAAAATATATTTTTTAGTTTTACATAAAATATATTAATAATAGTCTAATATATGCTTAAAAAATTTCTTTATACTGTTTCTGTTATATATATTAAAAATTCCTAAAATTATTCCTCAAATCAAATTATCAATAAAATTTTCCTCTATAAAATATCTTATAGCAATTTTAAGTTTTATTATTATACATATAAAATGTGTAGAAATAAAAATTATCTGATTCAGTAAACTATAAAAAAATATTTCTTAGTTATACATAAAATATATTAATAATAGTCTAATATAATATACGATTAAAAAATTTCTTTATACGGTATGTTTTATATATATTAAAATTTGCTAAAATTATTCCTCAAATCAAATTATCAATTAAATTTTCCTATATAAAATTTCTTATAGTAATTTTAAGTTTTAATAATATACATATAAAATGTGTAGAAATAAAAATTACCTAGTTCAGTAAGTTACAAAAAAAATTCTTAGTTATAAATAAAATATATTAATAATATTCTAATACGATATACACTTATATAATTAATTTACATGGTTTCTCTTATATATATTAAAATTTAAAGTTTTAATATTACACATATAAAGAAATGTAGAAATAAAATTTACCTGGTTTAGTAAATTATAAAAAAATATTTCTTAGTTATACATAAAATATATTATTAGTACTAGTCTAATTAATATAATATAAGCATTTAAAATATCTTTATACGATTTCATTAATATATATTAAAATTTACTAAAATTGTTCCTGAAATCAAATTATCAATGAACCTATCTTCTATAAAATGTCTTATAGTAATTCTAAGTTTTAATATTATACATATAAAATGTGTAGAAATAAAAATACCTGATTCAGTAAATTATAAAAAAAATATTTCGTAGTTATACATAAAATATAACAATAGTCTGATTAATATAATATAAACTTAAAAATTTCTTAATACGGTTTCTCTTATATATAGTGAAATTTACTAAACTTATTCCTCAAATAAAGTTATAAATAAAATTTTGCTCTATAAAATGTCTTATAGGAATTTTAAGTTTTAATATTATGCATATAAAAAATGTAGAAATAAAAGTTACCTGGTTTAGTAAATTATAAAAAATATTTCTTAGTTTTACTATATTAATAATAGTCTAATTAATATAATATACGCTTATAAAATTTCTTTATATGGTTTTTCTTATATATATTGAAATTTACTAAAATTGTTTCATCAAATTATCCGTAATTTTTTTCTATATAAAATGTCTTATAGTAATTTTAAGTTTTAATAATATTCCTCTATAACGTGTAGAAATAAAAATTACTTGGGTCAGTAAATTATAAAAAAAATAGTTCTTATTAGTTATACATAAAATATTAATAATAGTCTAATTAATATAATATACGCATATAAAATTTCCTTTTACGGTTTCTCCTATATATATTGGAATTTACTAGTTTTATTTTGCTTAAATGTACAGTAAGAAAACAAATAAATGAATAAAGTCGAAAGTTGCAAATAAAATTCATAAAAAGATAAATAATGTAGAGAATATTACAGCTTAAAAATCAATTATTCATCTGCAACCCTTTTCGTTTTTGATGGAACCTTTGGTTCTTTTCTGCATCCATATGAAAATATTCGAAACGAATGCACACCTTCTATGAAGAGTTTGCGTTTTAAGAAACCATTCTGGGCTATAGCTCGATTCATTGTAGCCTAGAGCTCGGAGATTTTTATCTCTTTTCCTTACTCTATACCCCCATTTTTTTGCTCGGCATTCGATCGTTTTGTACATATTTCTCAGGTCTCGAATGGCGAAAATATATTTCCATATCGACGACAGAGAAATGTTCTAGATTTGCAGTTTATTCATTCAGTTTGTGAACCGAAACCATTTGAATGAAAGATGGAGTCCAAAGAGTATTCAAATTTCGCTTTCTAAGAATGGCAGCAAACAAAAGATTATTTCCCAATTGATATTCTAAAGGTCTGTAACATATTTTATTAGTAGCTTAAAATATAAGTTTATCGTCATGTCAGTAAGAAGTTTAAATTTT
>CM063505.1:55584814-55587314 GCA_032207245.1 Pardosa pseudoannulata
AGTTAAAGCATAACAAAATATCTTATTTTTGAGTCTTGGCATCTCAGCGTGACGTAAGCAGATTAGATGATCGTGCGTTCCAAATCAAAATATCACTGACGTTTCACTCTCTCACATAGGAAACAGATAGGTATCTTCCATTCGCAGTCTCTCTGTCGACTTCCCCGAACTTAACTGCTCCCTTCAGATCTTCTCTCCCTTCCTGGGGGGCTTCAGTGTCCGCATTTCTCGCAATTCATCTCTGCCGAAAACAGAAGTTTTCTAGTCCAGATGTACTGCTGCCTACAAAAACACATCAAAGATCATCCAAAGAATCTTATCAGCCCCCTCCCCTTAGCCAGCCATCTTCAATTTCATGAAACGCCGAGTGAAAGGTATCAATGGGGGCGAGTTTGCCGAAAACAAGAAAGGCATACACATGTGAAACACTGGTCGTGAGATCCACATTTCTTACAGTGACCAAGTAATGACTTAACACATACTGTTTAATAACGGTTTTTCCATTATACCTGAAATCCCTGTTTTACGTCAAGTATGGACAATTTTTGTTTAATCCATAAAACCAAATCTTCGTAGCTCATAAGCCTTAGTTTGACCTTCTGTAGAACAAAGTTTTCAGATTTAAATCTTCTATCGAATACTACTCAATAGTAATGGATTATTCACCGTTTTCAGTGTGTATTGTATATTAACCCCTTAATATACATTTTTTTTTACAAAGGCCGGTCAAAAAAAAAACAACAATTTTTTAATGTATAAAACACAATTTAGAAAAGTAAACTATGTGAAGTTAAGTCAGAGGAAAATTCATAGTACTTGTATTATGAACGAAGTATATAAATTAGAATATAAAATTAGGGAAAATTGCTATTTACCCTAATTATAAATATTAATACTATAATAAAAATAACACTATAATATACAATGAATAATATTATAACTGAAAACATTTAATATTTACACAAGTTAGAGCTTTGTCTTGCCAAAATTTTATTGCAATTTTGGATTTTGGTAAGACTGTAGAAAATAGTCGAATATTGTAATATTACAAGAACATCGACTTTTTTATCTTTCTTTTCGAATGAATACGTCGTCGGAGAGAGGCTCACAAGGAAGAGATAATTCGTAAGTGATAAGTAGAAAAAAACATATTTTATTCTTGAATAAGTAAGTGTTATTACTTACAATCCCATGTAATTGATAAATATCAATAAAACGAATGTTTTTTTTTTGCTTTTACATTGTTATTTTCAATTCTCGATTCCATTCGAATGTGAAACATTATAACGACATAAAATACAACGCCGCTCGAATTATCTCGAGTGTGCACATTTCGGCCAATTTAGTGCGCTCGAGTTAACTCGAGCGTGCACGTTAAGGGGTTAATACAAAAAACCACTCTTTCTAAATATTAAATGTTTCCAATTATAATATTATTTATTATGTCTTATAGTATTATTTTTATTAAAGTAGTGATATTTATAATTAGGGTAAATAACAATTTGCACAAAATTTTTATACTTTGTTCAAAGTACAAGTACTATGAATTTTCATCTGACTTAACTTCACATATTCTACTTTTATCGTTAGAAACCACGTCTAACAGTGCGTGTAAACATAATTCTTCGTCAATGTCTTAAGTAGGCGTTGATGTCTAAAGGAAATTTTTGAAACTAAAAAGTCAGCCTAATAGATTATTCAGAATCGCGTGTTAGGTGAAAGAAAAAATACTAAAAAGACGAAGAAATATGTGTCAGGTAAATAATTTATTTCAAGGGTGAATATAAACTATTCATCATTAAGTTGAAAAAAGAAAACGTGTAGGGGATTATTAATTTTTATTCTTTATAAAGAGGAGAGAAGAAAATGTAAGAAAATTATAAACACGAGAATTTTTATTTTCTTCTTTTCCTTGGTAGCTTCCTCTATTTAACCAAATTTCAAAACACGGTTCTGGGAAAATGTTAAGAGTGTGTTGTATAATTATTAATTGACATAATCTTTCATATTTCATATTAAGTGGATAAAGAACCTTCAAAATGACAGTTTACTGGTAAAATAGGATACTTTTTAGTGACTTACTTTTTATGACTCAGAAATGTCAAGCTAAGTGTTATACTTCATAAATTAATTAATTATGTCGATATAATTCGTATAATTATTTGTAGAAATTATTTTTGGTTGTATACCATTGCTTCCAGACTTGAATTGGATTTTTTACTGATTGATATTTTCCTTTCATTGATTTATTATCTTTAAAACTACAATGGCTTTTCACAACTGCTTCTTTCATTATGGAATCTATCCGTATTGTGACATTTTTATGGACTTAACGAAGACCTATGGAAAACAATACAGAGGTTGTACGCACATTTTTAGACGATTTTGGTTAGCGGTATTAAAAAATCGTTTGTTGCAAAATAAATAACTTCAATTGTACTATGTTTTTAAAAGTCAAAATTATAGTCAGGTATTTGTTTTTATTCAAAATTGAGATTTT
>CM063505.1:55592314-55602314 GCA_032207245.1 Pardosa pseudoannulata
AGATTAAAATTATTTTAAAATAGACATTTAAAATAGACACACACACACACACACACACACACGTATATATATATATATATATATATATATATATATATATATATATATATATATATATATATATATATATATATATATATATATATATATATATATATATATATATATATATATATATATATATATATTACCGCTTAAAGAAGATTAGCCAACGAGATTAATGGCCAAATGGTCAAAGCACGCGATCCAGACTCGAAGATTGTGGGTTCGATGCTTACCATGGCGATTTATCCAAAGTACGGATTTTTAATTTAAAAATGTTATTTATTGTTTCCTTATGTTCTTCACCATTCTAGATCTTTCCTTAATACGTAAATTAATTATTTCTAAAATATTATGTTCGGGTATAATAGCTGAAACCCACTAGTTGTAGGCAACTTCCTGATCTTGTAAAGTTGCGAGTTGCTACTTAGCTTCAATAAATTCACGTGTTAAGTGAAGCTGTGTGTCCATTCGAATATTCGTGACAATATTGTATACATATATATATATATATATATATATATATATATATATATATAAAGAGAGAGAGATGGATATATAGATATCGATATATATTTTAAAAATAATTTTGCACATGACATTTACTTTTTAAAGGTCCTTATTGATTTGAAATTACCACTAAATTATTACTTTTTTCATTTTTTTCATTAACAATAGAACAAGATAAAAGTGTAATACAATTTTAACCATACTTTTTTTTAGTTCTTGTTCATTTATAAAATAATATTAGAATTTAAATTTTATTTGAAATTTGTGAAGAAAACTCATATTAAAATTTAATTTTTAATTCTTAATTTTGTACTAATATAAAAAATATTTTATTTCGAATGTTTAAATCTAAACTTAAAAAAAAAATTTACAAATTGGTTATTCGATTTTTATTAACAAACAATTTCTAAATTACTTAAGCTAGGTGTCATAGACAACTGCTACGAACATATTTCCTTTAAAACCTACTTCTTAATATTTGTTGTACTATCGACATTTCAAACTTCTGAAAGTTCTCTTTCTTTCTCACTCTTTCCTGAAATGAAAAAAAAATGCTGAAATGCAGATGGCGTTCCTCTTCTTCAAGTTTGCGTTTCAGGAACCTATTTCAGTCCACTATTTGATTCTCTAGTCGATAAAATGGATTTTTCATCTTATGTCGTTTCTTGCATTTTCTTTTTGTTTTCCAATATGAAATATTTTTTTTTTTAAATAAAACACTAGAATTTTAGAGTCACTACCTTTATTAGAAAGGTCATAACAAATATTCGTATTGTGAAATTTGTATCAACATTTTTCAATTTTTTTCTTTTTAAAAATAAATGAGCGCAACGATACCTAGTATTTCTTTTAAAAGGTGATATTGGAATATAATTTCTTAAGGGATAACAATGGAAGAAATATTTTAATTAACAAATTTGTCACGAAATAACACATTAGTTAATATAAACGCTGTTGTTATGTTGCTTGCTTTGAAGCTTCATGAAGTATCTAAACTTTTATATTTCATACAATTTTTCTCAGATAAATTTATAGGTGTGATTTTAATAATATATATTTTAATACAGTCTTCATAAAAAACTTATTATTCTAATTTTAAATAATTCATAATAGTTCTTTCATTTTTATTCTTTATTGTCTGTGATTTCTGTTCTAATTGTTTGTATTTTTACAGATGGCATCACCCTGCAACTTCTTTTATTTATTTATTTATTTTTGTATTCAAGGCCAGGAAAAGATGTCTGTTAGTTTGGTATTCCACGTGTCTTTAATTCTATTCATTTCATCTGTATATTATTTATTTTATTCATTCATTTTATTTCACTATTTGATTCTCTAGTCGATAAAATGGATTTTTCATCTAATACTGTTTCTTGCATTATCTTTTTGTTTTCCAATATGAATTTTTTAAAAACAAAACACTAGAATTTCAGAGTGATTACCTTTATTAGATAGGTCATAACAAATATTTTCATTATGAAACCTGTATCAATATTTTCCTTTTTTTTTCTTTTTTTTTTAAATGAAAGAGTGTAACGATACCTAGTATTTCTTTTGAAAAGTGATATTGGAGTATAATTTTTTTCGTTATAAAAATGAAACGAATATTTTAATTAACGAATTTCTCGTAAGGTAGTGAAATTATGTGATATAAATATTGCTGTAAGTTGTTTGCTTTAAAGCTTCAATAAGTATCTAAAGTTGTATATATCATACAAACAATTTTTCTCAGATAAATTTATACGTGTGATTGTATCACATATTTTAGTACATATTTTTAGTACATATTTGGTACACATAATAGGTACAATAAAGACACCAATTTACAATATATATAAATATATATGCCAGCGGGCAGAATTATTTTAGCCTATTGCACTAAAAAAACCCTGTGTTTGTTTGCATTGTTTGTCTTACTGAGAATTGAAAGAACATAAAAGATTTGTAGTCGTGGCTTAATTAAAAACTGCTAATTCCAACTTTGTGGAATTTAACTTTATTATATAAGACAAGAGTTCCGCATCGAATGCTCATGAGTACACACTTCCCCAACTTTTCCCCAACAGCAAGTGATTACCTTATATGAGTTCTTTAATATTAATTTAATATTAATTTAACTTTTGTTCATAAAGTACTTTCTCTCCGTATTTCTGATTTTACCTTCAGACACAATATAGACTTAATTCAGCCTCTGTCTGTACGACTTTAGCCAATAGTTAGCCCGTTCTCTTTAAACATGGATATTTTTTATCACGTGATCAATTGTGCTTAGGGATTATTCGTCGTTCTTTTACCTGACGAATCCCTACTTAAAAAGCATATGTAATTGTCTATGAGCACGAGGTTGTAAAAGTGCTTGCCTGTTTTATGGTTTTCATGTATCTCACTAGAAATAAAATGTGTTATGCTTTAGAATAAGTCTCGTCCATGTTATATATATATATATATATATATATATATATATATATATATATATATATATATATATATATATATATATATATATATATATATATATATATATATATATATATATATATATATATATATATATATATATATATATATATATATATATATATATATATATATATATATATATATATATATATATATATATTATATATATATATATATATATATATATATATATATATATATATATATATATATATATATATATATATATATATATATATATATATATATGTATATATATGTATATATATATATTATATATATTATATATATATATATATATATATATATATATATATATATATATATATATTTATATTATATATATATATATATATATATATATATATATATATATATATATATATATATTTATATATATATTTATATACATATATATATATATATATATATATATATGTATATATATGTATATATATGTATATATATGTTATATAAGTATATATATATTATATATATATATATATATATACTATATATATTATATATATTATATATATATATATATTATATATATATTATATATATATATATATATATATATATATATATATATATATATATATATAGTGTATTTTTAAATGTTTGTAAATATTGGGGTATTACTTAAATTAATGTGTTATCAATATATTTGAATTTATTGGTTTAGTAAAAGATCTATGCATATACTATCCATGATGCATAGCAGAAACACAACAAACTTTTTTATACTATTTTTACATTTTTCATAATAGGAAAATGTGACGGATAGTACTTTTGGGTCTGAGGTATTTCATTAGGCTTTGGTGGTGTTTTATTTATTTTTGTACGTGATAGAATAAATTTGAATAAATTGTAGAAGGCTTAAACCCAGCGTTCATTTTTCAGGGAATCTTAAATCGACCGCTAATTCCCTTTTGTATATTTACGCGGGATTTCCTTTCAGCTGGTCAGCGAAGTTAAACATAAAACTTCCTCAAACCACTGAAAGCATAGCAAATAATGTCGGTCACGAAAGAAAAAAATGGCTAAAATATATAGACTCTCTTGAATCCTGAAACATTTTAGGAAGTGATTCTGTTTTCTTTTGTGTTAGCATAATGTTTTATACATTGAAACATTAGAGTGATCTTCCATTTCATGGAATGGAAACATAAGAGTATAAAATCAACCCTTTCTCTATCGAAGAAGTTGAAAATTGCATTTCCTAGAAAACTCAATTCACTAACTTTATTTGCATCTCATTGGAGTTGTAATGGTGTCTGGTAATTTAATCGATTATGTTTTATTAAATAAACACGACACCTATTGAAAAAGCAATTTTATGCTCTGGAGATAGTTTTGAAAAATCGGAAAATGAAGTAAGAACATTTTTAACGTCTTACATTTAAATTTTATGCAAATGTGATCGACCGATTCATTTTTAGTGAATAATTTATGGGGAAAGATGTATGCGTAATGCATAGGAGAAATATTTTTATGAATCTTTGATGAAAAATAGGTCTTTGGCTGTACTTTAGGACTGAATAGAGAAGTTTTAAAGAAACTTTGTTTTAAAAACCGTGATATTTTGAAGAATAGTTTAAGTTTTCGCATATCCCGTTGTATGTTGTTGATTTGACAGACTTTTGGAAAACTTTTTGTTCTTCATGAATGAATAGAAGCAGTAGTAATTTTAAAATTCGTTCTTTCCCAAAGTTTTTACCTGAAATATATTTCAGAATGAGAATGCAAATCATTATTTTTATAGTTTCTTAAGAATTACAGAAATGAAAATAATTGTTCCAAAGACCAAGCATTGAAAATAGTTTGCACCAGTCTAAATTATCAGTTCACAAGTATGAGGAATTTTATATAAACATCATTTAAACTTGAATGACAGTAAATTAGCCTAAGAATAAAATGGCTCTGTATAGTTATCATGTAGGATAGTAAACTTATATTGAATTTTTTTTATCAATGTTAATCTAAAATAAAATTTCTTCAGGACTGTTTGTATTTTAAGAATTCTTTAAAGATTTATATCACTTCATTGAACAGTAAATTCTCCAAGGTGTTTTCATTTCCATATTTTATTTTTTTGCACGATAATTATTCTTATTGGCTTTTGAAATAGATTATAGAAAATGTCTCAAGTAATGCAAAAATAACCGTATTTTAAACTATTTTGTTTTAAAGGAAACATATCATACTAATAAAGCCGAACGATGGCCGAATGGTTAGGGTGCTGGCCTTCGGAACCGGAGTTCGCGGGTTCGAATCCCTCTACGGGCATGGATGTATGTAGCCGTTCGGAATCGGCTTTAAGCAGTAGGTCCCGGTCTCATTAGCCCTCGTGTTGCAATAAGTAGACCGTAGCACTCCAAAACCAAACCAAACCATACTAATAAAATGTTTGTTTTATCACATGCCATAATTCTTATAAAAATTCTAAAAATGAGAGCGAGCCAGTTGGAATTTTATTTTCAATATATATTGAATAATCTATTATAATATCCAAAATAACAACCATTATTGCATGCAATATAGTAGGTACATACCTTAAATATAAAAATAGCAACCATTTAATAGAGTAAATAACAATATATGTTTAATAAATTTAGGAGAGATTTTGAATGTATTCTTGTTTTAAGTGCTCTTGAAATTAAATCCTTTATTATGTAAATATGTATCTTACCTATTCTGTGTTAGGCTTGAATCTAAATTATAAAATGATGTATTATCAAACAATGTAAGTGTTCTTATAACAATATTTATATAACCTAGCAAAAACAAACATTATTTATAACTCGATTAAATTCCTATATCGAGTCTTTTATACTAAATTCCATTTATTGTTAATGTTGTTACCACTAATTAAAGGACTGAATTTATAAGTCTATATATTTCTCGTCAGCTGGGGCCTCAAACATTTAATTAAACTAATTACAGTTGTTTAATACCTAATTACCTGCGATATAAATTAATTGCAATTAGTATAAAATGTTTTAAACCATAAACAGCTACAGGTATATTAGAAAAAAATTGCAGAACTATAGAAAGATCTGAAAATGCATACGTGGAAACGTAAAATTTATTTTTCCTACTTATTGAGAATAGACATACGTTTCTACACTATATAACGAATGAGAGCAATTACTAACATTACACTTCTTAGATTTTATTTTGTTAAACTAAAATCGGTAAGATTTTATTATATAATACAATTGAAGAAGCACTGAAATAATAAAAGATTAAATTCGATAGCAGTCTGACTGTAGGAAGCTTGAGGTCCACGTAAGTTTAGGTAATAAAATATATTTTACAGGAAACAATTTAAAACTGGTGAACAAAATAGTACAATACCTTAACAATTTTATAAGGTTTTAGATAAATGTCTGAAATTTTTTTATATCATTTATTACTTTTAGTCTACAAATATCAACTTCTATCTACTGTTTGGGACTACTTAAAAATTGGGTTCCCCTTGGCAAATTTGGAAAATAATTGGAGATATTTACTAAAACACATAGGTAATCCATCTAAACATTGTATTTCTTGCTTTTTCTGGCGACTTAAATTAATGCACATGGCGCCATCGTAATAGAATTATACACTCTTAATTAAAGAAAACAGTTTACAAATTCAACAGCTCTAAATTATTAAAAATCAGCCATAGTGAACCATTAATGGTTTGCTAATTTTTTTAAGCATTGCGCATTTTTAGTATATAAGAAAAGATTCACACAAGGAGAGTGGGATTCAAGTATAAGTTGTAAGAGAGATGTAGATTGTTTGGAAACGGTGAGATCAAGAGAAAATGTTAGGCTACCATACTTAAACCATTATCGAGAAGTTGGCGGGGGAACGCAGTTCTTTAGTTAAGCCTACTATTTTAATAGAGGATTGGTCAAATAATTTCAAAATAATATAGTGTAAATTCATAAATAAATTTAGGATGTTTTATTTTATATTATTAATTTAAAGCTATAAATTATATAGATCAATTTTTTTATAGCGTAATCAATTGGGACATAAGTGCTGTAAATCTTTAATGTCAGAATGTTCTAGAATATTTTGAAAAACTTTCGAATATACGTTCAGTAAATTCACTAATCAAGTTAACAGTATATAACTAATTTTTTTCTGTTTAAAATGTGAAGATAGGTGTTTTCTCATAAAATAAAGATTATTGTTTAGAACATATTTTATTAAATACAAATTAATTACTTTAGGGGAGCAAAAGTGGATTTTTGTATTAAAATTAAAAATACATGAGTTTTAATTGTGGTTTTTCTTAGATTTTATGTTAAATTTTATTAATTAAATACATTTTTGTCTCTTTTCTGCAATGTGAATATGCAACTTACTTCACAGACTAGGTGACAAATTTTAAATATTTAACTATAATATAAGTCAAGTAAAAATATTATAAGTGTCTTTAAAAATTTAAACGTCCCTGTATATTTACAAACACAGTGGCGATGGAATATTCTTTTTCCAAATGTGAATTTTTAAACACAGTGGTGAAAGTAATGAGCATAACTGCATAAATTTGTTTCATAATGTAGTTTATTTTTAACTGTTATATAGAAGTAAAAATAAAATATTAAATGAGCTAAATTATGGTGTTTACAAATTCTGCTTTAAAATCTGCAAGTATCGTTGAGTGTTTAAGAATTGTGATTTATAAAACAAAAAACTCGTTTAAAGTTCTGAAAAGGAAGAATTGAAATGTTAAAAAGAGAAATTATTCATGAGTCTGATTGCTATGAGGGAGTTAATCATTCTTGAATAGTAAATAATTTATAATATTATGATCGAGTTTAAGAAATTTTAGCAGTAATGAAAGTATTATTTTACTACTCAAATCCCTAGAATTTTTTATGCAACTACTAAATTATTTAACGTTTATTTTTACCTGTTATATAGAAGTAAAAATAAAATATTAACTGAAGCTAAATTATTATGTTTGCAAATTCTGCATTAAAATATGGAAGTATCGTTGAGTGTTTAAGAATTGTGATTTATATAACAAAAAACTCGTTTATAGTTCTGAAAAGGAAGAACTGAAATGTTAAAAAGAGAAATTATTCATGCATGTAATTGTATGAGGAAATTAATTTTTCTTGAGAAGTAAATAATTTATAATAGTATGACCGAGTAGAAGAAATTTTAGCAGTAATGAAAGTATTATTTTACTACTCAAATTTTTAGAATTTTTGATACAACTACTGAGTTATTTAACGATTATTTTTAACTGTTATATAGAATTAAAAATAAAATATTGACTGAAGATAAATTATGATGTTTGTAAAATCTGCATTAAAATCTGGAAGTATCGTTGAGTGTTTAAAAATTGTGATTTATATAACAAAAAACTCGTTTAAAATTCTGAAAAGAAAGAACTGAAATGTTGAAAAAAAAGAAATTATTCATGCTTCTGATTCCTATGAGGGAATTAATCGTTCTTGTGGAAAAAATAATTTATAATAGTATGATCGAGTAGAAGAAATGTTAGCAGTAAGGAAAGCATTATTTTGCTACTCAAATCTTTAGACTTTTTGGTACAACTACTCAGCTATTTAACGTTTATATTACTTTCCTAAACATTATTCAAGCGAGATGGTTAGGATTTATATGGCAGATCTTTCCTCTATATAATGTGTTATGTATTAGAGCAGGCTGAGAAACAGAATGTTTTAGTTTGCTTGATTTTCCTCATGTGTAAAATAAATGCGGGTCTTTCATCGAAATAAACTGCAATAGAAAATTCTCAATGATACGTATATGTAATAGAAAAGGGAAAGATATAAAAGAATGTGAAAGATGCAATGCGGGGTTAAAAAGCTCAATGTCACCAAGTATTGTCATACTAAACACTGGACAATGTATGGGAAATTTTTATACATTTAGAATCTCATGGATTGTTCTAATGGATATGACATAGACTACATTTCTTTTAAACCAGTTTTAAAATAAATTAGGTAGTTCTCTCTATGCAAATCACATGAAAGGAATAATTTAACAATAAATACAAACACATCATTTACCTTCTTTAAATGATATAAATATCCACAGTTTAATAAATATCTCCAAAATTTAATGTCATATGCACTAAATTAAACACTGGAATACTAAAACACTGGCATACTAAACACTGGAAAAAGTGTGGGATATTGTTATACATGTACAATCTCATGCATTATTGTAATAGATATGACATAGATTACATTTCTTTTAAACCAGTTTTTTAAAATAAATTAGATAGTTTTCTCTATGCGAATCACATTAAAAATGAATGGATTAATTTAACAATAAATACAAACACATCATTTACCTTTATTAAATGATATAAATATCCCCAGTTTAATAAATATCCCCCCCAAATTAATGTCATATACACTAAACTAAACACTAGAATATTAAAAAACTGGCATACTAAAAACTGGAAAATGTATGGTTTATTTTTATACGTATACAATCTCATGGATTGTTCTTATATGACATAGATTACATTTCTTTTAAACCAGATTTTAAAATATATTAGATAGTTTTCTCTATGTAAATCACATTAAAGATGAATGGAATAATTTAACAATAAATACAAACACACCATTTACCTTTTTTAAATGATATAAATATCCACATTTTAATAAATATTCCCTCCCCAAATTAATGTCCTATATGCTAAACTAAACACTCGAATACCAAAACACTGACATACTAAACACTGGAAAATGTATGGGATATTTTTATGCATGAATCTCATGGATTATTCTAATAGATATGACATAGATTTATTTCTTTCAAACCCGTTTTTTAAAATAAATTAGATAGTTTTCTCTATGCAAATAACATTAAATGAAGAATGGATTAATTTAACAATAAATAGAAACACATCATTTACATTTATTAAATGATATAAATATCAACAGTTTAATAAAAATCAGCCCAAATTAATGTCATATAAGCTAAACTAAACATTGGA
>CM063505.1:55609814-55642314 GCA_032207245.1 Pardosa pseudoannulata
ACAACTGCAGGGTTCTTCTGTAAATACAGAAGATTGAAACGTATTCTGTATAGTTATACATAACAAAGTTTACAATATTGACATGTATTTCATTAATTATAATTGCGCAGACAAAATATGCAACATTGGCTGCGCTTTTGGGAGAATTAAAGAACAAATAAGGGGTTTACCGTCTTAAAATTTTGGGATAAAACCACATTATATATTTAAAAGATTATTTAATATCTTTCAAATTATGTATTTAAGCTATAGGCTTTATAAATTTATTTTTGTTACTTAAATAAATGTATAAATAATATTTTCTTTTATAAAAACTAAAACTGCCACTACTGGTGTTATATAATTCTAGAACTAAAAAAATGTAATCCTAGTATCAAAATATGCACAATTAATATGATACAGTACGCTAATATATTTTAGTTATCTCCTTAAAGGTGATTAAAATGTTATAAATATATTCTAATTTTTGCATTTTTATTGCTACTACTATAAAGAATAAAATAAGCAGTTTTACGCATAGTCTAAAAACCAATTAGACATTTAAAATTCTCATTCTTTTTCTTTTGACGTAAATTTTTAATAAAAACGAGAATTAAACGTAAAAAGAAATGTTCCTTACTTTTTTAAAAAACAAATTTCAAATATGAAACAGGAATAATTCCACCATTGAATTTTTTCCTATTACGAGCTTTAAAATTCCCTTTCACCTTCTATTTATTAAAAATACTCTATTTTTTTGCAGACGCAATGAAAATATTCACTTTAAAAAGAATAATCTATTTTTTTTCCCTCTACGTGGATGGCAAGGATATATTTCAACTGTCACGAAAAATAAATATAATACTTTTTGTCTGCTGACAGCTTTGAAAATAGGTTTGGAGGCAAATAAAAATGAATTTAAATACACACATCTCCAAAATATATACCCTTATGTGAAATGATTTCCGCATATCAAACGTGCCTAACATTCTTAATTCGAATGAAGCTGCATTCAGTTTAAAAATGATAATCTCTTCATACTTTTCTTTCTTTCATTTCGGTATTTGCTGTGAATACCATATTTATAAAAGCAATTCTTTAGCTTTAGAACTTTCACCGAGACATCGGAATAAGATGTTTAATTTATCTTACGCATAAAAATTGCTTTTTAGCCGTAACTTTGCTGATTTCCAAATAACTAATTCTCATCAATCTCTGTCAGGTTTTGCAAGGTGAATTTTTACACAATAGTAATAGAATTGCTTTAACACCGTAATTTTTCATAACTATGTGTCAGAATTTTTTTTTGTGTTTGTGTGGCATGATTACTAGAGATAAGCTAAAATCAATCAGATGATAAAATATTCTGCATCCGGCTTTGAGAGTGGTATAAATTTGCATAATAATTCAAAGTATTCTTGGGTAATGAACAACGTTTTATAAATCGCTGTTTGAAAGTTTCATTTTGGGGATAATTTTTTTTAGATGTTGAGAACAATTTAAAGTTGGAGTTTATTCTGACAAACTATAAAAGCTAATGCAAAATTTCTATCGGGGTTTTAATATTAATGAGGAAAAGTTTCCATAGTAATGAAATATAATTTAATTCAAATAAATCGGAATGACATTTTTTAATAGACACATATATAAATTTTTAGTATCATCTAACATATACAGGTACATAAAATTCCTTTGTAACGTGAATTTTTTTGTATAAATTATTTTGTGAATTTACTGTATCATTGAAGACTATTTAATTTTATGTTTAATTTAGATGAATATTCAGTATCACATACTTTAGATTTGAAATTTCCATCGATGTTATGATACTCTACATATAATCTTCATCTAAATTTACAGTTATAATTTCATACGTTTCTGAAATCAATAGTTTTATATTATATGGGACTTGTATTCCTACGTTATTCTTTTAATTATAAATGGAATTATGAGATTTATTAAGTGGCTTTATTACAGCTACTAAAATACAAAAAAAGCAACAGAATGTACATATGTGCAGCTGTGAGTTTAACTTAATGTATCAATGGGAAATAATTAGGGTTATAGACTAGTGGTTTTTATACTGAGTTCCAGGAAATGTTCAAAATTGTTCCTCATAAGTAAAAGCGTAAAATAATTATACATACATACATACATATATACATACATATATATATATATATATATATATATATATATATATATATATATATATATATATATATATATATATATATATATATATATATATATATATATATATATATATATATATATATATATATATATATATATATATATATATATATATATATATATATATATATATATATATATATATATATATATATATATATATATATATATATATATATATATATATATATATATATATATATATATATATATATATATATATATATATATATATATATATATATATATATATATATATATATACATATATATATACATATATATATATATATATATATATATATATATATATATATATATATATATATATATATATATATATATATATATATATATATATATATATATATAATAGACACAAAATAATACTCTTTTTCAGACATTGTCATCTTTTTTATCAAAGCGTTTGTTTATATTTTCATAACTTAACTTAAATTCTATAATTTTTCTAATAAAGATTCGTATAATGTAACACTAATAATATGCTAATAATAAAGTAATAATGCAACTAACACTATTTTGCAAATTCTTAATGGTACTAGATATATATTTTTCTATACATGTAAAGTACCATATTTGTGAGGGTGATATAAATATAATTTTTATACTATATTCTATATAGTATATTTTATGGATTTATAAATATGGAATTAAAATCAGTTTTACGTAAATTATATTTATGAAAAGAACACTCTGAGCTAACATTTTAGTTTCTATACAAAATTTATATACCTCGAGACATAAAATTATTATATTGAGAAGAAAAAAAAACTTAATTGAAACCTTTTCTGGAGATCCCGTTTTTATATTTATATTAAATTTCATTAAAACATATTGAGGAAATATATTGAGGTTTTGCACAGATTTAAATTTGTTTAAAAAATTGTTTTTTTTTTAAGAATTCCTCATAATTTAGATTTTTTAAATTATTTAACTAGGTTTTGAGAACGTTAATAATTTATAAAATATCCTCTTGTTAAGTAATTGACTTTTGTACATTATCCCGGCGTAAAGTTTAATTTATTATTCTATTTTTATTCCACCAGTGATAGCAATAAAATTTGCCAATCTCATGTTTTGTGTACGCTTTAATGTCATAGATTTTATTGGTGTTTCCAATAGTATGAACTATTCTAATATTTTCCTATCCTAAAATCAAAGTTTCTTAATACCGACAAGTTGATTAACACATTGTATGCGGGACACGTACTAGTACGTTTTCTGACGATTGATACTTGAGCGAGCGTCACGTACTAGTGCAAGTGTACGTAACTACATGGTTTTGTGTACAAAAATAACGGTAAATACAGGAAAACGAAGCCAAATGTTGTTGTCTACTACATAGAGTATGGAAAAATTTAGACAAATAAAAACTAGTTTTTACATCAGTTGATGCAGAACCACAGAATGGGAAGGTTGATTAAAAAAATCAATTTAGATTTAAAATTACCTTTTTATTTATCCTTGCGAAAATGATATGATATATATATATATATATATATATATATATATATATATATATATATATACATATGTATGTATATATATATATATATATATATATATATATATATATATATATATATATATATGTATTTGTACATGTATTTGTTTATTTGTGTATATATTTCAATCTATCATACGAAAAGTTGGTTAAAAATGAAATAATTTTCGATCTATCGAAATTTAACTAAATAACTAAATTTACGTTCAAAAAGCAATCTCTCGGTTCAATTCTACTGCGAAATGTACCCGCTCACAATGTGCTTAGAAAATTATTTATATCATATTTTGTCTATCATATTATAAAATACTATATCAATTATTAACTTCGTTTTAACATGGTTTATATGGGATCTGTTTCCAAAGCTATATTTCACTTCTACCGAAGCATACACAGCATGTAATAAATTATTTTATTTAATAGGCTATGGCGTAAGGTGAACATATATGCTAAAAAATTTTGTCAGTCATAGGAATGTGATGCAGTTTTAATATATGCTGTTTACTAATAACTTCGTTTTAACAAGTTGTATAGGGGATGTTTTTCCAAAGCTAATGTTCAGTTCTACGAAAACATACATAGCATGTAATAAATTATTTTATTTAATATGCTGTGGTGTAAGGTGAACGGATATAAATGCTATAAATAATTGTGACAGTCATAAGAATGTGATGCATTTCTATTATATGCTGTTCACTTCCTGGAAAATAGTCTCCTATTACTAGAAATCTGTATATTTAAATTTTTGGAGACTAAACGTTTTGAGAACGAGTCACTTGGTATTAAAAATTAAACGTGGCTACTTTTTAAATTGTCTTAAACTTGAAATAGAGTGAAATATATTCACTTACTAGAAAATATATATCAGACAAACAAAATCATAAGAATACTCGTTCATTGCAATAATTATTTTCACAGTGCAATGTCTATAGAATTGACTTTAAAGTAAATAATTACTTGAGCCATAATATAAATTTCATTAAAACAACAGTTTTCTGGAATCATAAAATTTCAGTCAAAACAATGCACAGAAATTTAAAATTTAATCCACGCTTAAGAAAACATGTCTTATATAAGGTCTTCAAAATGCCGTGAAGTTTGTCGTATTTCAATTTATTTAAGTCAGATAATTAATGTAAATGATAAAACCCAATCTGTATATTCCAGCAGAAGCGTTTATGTCTTTCCCTATTTAGAATAAAATGAAAATATACCTGCAGTTTCAGACTCGAAGCTGTATAATCGACTCAAAAGTATTTATTTCGTTCATTTTAAAAAGAGTTTAAGCTATTCCAATTTTCAAACTCCATCGCTCAAATCTAATAACTGCACCATTCATGTCAGACGTACAGCTTTAGCTGAAGCAATTTTATCTCTTTCAGACTCTCTTTTAAGATGTAAATTTCAAAGAGCGTAAAGAAAATATTTAGTTTACTTAGATAATAATACAGTTCATTAAAATAGCAATCATTATACTTCAAACTCAGTTCTGCAAACAAAACTTTTCCTTTGTAATCTAGTTTATTTAGAATTCTATTAAATCTTAATACTTATTTCATTTTATCGATGTGATCCTTTTAAATTTTAAGACGAAACTTACATCTAAAATTTATCAATTTTTCCTGCTTTATACTTTTATTATCCACCTTTTCTCTAAAAAGGAATTTAAAATGCTACTGTATGAATGATATTATTATAAACCTAAAATAGTTTTACCTTAAATACATTTTAGTGTACCATTTTATACATCGGAAGTAGTAGCTGACATTTATTATCTAGTGTTAGGTATCATTGTAAAGGTAATAATAAATATTAGTATTGAATTGTTCTAACAAAGGGTATAGTAGAAAGTTGGTATAGATGGTATTTCTTTATATAAAAGGTAGACTAACATTATTCGTATATATTACTATCCTTAACGTGAATTACACTGAATTTGAAATATTATTTTATATTTAGAATATATATAAGTATGTAACACGTTTTAGCCATGGAGTATATTGATTAAGATACATTTATTACTTTTTAATTCGATATTAATTTTAATTTTAATTAATATAATAAGAGTAAGGATTGTTTTAAAAATCTTTGTCGGCAGACATTATAATGAAACATTCGTCATACATAATAAAAGTATAAATGATGCGTTTAAAAGAAATTTAACATCATTTAATAAGTTCAGGTTGAAAAGTGAGTTATTCTATACATTCCTGGTATACAGAAAATTGATAAGCTTCACTTTTTTCCACGTGCATAAGATGTTAATTCCCATTAAGGTTTCGGATTAAAAAGTGTTTTCAAAGAAATCAGTCCACTAATATTTGAAACCTGTTACAACTAAAATACATAGGGCCATACGAAATTATTAAAAAGTTACGAAATGATAATTGAATAATGTGAGAGAACATCTATGTTTTACATAAGGTTTGCGAAACTGATTTGCTCGCCGCAATTACACGTTGTGGGTTGTAAGTCCAGGTATTTTTCGCGACTCCAGGAGGCGTGTGGTGTAGCCTGTGGAAAAGATTGAACTTAAACTTCACCGAGTTTCGAGAATTGTGATTGGTCGTAAGGAGGTGATTCAGGCCATGTCTGGAGTCCCGATCAATCTATACAGAGCCGTTAAAGAACGCATTGTGCACAGGACAATGGAACAACGGACGCATCAGTACAGGATAATGGATAAAGTATAGGGTTGCTGGAGTAGTTCAGAAGGAAAAAAATGCAGCGTGCTCTTTGCAGACTTTGGCAATTTTTCTTTCAGGTGTAGCACGTGGAGTGCTTCTTTTACTTTTTATTTATTTTTATATATTTCCTTATTTTTATTTTCTTTTTTGCCGAACGATGGCCGAATTTTTAAGGTGCTGGCCTTCGGAACCGGAGTTCGTGGGTTCGAATCCCACTATGGAATGGATGTTCGTAGCCGTTCGGAATCGACATTAAGCAGTAGGTCCCGGTCTCATTAGCCCTCGTGTTGCAAAAAAGTAGTCCGTAGAGCTCCAAAACCAATCAATCAACCAAACCTTATCTTTTGTTCTATATTTGAATATTGTAATATAGATCAGTGAAACTTTTCTATAATTATATTAAAGACGATATAAAGCAAACTTGGATTATAAATGGATTTGAAGTAACAACAGCAATGTACTATATCGTAACACATAATACAGTTAGATAATAAAACCACTAAAGTCCATGCCAGCAAATTATTTCAACAAAGACCGTCACGCGTTGGTGCGGTACAGGACATATAATAATAATAATTATAATTATAATAATAATAATAATAATAATAATAATAAAGTTCATTTGGATTTGATTTGAAATACAATTTGTTCATATTCACATACCTACAAACCAGACAATTTTTGGATTATTTGGTGCAGTAAAGTGAATTGCCCATTTTTAATAGTGTTGACTGGTCCGGATACCAGAGGAATTAAAATTTTTCAAAATTTAATGTAATTAGTTATGTAAAAGATTTCTTACAAAATTTTATAATCTTCCTATGAAAATACAATGATGTAAATGTTAGTAACTTTGTTTGTAAACAGATACTATATAAACTACGAAGGATATAAATTTAGGTGATTTAGTGGTGGAAATGTATATTTTTTTTCAATTAAAACTTAATTTTACTCAACATAATCCTGGTCACGGCACCAAATATTACGCACCAGTGACTTATACCAGGCCATGTTGATATAATAAAAAGAGTTAAGACACTAGATACAATAAGTGAAGACTTACCATTTTGCAGACATTTTTATTTATAATTTCATTCTTTTTTTGCACAAACTGGTGACGCACATAAAAATATTCAATCTCAATATGGAGCTGTTTGAGTATGGATATCAATATACACAATCTCAATATGGAGCAGTTGGACTCTCGAAGAAACTTTCGCTGATGCCACTTTCCTGAGACGAACAAAGAATTAAGATTTTTCTGCCTCTGCTGAAGTAGACGAAAATGCCTCCAAATCTGCTTAGCAAAAAATCCAAAGACTCTTGTTGCCAAGGCCAAAGACGACTGACCCGCGTCAGCCACCCCTCTTGTCCAATGGGGTGAAGGAGAGGAGGGGAGGGTCACTGACATCGCCTTCGTCCCTCTGTCAACTGTGTAACGAACGTTACAGAACCAAGAAATATATTCCTGAAAATAATTTCAAATTAGTTTATGTTATGTGATGTACTGGATTATATTTAAGACTCCTGAACCCTTTCTGTGCTGTGATAGATTCAACATCCAATATTTCGTAAAACAATTATGACAGCACTTGCAAAATTATGTCTTCCTCGTAAATAGTATTTCATAAATATGTAATAACAAAAATTGATGATAATATTACTGGTAGATATAATGTCTGTATATGTTTAGATGTTACTCAAAATTAGGAACATAAAGATTTTTTTGGATTTCAAAGCTAACTGTAACTGATGATGCAGTACTTTCTTTATGTAATGTGTGCGAAAAATTATCTACCTCGAATAATAAATTCGTAACACATCATTCAGGAAATTCAGTATTAATAATGTTTATAGCAATGGGAAGAATATTCTAGTGTATGATAAAAGAAATTTTCAGTCCATGAAATATTTGAATGAGGGCTACGAAAACATGTCTTTAGGAATTCCCGGAGTACAGATATATGGTAACTTGAAAATTAGAAATAAAATTGGGAAGATATACAGAAATAAATATAAAACAAATTACAAATATTTTTGTTTAAAAAGGAAATCTGAAGGAAAAAAAGAAAGGAAGAGTGAAGAAAAGAGACAGAAGGAAATGAGTGTATGACAGACAAATTTAATGATAAATTAACTGTTTAGTATGAATATGTTAACAAATAGAAATTTAAAATATCTTTATAATATCAAAGATGGAGTAAGAACAAAATACTTTTGTACTTTTGTTAACAATGCTCAAAAGTTGGTGAAAGACCCCATATATTTTCTTAAAAATAATGGAATATGAGGAAATTTTTAGAAAGTGTTTTATGTGATTGATATAGAGAAATGAATTTAACCATTCATCGTCTGAAAATATAGTTTAAATGTAACGTATGAAGTAATTGTATGAAGACATACATTGCTTTGGTAAGACAAATCATAAAACAATTAATTCTTAACAAAATCCTCGAGTCTTAACTAAGCTGTATGAAAATGTAAACGTTACTTATAGAATTTCTGGTTGACTCATATCTATTGCTGAAATTGTAGCATATGAAGTTCCAATATATTTGAATGAAAAAGCTCTAGGACCTCTGAAAGAATTGTGTATTTCTCTGAGTGCTCATAGTAACAGTTTTTTTTAAACTTATGTCATGCGAAATAATACTGCTAATGAAACTAAGACACATTTTCAATTTGAAATTTGTTGGCCGTTTTTCTTAAAACTAGCTTTTGAAGATAGTTCAAAAAATTTACTGGAAAGCATTTACCTCAGCATTCGTTTCATCAACTTATATTTCAACCAAAATGAAAATTTCACAAGATCCATGTAATTAGGAAAAAATAACGAAAGTAACTAACGTGAAACCACGGTTGAAGACAATAATTGCTTAAGAAAAATGTAAAAAACAAATGCTGAACATATTACAGTTAAGTCTTGTAAATGTAGTTAATAAGAGATAAATATTAAAGGTCAGTTAGAAGGTGTCTCATCATTGTAACTTTAAGTTATCATGTGTTAACGACATGTAAATATAAAAGTTCGTGGAATTAGAGTGTGTGGTATTTCAAAGTTAAACCACCTTAATTTTATGTGTATAGACTCAAAATTTTATTATTATATAGCTATAAATAAAGACATAATATAAATCAATGTAATGATATATATATTTTTAATTAATTATTCTTTTAGTTTTCTGATATTGTACAATTAAGTACTATTTTTAATCACGTATTATATTAGATTCTATGGTTCATAAATTTTAGATAAGTATTGGGAAAATCATAAATGCATAACTATTTTAAAACCAGTTGTCATGATTACTTTGTCACATAAAATGTTCTATGATAATAGTCCTATTTTTATATATTACGTAGAAGTATATATATTTTGTGACATAATGCTTTAAATGCGTACTAATAACACTATAATAACTGGAAAATTATAGGTACTTATTTTTTATACTAGTAAGAGAAATACGCTTTGATTTACAATCGGGGAACATTTTGCAGGAGGGATGAGACCCTTTTAAAATAACTAAATTAACCTATAAATCAAATTGATTTATGCTCTTAATATACAGTAAAACATCGACATAGCGACACCCTGTGGGACCAACATCATATGGTTGTTGTAACGAAAGGCCCTTGTAACGAATTGAAAATATAATTAAAAAAATTGAGCAAAGAAATGGTGCAACAGTACATACTTCTATTTATTTGTATTTCCATTACTGAATTTTTGAAAAAAAAAGTCTTTGATTGAAGGATGTTTCAAGCTCATTTGGGAATTTTTCATTATCACTGATTCCATATCCGTTAGCTTTTGAAGGAAATCTTCAGAATTAAATTGTCCTTCAAAATATTGACCCAATGAATTGATTGCATTGAAGGCTTCTTTTTCATTCACTTTTTCAAAAGCTTGGACGATTTTTTCTCCGTCGTTGGAATCACAGATTTCTCCATTTCTGGTAATACGGGTAATAAAATCGTCCTCATTCAAATTTTCTCCGCAGCACTGTAAAGTTTCGTCTACCGCAACAAACTCATCAAAAGATAACTGAAGATTTAGTTTCACCTTTTCGTCACGCCCCCTCTCCTCCTTTAAGCAAACACAAAGAGTACAGATTCCTTGAAGTAGCATCACAGTACAATAATTTTGAAATAGCTCACTTGCTAATGTGTTCTGCTGACTAAAATTGGCGGTCGTTCTAATGAAAAATAATACGCTTGGGGTTGATGTAATGATTCAATGTTAACATTATTCCTATGGTAAAATAATTGGGTTTTTTTTAAGATGGTCGTTCTAACGAAGGGGTCGTTTAAAAGAGGTTCTACTCTATTAACCGTTTATCCACCAATGTTCCAATAATGGTACATAATTTTAAAATAAAAGATTCACATGTAAAAAAAAAATCTTATCAACATCTCTTTTACATACGATTGAGCATGGCATTATAAAATATGTTTTACAATAAATTTTATTTTGTTTCGATAATTATTTATTTTTTTTTACAATTTTTTGAATTTTACTATATTTTCTCAATTTTAATATCCCTTACTATTAAATTTATCGAAATTCCAGTTTAAATGAGAAAAATTGAAAACTCTAAAAAATATCATTATACAATATATCCTAAGGGAATACAACAAAATCAAATTTTATTTTTAGATTTTTAAGGTCATATTTGTGTTTTTATGTCTCTGTTCTATTATTGGAACATTGGCATTTCTAGAGTTCATCATTCATATATGTGCAAAGCATTGTATGCTATTGAAAACATTATTTTCTTTTGCATTTAGATAATAATAGCAACTTTTATAAAAGAAAATAAATAGATAAAGCTGCAAATGAAAGCTGCAATACTTTGAAAGGATTATAATATTGGCACTTCACATTGATGTTCACTTTAGTAAAGTCATAACAATAGAGAAAGAAATTCTTTTTGATAAGGTTCTGTACATATGTGTGTGGGAGAGGAGCTTTCACCTACGCCTTTAGAGACAAATGCAATTTCACATAATAATTGTCTTTTTGAATATGTTTGCTGAAACAGTTCTCAGTTTCCTTCGAGATACAATTTTTCTTATTAGTTTTGTTGGATAAAAGTGAAAAAGATGCATGTGCGTTATGTGTTTCATTTATAGAGTTTTCATAAATTTAACACTGTGTCTGAAAGATGCCTTACAATACAAGATGCTCTGGCCTTTCTAGAAACTCTTTCGGATTCTGATTTGGAAGATGTAGATATTTGGCAGTTATACCCCGATGAACCTGGTGATATAACCGATGAAGAAGATATTGATGAAAATAATTTAGATTCTGTTACGCCATTCGATGGTGTGGAGTGGTCGACATCATTTTAAAAAAAGTAGCAAGTACTGCAGATGAAGACAAATTTTAGAAATCGGGTCTAAGGGCTTTCACCTCCGCCTTTGGAGACAAGTGCAATTTCACATAATAATTGTCTTTTTGAATATGTTTGCTGAAACAGTTCTCAGTTTCCTTCGAGATACAGTTTTTGTTATTAGTTTTGTTGAATGACAGTGAAAAAAAGTGCATGTGTTTCATTTATAAAGTTTTCATAAATTTAACACTATGTCTGAAAGATGCCTTACAATACAAGATGCTCTGGCCTTTCTAGAAACTCTTTCGGATTCTGATTTGGAAGATGTAGATATTTGCCAGTTATACCCCGATGAACCTGGTGATATAACCGATGAAGAAGATATTGATGAAAATAATTTAGATTCTGTTACGCCATTCGATGGTGTGGTATGGTAGACGTCATTTAAAAAAATATTGCAAGTACTGCAGATGAAGACCAATTTCAGAAATAGGGTCGAAGGGCTTTCACCTGCGCCTTTGGAGACAAGTGCAATTTCACATAATAATTGTCTTTTTGAATATGTTTGCTGAAACAGTTCTCAGTTTCCTTCGAGATACAGTTTTTGTTATTAGTTTTGTTTAAATGACAGTGAAAAAGGGGAATGTGTGTGTTTCATTTATAAAGTTTTCATAAATTTAACACCATGTCTGAAAGATGCCTTACAATACAAGATGCTCTGGCCTTTCTAGAAACTCTTTCGGATTCTGATTTGGAAGATGTAGATATTTGCCAGTTAGAGCCCGATGAACCTGGTGATATAACCGATGAAGAAGATATTGATGAAAATAATTTAGATGCTGTTACGCCATTCGATGTGTGTGGAATGGTCGACGTCATTTTAAAAAAAGTTGCAAGTACTGCAGATGAAGACCAATTTCAGAAATCGGGTCTAAGGGCTTTCACCTGCGCCTTTGGAGACAAGTGCAATTTCACATAATTGTCTTTTTGAATATGTTTGCTGAAACAGTTCTCAGTTTCCTTCGAGATATAGTTTTTTTATTAGTTTTGTTGGATAAAAGTGAAAAAGGTGCATGTGCCATATGTGTTTCATTTATAAAGGTTTCATAAATTTAACACTGTGTCTGAAAGATGCCTTACAATACAAGATGCTCTGGCCTTTCTAGAAACTTTCGGATTCTTTTGGAAGATGTATTTGCAGTTAGGATGAACCTGGTGATATAACCGATGAAGAAGATATTGATGAAAATTTTAGATTACATCGATGGTGTGGAGTACGTCATTTTAAAAAAGTTGCAAGTACTGCTGAAGACCAATTTCAGAAATAGGGGTCTAACTTTCACCTCCGCCTTTGGAGACAAGTGCAATTTCACATAATAATTGTCTTTTTGAATATGTTTTCTGAACCAGTTATCAGTTTCCTTCGAGATACAGTTTTTCTTATTAGTTTTGTTGGATAAAAGTGAAAAAGTGAATGTGTCATATGTGTTCATATAGTTTTCATAAATTTAACACTGTGTCTGAAAGATGCCTTACAATAATGATGCTCTGGCCTTTCTAAAACTCTTTGGATCTGATTTGGAAGATGTAGATATTTGGCAGTTATACCCCGATGAACCTGGATAAACCGATGAAGAGATATTGATGAAAATAATTTAGATTCTGTTACGCCATTCGATGGTGTGGTATGGTAGACGTCATTTAAAAAAAAATTGCAAGTACTGCAGATGAAGACCAATTTCAGAAATAGGGTCGAAGGACTTTCACCTGCGCCTTTGGAGACAAGTGCAATTTCACATAATAATTGTCTTTTTGAATATGTTTGCTGAAACAGTTGTCAGTTTTATTCGATATATAGTTTTTCTTATTAGTTTTGTTAGATGACAATGAAAAAGGTGCATGTGTTTCATTCTAAAGTGTTCATAAATTTAACACTGTGTCTGAAAGATGACTTACAATACAAGATGCTCTGGCCTTTCTAGAAACTCTTATGGATTCTCATTTGGAAGATGTAGATATTTGCCGGTTAGAGCCCCATGAACCTGGTGATATAACCGATGAAGAAGATATTGATGAAAATAATTTAGATTCTGTTACGCCATTCGAAGGTGTACGGCATTTTAACACTAAACATACCAACTCTTAATAGATATCTATTTCAACCATAGCCGGTCAAATGAACGGACTTTATTTTTTCTGAATATAAATGTATGAAATATGAAAATTGGAAGGAAATAGACAAATAAACTTTATTATAATTAAACAAAATTGTATAATGTCAATTTTTATGTATTGCAAACACAAAGAATAAGGATTTTTAATTCATTTCCCATCGCATTTTTTACATAAACCTTATGGGTCATTTGACCCATTATATGATATTTTTAGTGTTTAAATAAAGGTGCAAGTACTGCAGATGAAGACACATTTCAGAAATCGGGTACTAAGGTCCAAAAGGAAACGAAAAACTGTAAACCCTGTAGTAAAATGGAAAAAAATATGAAATTCGATAATCCAACAGAATTGAAAAAACCGGTACCAATATTGCATAAATTATATAGTGTCATAATACTTATCAATTGTACATTATTTAAAGATAAATACACCAAACAGAGAATATTAAGAAGATGTTATAATTATTAGACTTTAACTATTTTCATGAGCTTTTAAAAATATGTAAAAAATAATCATATAGCAAGCCAATGTTCCAATAGTGGAACATAGCTAAAAACACCCTGAAAATTTTTTCACTTAATTTTAAAAAATTGATTGTCTTTATATACTTTTAATTATTATAATAACCAAATTTCAAGTCATTTGGACTATTGTTTCTTAGTTCGGCGTTTAAAAGGTTAATGAAATAAAACTGTTTAGTCAGACTTAATGTAGATTTTAAAATTTAATGGCATCGATAGTTAAATTGTAAATTTTATTAAATTATTTTAAAAGTGATTTCACATTACATGACCTCGAATCATATCTTTCTTATCAGCTGAAACATAAAAGTGTTATGTGACTGAAAAGGCTTAATGCCTGTGATACCTGAAAAATATTTTATTCCCCTCCATTTACCCATCATATATATATTTTCTTTGTTTCATTTCATGTAATAGCTATGTTTTCTCCTAAAGTCTTATCAAGTTTGCAGGTCACGTTTAATATGACAGAGGAATATCACTAAGAGGAGTATCAATTTCACGTTGTCTATAGAATTTACAATCTCTAGAGTATTATATTTTTCTATAATTTCAAACTTTTCTCTTCCATTCATTGAAAAATAAATAGCCTAAATAGAATTTTATTATTTTTTATAAGAAAGATCATTTATTTATGCTTTTACTCTTATATTAATAGAAAACTTCCCATAATATTCTTTAAAAAATGTAATTTTTATTATAAATATATTAAAATGTTAATATTTTAGTTTTAAGTCCGAATTTTTAACTGATTTTTAACTGATGTAGTGGTTAAAATTTTACAATCATATACAAATTACTGTAATTTTACTTGGTAAGTGAAAGCTTTTCTACTGTGATTCGAATAAAAATACATTGCTAAAATAATGCTAATGATATTTTTATTGCTAAAAATATGCGTTGTCTATAGATTTTACAATCTCTAGAGTGTTATATTTTTCTACAATTTCAAACTTTTCTCTTCCATTCATAGAAATATAAATAGCCTAAATAGAATTTTATTATTTTTTATAAGAAGGTAATTTATTTATGCTTTTACTATTATAATAATAGAAAATTTCCGATAATATTCTTTAAAAATATAACTTTTATTATAATTAATTTAAATAGTTAACTGTTTAGTCTTCCGATTCTTTAACTGATGTTTTAATTTAGTGGTTAAAATGTTACAATCATATACAAATTACTGTGAATTTACTTGGTAAGTGAAAGCTTTTCGACTGTGATTCGAATAAAAATACATTGCTAAAATAATGCGAATGATATATTTATTGCTAAAAATAATGCTAATGATATTTTTATTGCTAAAAATATGCGTTGACTATAGAATTTACAATCTCTAGAGTATTATATTATTCTATAATTTCAAACTTTTCTCTTCCATTCATAGAGAAATGAATAGCCTAAATAGGATTTTATAATTTTTTATAAGAAAGTAATTTATTTATGCTTTTACTATTATATTAATAGAGAATTCCCCATAATATTGTTTAAAATGTAATTTTTATTATAAATATATTAAAGAGTTAATATTTTAGTCTTAAGTCCGATTTTTGAAAATGTCTTGATGTAGTGGTTAAAATATTACAATCATATACAAATTGCAGTAATTTTATTTGTTAAATGAAAGCTTTTCGCCAGTGATTCGAATAAAAATACATTGCTAAATATAATGCTAATGATATTTTTTTTGCTAAAAATATGCGTTGTCTATAGAATTTTCAATATCTAGAATGTTATATTTTTCTATAATTTCAAACTTTTCTCTTCCATTCATTGAAAAATAAATAGCCTAAATAGAATTTTATTATTTTTTATAAGAAAGATCATTTATTTATGCTTTTACTCTTATATTAATAGAAAACTTCCCATAATATTCTTTAAAAAATGTAATTTTTATTATAAATATATTAAAATGTTAATATTTTAGTCTTAATCCGAATTTTAACCGATGTTTTAATGTAGTGGTTAAAATGTTGCAATCATATACAAATTACAGTAATTTTACTGTTAAGTGAGAGATTTTCGCCTGGGAATCGAATAAAAATATATTGCTGAAAATTAACTGTGTAATTGTTTGTAGGACTATATACATACTATGACATATTATCAAGCGATGTGGACAGATATTTCAGTTTTCTTATATGCCTATTATACACTTTTGATTAAATGATGCATTTTCACAGTAATCGTTTGTACATTTCCACTCAGTTTTCAAAGTTAGATATATTTTTTAAAGTAAAGGTAAAGCCTGAATAAAGCTGGCGTACAGCAATCTGACGGTATACAGCTAGCTCTGATTTATAGCATATTCTGTTATTGACTATTTTGTTTACATATATACTTATTCATGAACAGGGTTACACCGATATGTCTCGTGAATCGTACTCTTGTATAGTTCAATTTTTGGTTGGCAAGCTATAAAAATGCATTCCATTTTAGTCGGAATAGAGCACGGAAAGCGGACTAAACTGTAAGTGAGCTAGAAAAGTATATCGGGGGCCTATGTGCAGACTAAAGATATTTATTAGAAACACAAAATGTGAAAGAAATGATGAAGACAGAGGTGAAAGTTAAATGGTATCTACAGTGAATGGATGATCGTTACAGGAATCATCTTTTCGAATCATCAATACTCCACGTACTTAGGTAGAGATAAAATGGTGATGGGGAGGGCACTCTCAGTCAGTCTCCCAATTCTATTAGCCAATGAGTTAGTTTACCACAAGAGACTCGATTGGTAAAAAAATCACGCTGGGATATGAACCCCGTTTTTTTATACCATCATCTGTCTGCAAATTTACATCTCCACTGATCGGACATATGATTGATGGCGTGGTGAGGAAACGCTTTGTTGAACTGCTAGCCGGACAGGTCCGGATCCAAGAAACTCATGGGAGTTAATCGATGTCTCTGGACAAACCTTTTGGAGAACAAGGGAGAAAATTATTGCTGCTTCACTAATAATATAGAGGATTTCTGTCATGCGAGACTTTCTTCGGAATGTCATTGAAACCGCTGGATTTTATGATAATTTGCAATCGATAATTTTACAGTTTAACTGTATGATCCAAAATCTTTAATAAATAGGTTAAATATTAAAGTACTGTCACTTTAGAGAGACTGAAACAGAACTCAGCAGAATGGGACATACTGCAATAAATACATGTTATAAATAAATTATTGATCGTGTACGAGATAATTCTCAGCCAAAAATCAAACCATTTTATTTACCTGCCTCATAGGGTACTTTAGAATTCTGGAAAATAAAAATCATATATTAATCCCGTAATATGATGAGCTATATGTTAGTTTATATTATAAAATCCGAACTTGGAAAAGAAAAATAATTTTTAAACCGCATATGTATCTTATTTTTTATATGATATATATCTGTAATTTTGACGTTAGGTCTCCTCAAACCATGCCAAAACCGTCCATGCAAGAAAAAGAAAGGTAAAAATAGTATCGCAAAAATATTCCAAAAAAAGTCAAAAGATATAATATGTGTTGTAGGAAATTCTAGGATCGAGCTTCCAGAACCCCAAACCTAATCTAGTATTTTTGGCGATTCTCCTAACTTTCAGAGACTCTGTGAATATAAAATTATTTTTCTGAAATATCCTGGCTGGTTTGGTACTTGGGTACCTAAGAATGTATATATTTCTCGTTTTATAATGCAACTATTTTTCTTATATTTTTGAAAATATTTTTGATTGTAGTAAACTTATTACTAAGCTTTGAAAATTATTTTCTCCCTATTTTAACATATCTTTTATAGTACTTGCTTAATATTTCATAAAATAGTGATTGAATTTTATTTGAATGTTTCGTTCTAACAATGAAGGTGTTGTACAATATGCTAAATGAATATGCAAGGGGTGAAAAATAGCACTTACGCATATTCGAATGATTAAAAATGTTTCCTATAAGTATATGCATTGATTATATGACAATTTTTGAACTCATAAGAAGAAACAAAATGTATTTGTCAACCTTGTGATTAAGTAATATCTGATTGCGTGTGTTAATGGAATAAAATATATTAAAAATATAGACATATTGGTTTTAAAAGATTTTATTTTTCAAATATGTATTTATTCTTTTAAAATCACGGTTAATGACAGACAATTCGCATTTAATTACTAAGTTTGGTTTGGTTTTGAAGCGCTACGGTCGACAAAATGAATTTCAATCATTGATCTAGTCTTTAACATACTGGTAGCTAGTTTAAATTACTTTTAGAAATTTGTCAGACATTTCTTTTCCTTCTTACTACTTCGTTTAAAATCTAATGGCAAAAAAAATGAAATTTATTTTTAAAAAACAAGATCATAAGTTCTGTACCCAAGAACCTTTGGAAATTACATGAATTAAAAAGTGAAGTGTCATTAAAAAAGAATTACACTTTTTGTTTCAAAAGAAATTCAAAAAAAAAAATTATCAAAAATAACCATCATTGACTCTTCTTTTTTTCTTACCCCAAAAAATATTTCTTTTTTGTATTTTTAAACTTTTTCTTGTTGGAGTGGAGTTAATCAATTCACATTTAATGTTGATGAATTCAACAAGTGTCTTTGTTAAGTATGTTTAGAAGTAGAACAAAAATTTAATTAATTTATTTAATTCTGAATTATTTACTGAGGGGTGATAGAGAATACTTTTTTTCTAAATTTTTATATAAGATTTATAAAAAAATAATAGATATATACTTTAACAAGAAAGATAAAAATTAATTGTTAAAAGAAGACAAACAGAACCAGGTTTTAAAATTATTTTCTTCTTTTAATTCATTTCTGTTTCAATTGGTTTATATCATTTCTGTCAAAATGTTCCATTTCTGTTTGTTTCATAAATGATTTATACTGATTTTATCTAATATACAATTAAATTATCATCTATATATTAATTGTCATGCAAGTTAATTTAACTTCAGAAGAGCTATTTAAAATGTTATAAAAGTTTATAAAAGATCTGAATTTTGGAGTTATTTCATTCATTTGAAAATATTATAATGTAATTGTGTACAGATATTCATAATTCGTAATAATAAAAAAAATTATTCTCATATGTCGTTTGAGTTATGATTTGCTTTGGATAGGAGTATTGTTATAAATATTTTGAAACAAAGGCTAATTAGATCCAAATGTATTGCTTGTAGTAGATCCGGAGCGGCCAGAAGTATCACTTTCAAATATTGTAATAAATTAACGAATTGAGTTACAGAAAACTTACCCAATATAACCTAGAAGGATCCAAAGCCAATAGACAATAAATAACCGAAATAGTGTCTTAAATATTAATAGATATGTTGAATGAACTTTAATTTGTAGACCTTAGTTAATCCAAGCCAAATAAACCACGTTATATTCCAGTTCCAAATTTATTTCAAAACATTGATCTAGCCTGTAACATACTGGTAGCTAGTTTAAATTATTTTTGGAAATTTGTCAGATACTTCTTTCCCTTGTTACGATTTCGTTCAAAATCTAATGCTTTGAATAGTAAAAAAAAATGAATTTTTTTTAAAAAACAAGATTATAAGTTCTGTACCCAAGAACCTTTGGAAATTATATGAATTAAAAAGTGAAGTGTCATTAAAAAATAATTACACTTTTTGTTTCAAAAGAAATTCTAAGAAAAATAATTATCAAAAATAACCATCATTGACTTTTCTTTTTTTTACTTAAAAATGATTTCTTTTTTATATTTTTAAAAACTTTTCGTGGGGAGTGGAGTTAATCGGCATTTAATGTTGATGAATTCAACAAGTGTTTTTGTTAAGTATATTTAGAAGTAGAACAAAAATTTAATTAATCTGATTTATTTACTGAGGGGTGCTAGACAATGCATTTTTGTAAATTATTATATAAGATTTATAAAAAATAATAGATATATATTTTAAGGAGAAAGATAAAATATAATTGTTAAAAAAGAGACAAACAAAACCAGGTTTAAAAATGATTTTCTTCTTTTATTTCATTTCTGTCAAAAGTTTCGATTTCTGTTTGATTCTTAAAAGATTTCTATTGATTTTATCTAATATACACTAAATAAATCATCTATATATTAATTCATTTACAGAAAAGCTATTTAAAATGTTATACAAGTTTATAAAATATCTGGTTTTTCTAGTTATTTCTTTCATTTGAATATATTATAATGTATTTGTGTACAGATTTTCATAATACGTAATAATTAAAAAAATTATTCAAATATGATTTTTAGTTATGATTTGTTTGGATAGGAGTATTGTTATAAATATTTTAAACAAAGGCTAATTAGACTCAAATATATTGCTTGTAATAGATCCGGAGCTGCTAGAAGTATCGCTTTCTGATGCTGTAAGAAATTCACGAACTCAGTTACATAAAATCTTAATTTATATACCTTAGAAGTACCCAAAGCCAATAGGCTCTAAATAACCGAAATACGGGCGAAAATATTTATATCTAAGTTGAATTAACTTTAATTAGTAGACCGTAGCTAATCCAAGCAAAATAAACTGCGATATATTCTATTTTCAAAATGATTTTAAAGCATTGCTCTAGTCTTTAACATACTGGTAGCTAGTTTAAATTATTTTTAGAAACTTGTCATATACTTTTTTCCCGTCTTACGAATTTGTTTAAAATCTAATGCTTTGAATAGCAAAAAAAAAATGAAATTTTATTTTTAAAAAACAAGATCATAAGTTCTGTACCCAAGAACCTTTGGAAATTACATGAATTAAAAAGTGAAGTGTCATTAAAAAAGAATTACACTTTTTGTTTCAAAAGAAATTCTAAAAAAATAATTATCAAAAATAACCATCAGTAACACTTCTTTTTTTTTTTTACTCAAAAATATTTCTTTTTTATACATTTAAAACGTTTTCTTGTCGGATTGGAGTTAATCAATTTACATTTAATGTTGAGGAATTCAACAAGTGACTTTTTTAAGTATGTTTAGAAGTAGAACAAAAATTTAATTAATTTATTTAATTTTGAATTTTTTACTTAAGGGTACCAGACAATATATTTTTGCAAATTATATGAGATTTATAATAAATAATAGATATATAATTTAACAAGTAAGATACAAATATGTGTTAGAATGAGACAAAAATAAAACAGGTTTTAAAATTATTTTCTTCTTTTACTTCATTTGTTTAAATTCATTTATATAATTTCTGTCAAAATGTTTCATTTCTGTTTGATTCATGAAAGATTTCTAATGATTTTTTCTAATATACAATAAATGAATCGTCTATATATTAATTGTCATGCAAATTAATTTAATTTCAGAAGAGCTATTTAAAATGGTATACAAGTAAATAAAAATATCAGATTTTTACGATTATTTCATTTATTTGAATATATTTTATTGTACTTGTGTACAAATTTTCATAATGCGTAATGATTAAAAAATATACTTTTCAACATGTCCCATATTTTGAAGAGTGACTCACAATTGCCAAAATAAATTATAACATTGTTTTAATTTACCACTTTTAATAAAATACAATAGGCAATGCACCCAGCCTTTAGCATTGAAATAGAATAATATCTCAAATAGATTTCAAAAAACTTTTAAATTTATTTTCATTTGTGTCAAGCTATTTTTTTAAGAAGAAAGTATTTCAAGTTTGTGATTAGGTGAGAAATGATATTTCGTGTACTGTATTTAAACTAATTATTATTTAAAAAAATTGAAAATTGCACTGATAAACTATAGAAATTTTATCATTTATAGAGTACAGAACTATAGTGAATAAATTATAATTTGTAAAGAATACTGACATACTTTAAACTATTGATTTAAAGCGTATGACTGTATATTTAATGAACAGATAATTTGGCTTCTGGGCTTTAATATGTCACGTAGATAGAAATAGGAAAAAATGTATTATTAATTTATGAAGTATTTCCTAAAATGTAATTAATAAAAAACAAATTTCAATTTTTTAGAAGCGAATAATCTGAGAAAATTCTGTAGATCATTGAGTATTCGCCAATCATCTGTGATAATTTTAACAATTATCTTAATTATTTACTTCTGATAAATGCTCATGAAAAACATAGTGAAATACTAAGTCAAATACAACTGAAATAATCTTAATAGTTGGTAAAATTTTTATGTAGAAACTCAAGATAAAAAGATTTTAAAATTAAGTGTTACTCGAAACAATCGAGTTCTAAAAATAAATTAAACGTTTCATGCCTTATAATCTTGATAACATTTTTTCCACAATTCTTCAAGAAATACGTTGTTGTCTTGTGTTTGAAACACACACACACACACACACACACACATATATATATATATTATATATATAATATATATATATATATATATATATATATATATATATATATATATATATATATATATATATATATATATATATATATATATATATATATATATATATATATATATATATAATATATATATATATATATATATATATATATATATATATATATATATATATATATATATATATATATATATATTATATATATATATATATATATATATATATGTATATATATATATATATATAATATATATATATATATATATATATATATATATATATATATATATATATATATATATATATATATATATATATATATATATATATATATATATATATATATATTATATATATATATATATATATATATATATATATATAATATATATATATGTATGTATGCACTGGGTGATTATAATTTAGCTTCCTCTATAAACGGCATCCTACATCACAAATGGGTGAACAGTGTGGAACGAAGTCTTGTATATGGTTTGTACAGGAGATACGCTCACAGAATTTCGAAAACAAATTCCAAAATGTCCATTTGATTGCCCATTATCAGCAAAAACATGAAATTCAACACAATAAACTACTAAAAGGGAATGCAGAATCAATATTAGCATTTATTCACTAGTTTTTGATAATCTTGTCATTACCACATTAAGTACCGGTAAGGAAGAAACAAAAACAGTTCAGTTTGTGGAAACAAATTGGGACGCAATTACACAGGACGAGCAATTGTTAATCGTATTCAGGATGATGTAGCGAAAGGTAATTCATGTGACCACCCGCATTCATCTGTAAAATTTAAAGTCGATGGACATTGTTTTCAAGAGCAGATCGTAACTGATCCATTGTGAGGCGTCGCACATGAAGCACTTTGGGATTCTTTAAGTCATACAACGTCTCAATACCTTCACCATACACAAGAGTTTTTTAAACAGCTCCATAACCAAAAATTTCAAAGAGTTAGATCCGGCGAACATGTTGGTCATGGTTTAGGAAAGGAGGGACTAATAACACGTTCTTCTGTGAAGTGTTGGAGCAATAGCACTTTCACGGACCTATAGGTATGTTGAGGCTCACAATCTTGCATATTAATGGTCGATGTATGGTCCTACCTTTGCTGTAGTTGAGGCACCATAAACGTCTGGCTCATAACGGAACAGAAAAATGGCCCATTGATGAATGCCGCAGGGAATCCATACGAACCAGTGAGCTTTGGAGACCGAAATGGAATTATAATGTGTATCTGTTTATTTCCCTTATCCTAAATTCAGCTATTCTGAGTGTTGACTATCCTACTGATTTATAATTGAGCCTTATTCTACAAAATATCCCAAGGCTATGATAGATGAACAGTCAGTCTATTGAAAACTGATTGGAAATGAGAGACTTTGTGGTTTGTCCCTATCAACCACAACATGGCTATGGTTGATTTTGTATAAGAAGTAGTGCACTATGTTTATAAGTATTTTACGGACGGTGGTGTAAGTATAGCTTGTCAAGAGACTACCCCCAAAACTATGATGTCTGTAAGTGTGTGCCCACAACTTTCTTGATGGCATCAGCAAGTAACAGTGTGTTACGCTTACGACCTCTCTCATGTTGAACTCTTAATTCCCCAGTATCTTCAAATCTATTAATCATGGTCCGGATACCTTTAGTAAACATACGCCATAGATTCTTTCTACTACAAAATCCATGAATTGAAATAGAAGCATTTTCCTTGTTTTCATAAAATAGCTACACCAATAATGAAAGTTCAACTATAGAGACCGTTATTAGTGCAGCTGAAAACATCGACTTAAATATGACAATATCTGCAAACGTTTTATACCCTAATCTGTTTTGCATAAAGCTTTCTCTTCTTCACAAACATGCAAAGCTCTATATTTTTATCCTGCAACTGACAACTTTTCCCGGTTTTGAATTTTACTACTCATAATTCTTGTTCTGGATTGTGAATATTGCTTCTATATTCCGTTTTGGTCGTTTATCGTGTTCAGTGTATGTTTTTAGCGAAAAGGTGCCTTCTGGTGGTCATTTTGAAACTAATGTTTTTTTCAAAATCCCTTGAAAGCATGTTGTGTAGACCATACACAAAATTCCATTGCATTACTACTACTTGTTTGCTGTGTAGAATGCTATTTATGGAAGTTTAATTATAACCACCTGGTATATATATGCAAAATTTTTCTAGAACTTTATTACATTTTAAATCGTTATACTGCTATTATTTATATTATTTTATCTTATTGTATATAGGTTACATAGCTTTAGTACTTAACATGCCTTTAAATATATTTTTACAGTATGACTAAAACAAATTAAGCAATCAAATGTATGGAACTCCGAATGTATATATTATACCTATTTGAAATTTGTTCTCTTATGATTTTATTTTTATTTGTCTTTTACTCTCAGGGAATGTTCAGTAACTCAGAGTATACTAAAAAAGAGTATTTAATATTCTTTATATTTTTACTTGAAATAAAATGTATTACAGTTTGAAATATTAAAAACTATAATGAATTTAGTAATATTATATAGAAACAAAGGCAAGAATGATTTAAAAAAATTACTTGCTTCTATTACGCATATCAAATTTGCTTTTAACCAATATTATGTATCTAACGTGTAAAGCGTACTTCTGTCATTATTGAGTATCTAAAGAGAAATAGATATTTTTATGTTAGAATAAATTGCAGAACTTTCAAAATGCATTATGTAGTTCTTTATTAACAGCCATAAAAAACAGCTAATTAAGAGGAAATAACTTAAATTACAAGAAACTTAATTAGATTTTGTCTGCTAAACCGGAGAGCGAAATTTGATTCGTGCCTCGGCATTTTTAATTATTGGAATGTTAGCATTTTGTAACGTAGCTTCTTTTAATTTTCAGCCTGCTTTTCTGAGGATGATTAAAAAGTGTATTCGAGACTTGTTTAATGCATTCTTTCTTTTAACTTCAAAGATATCATTGTATCAAGGTAAAATCTTACAAAGACTGTGAATGAGTTCCTTTAGACAGAAAGTTTTATAGAAAAAGTTTGACATTCTTTCTATAACATTTTAACTCATTAAGCTAAATGTCAGTTGTGTTATAAACATCTCCGAGCTTAGATAGTTTACAAGCAATAAATTGTAGTTAAAAAAAGGAGACTGGGTATTTAAAATGCAGAATGAAACTTTTCTCGCTGTGACATGTATAAAGAAAAGGTTATTTTCGTAAGTTTAAAAGACCTCTAAAAATTCTCTTGAAGCTCTTTCTTCAGAAGTAATTAAAATAAGCTTCTAAGTCCCTTTTTGTTTCGGAAAGTTTCTTGTATATGAAGCAACATATATTTCCTTCTTCTTGAAATATTTTTCTTACTCAAGATTTTTTGCTCTCCTGCAGCTAGATTTTAGAGCCTATGGGCTTCATTTATTGAAATGAAAGACATACTCATAAATCACAATTTTTTGGGTTTCTGTTCTGTAAAATAGGTTGTATGCAAAGTTTAAAGGATATTTAAAATAAAACTACAATTGTTTAATAGATATTTTATACATTAATGATATTGTATGAGTTAATATCTTATAAATATATCTTATAAATATATATAAGATATATCTTATAAATACTAGTGTATATAGTATTTCTAAATTAAAATTTCAGTATTTTCTCTGAGTTTCTAACATTTTTCTCAATTATTTTAAATAGTAGAATTTGGATTTTTGAAACTTTTCTTTATATATAAGCCTAAGCAAATTAATTTTTACTTACACACATATTTGTTTTTTATTATGGCTCTTTTACGTTCAATTATATTAGGAAAATTGTGTAAGAAAATGTTTAACAGAAAAACGTGTATCGTGATAGGTATAAAAAAGTTCCCAACATATCACAAAATTGTTATTTTTTTAAGTTTGCATCGTTTAAAATTACATAGTCTGTGTAATTATTCTTTACACATACTGAGACTTACTGAAGTAGGGGTCGGCGAGGCCGGCAATGATACCGACTGGATATCTGTTTACTCTGGATTAAATACTTTATTCAGGTGAATATATTATGAACAGCTATGCACAGATTTCAGTAGATTCCAATTCTTCTGAGATCTCGTGCTGAGATAAACGTTAACACAATTACAACACATGGGTATAGTGAAGCTAGTCCTTCTCGGACACAGGAACAGTTCACTAATTAGTGCCGGTACATGACACTGACACTATAATCCCCGGGTTGACGATCAGTACAGTTGACTTATACCACTGATTCTGGAAATGCTCAGAGGGCGTATCACGCTGGAATTCGTTGAGGCAACTAAGGATGCAGCACGTTCCGAAATGAGAGTAAGTGACACTATCAGTGACCTACTTCTAAGCACAAAGCAGAAAAAAATTATTAAAGATAACGTAAATGAGATCCTAAAGTCGAAAGTCGACTTCTTAGCAAAAGCAGAAACGCTGGCGATCTCTAAAGAAATGCAAGCTCCGGTAATCGGAGAGACAAGTGGACTCCTCTCGACCTCCGCAAAAACAAACTCCTCCAAACCAACTCTCAAATAAAAAGCCTCTCTCTTGGCTCAACCAATCTTCTTTTATAGGGGTCCCGGTTGCACTAGCGTGATTCTTCCAGAACCTTCAAGAACCAGGGTGAAGCAATTTTGCGGTCAACCGCCCCGCCTGGATCAGCTGATGAGTTTCTAGATGTAGCCTAAAGGTCGTCTTTAAGTCAACTGACCAAAATAACTTAGATTCATTTGCTGCACTAGTAACTGGTCCATATGTGCACTATACCGTCACTCGATTAATAATTATTATCCGAGTCTTTCGATGGCAGTAGACATCATAAAGGGGTAGACACACTGGCTCCGGCGTACTGACAGTTCTTAATATACCGCCGCTTAAGCGACAGCCTCGGCTTTGTGCCGGAGACGTTAGTACACATCGGATTTGTCCGGACCACGCATGTCTACTTACCGCTAACCATAAAGATCTCCTGCGAAAGGCCAACCCTCTGTTCTTCTTTCGCTCGGGTCATGTAAAGGATCGTTACAATACACACACACATATATATATATAAATAATTAAACATTATTTTATAATTTAAGGTAAGTAATTAAAAATATTTGTCTTTATATTGTTTTAAATATTTTAAAATCTCGTATACATTTTTGATAATTAAGGGGCAATTTAAAACTTATCTAAAAAGGTTTTTTCAATGTACAATAATTCTTCTCTAGGTACTCAACCTCTGCAGTCATAATTTTTACCCAATTTTGATAATGTTACTTAAGCTTCTTTTAAATCTTACTTTACTATCAAGATTCTCCTCTGCAATAACTTGTAATTCTACTTGTAAACTTCTTTGCTGAGTTCTTATTTTCTTACTTTAAGTATACATTAATTGATACTTACGCGTTTGAATGAGCAAACTAAAATATTACTTCTTATTATTTGAATCATATCTTTAAGTCTATTTAACTTTTTGTGTAATTTTATTAAATAGGTAATATTTTAAAACTTATTATCATTTAAAAGAAACACTATACATTTTTAGCATTATAAAACTACTTGTATGTAGGTACTAGATTTATTTAAAAGCAAATTTTAGCAGTATTTGAATACAATACTTTACGTTACTTATAAAGCATTGTCTTGTTAAAAGTGTTTACTTTGAAACGAAATACTATTTGCAAACTTTGAAGTAAATTCCTTCAATAATATTTTTATTTCTTAACTTAAAATACCCACAATGTGCTCTTGTAAATGATATTTTCAATACTAAACATTTAAAGTGAAATAAAAGCAAATTTAACTCTATGTTTTTCTAAAAAAAGCACTATAACTATTTGTTTGGAATTGTAAAATGCAAAACAATTCCTTTATTAGGATGAGGAAAAAAAATTTCTCAAGTTTTTAAACTAGAATCATAAAAACTCCTTTATCTAGAAATAGTTACTTTAATTTCCTTGGCATTTGCATTAATATTTCAAGTTTTCTCCTTCGAAATTGGGGAAAAAACTCAAAGTTACAATAATTTTTTTTGTTTAATATGCTTTTAAAGAAGGGAACTCGGTGGAAACAAATTATAGATAAACTTTTGTTCTTTTCGAAAGATTAGAATCCCATGTTTCCTGTTCGAAATTAAATTTTTAAGATGTTTCTTATTTTCTTTATGATTTCTGCGAAAAAAGTGTTAAACAAATAAAAATGTTCTTTTGACCTCATTTACCTCAAAAGTTTTGTATTATTAAATTGTTAAGGAACGAGAATAAGTAAGCATGTTCTCCCCAAAATACATGATAAAATAATTTCTTTAAGAATTCTCTGTAATTTTTATGGGCACAGACAAAATTTTAAAATAATTTTTCTTTTAAATTACGAGCAAATCTCATTTTTTTAATGTTTATCATACACGAATTACTGATATTAATTCTGAATTTGATACTTAATGTAAAAACTAATAATATCAATATTGAATTAAATTTTTGCACCTTATTTTTAAAATAAATTTCTAAATCTTTAATTCTGGACTATAGAATAAGAAGAAAAGTTTGTTTGATGTAAATAAATATTACTGAATAATTTATGCTCTAATTAACTGAGTTAATTACTGTACTTTTTAAATTCATTCCAAAAAGGAATAAATGCATTTTTAATTAATTGAAACATAAACATATTTTTTATTATTTCTTTGTTACTGGTATTAAAGAATGTTACCTATTTATATTAAACCACATCAATCGTAACGAGTTTAATTATTTGTATAGTGTAAATAAATGATTACACTATCAATACTAAATGAGATTGTTTATGATTTTCTTCCATTTCCTTAGATTAAAAGCATCAATATTAAATATTCTTTTATGAATTAGTAAATAAAGTTTTAATTTCATGGAATTGCTAATGGTGTCACTAAGTTTGATTCATTTATATTCGGGAAAAATTTTATAAATTTTATAACTTTTAGTTTGTTTTTTTGACACATTTTAAAATTATCATTATTGCATTAAACTGTGTGAAATTAAACTTAACTGAGTTATTTTTTATTTTTCTATCTTTGTTATATTGAGTTGTATTTATGGCCTCTGAGTTATTTTATTATTTTATCTTTGTTACACTGAATTGTTTTTGAAATAAATTTTCTTTATTTGAGTTATTCTACTTAATTGATATTTTTGATATTTTTACATTATTATTTGTTACACCTGAGATAATTTAAGTTATTATAATAAAATTTAAGTTTTGTTATTATCATTCTTACCCAAGTATTGTTATTGTTACATTTTTCTCCATTTGTTCGTTACACATGAGTCGTTGTAAAATATCATTATCATATTATACTGTATGTAGATTGATAAACTTAACTGTAATATAATTGTTAAATTTTCCCCCATATTTTTGTGAATGAACTGTTTAAAAATTACCCGTTTCATATTTAAATGTGTGAATGTTATCATATTCAACTGAGTTTTTTTATATATTTTCTTACATTGTTTATTACGTATGAGATGTTTAAAAATATCGTGATTATATTTAGCTGTTTGTAGTCATACTGTTGGCATCATACTCAAATGCATTGTTATTATTGTTATATTTTTCTCTATTTGTTAGACCTGATTTATGTTCAAAATATCATTTTTTTCTGTTTGTAGTTATCATACTCAACTGGATTAATGTTATTTTTGTTTGACTGAAGAACAAGGTGCCCCCGCCAACTTGGCGATAAATCTGTAAGCTTGGTAGTCTAACATTTTCTCGTGATTTCGCCGTGTCCAAACAATCTGATGTATATTTTAATTTATATTATATTTGTATCTATCTTTGTGGAGCCATTTTTCTTATATATTAAATGATTGTAATGCTTAAAATTAATAGATATAATGAACCATTAATGATTTAATTTAATGAAATTGCTAATGGTATCACTATGTTTGATTCATTTATATTCTGGAAAAATTTGATATATTTTATAACTTTTAGTTTGCTTTGTGACACATTTTAAAATTATCATTATTGTATTATACTGTGAATTATTGTTAAACTTTACCGAGTTATTGTTATTATTCTATCTTTGTTACAATGAGTTGTTTTTGAAATAAATTTTCTATATTTCAGTTATTATACTTAACTGTGTTTTTGATATTTTTACATTTATTTACCATTATTTGTTACACCTGAGATAATGTAAGTTCTTATTAAAACATTTAAATTTTGTTGTTATCATTTTCACCCAAGTATTGTTCTTATTATATTTTCACCATTTCTTCATTACACATGAGACGTTATAAAGTATCATTATCATATTATACTATATGGTGATTGGAAAACTTAACTGTGATATAATTGTTAAATATTAAAATCACATTTTAAAATTATCATTATTGTATTATACTGTAAGTTATTATTAAATTTAACTCAGTCATTGTTATTATTCTATCTTTGTTACATTGAGTTGTTTTTATGTTCTCTGAGTTGTTTTATTATTTTATCTTTGTTGCAATGAGTTGTTTTTGAAATAAATTTTCTATATTGCAGTTATTATACTTAACTGTGTTTTTGATATTTTTACATTTATTTCCCATTATTTGTTACACCTGAGATAATTTAAGATATTATAATAAAATTTAAGTTTTGTTGTTATCATTCTCTCCCAAGTATTGTTATTATTATATTTTTCTTCCTTTGTTCGTTACACATGATATGTTGTAATGTATCTATCATACTATACTGTATCTAGATTGATAAACTTAACTGGGATATAATTTTTAAAATTTTATCCATTTTTTCTCCATCTGTTCTCGAATGACTTTAGTATTGTAAGCTTTAAATTAACCTTAAATTTACACTTTTCCAGAGATGAGATAATTACAGCATAGGTTTATATCCTACAGTGTTCCCTTGCTACTTGGGGTTCATGTTTTGCTGTTTAGTTCTTCGCAGGTGTTTGCAAAATATTCATCAAAAAATAAAAATGAAAAAAAATACAACCACGTCGGCAGCCATATTGCGGAAGGGAGAGTTGTTCCATGTTGATGCGTGAGAGGGAAAGATCCCTGCATGTCAAACAAAGATGAGTAGACTCAGAGTATATACCACGGTCCATCTTATAGGCGCTTGATTGGTTTCCGGTGAGACATGAATTATTTAGAGAAAAAACAAAGACAACTACCCATCAACATGTTTCTCTCCAACGTAAAGTCCCCCCCGGCTCTAATGTCAGTGTCTCTAGCAGAAGATTCTCTAAGTGAGTCTATATTTCTAAGAGCCAAGTGAGAGCCTGTTCTTCGCCACCAACACAAGACTCTTCGCCGCTCTCAGAGAGCAATGTTTACTAATGTTTATTACTGTATAAGGTTCTGTAATTTAATTAGAACTGATACGCAACATGTTTCTCTCCAACGTACAGCCCCCCGGCTCTAATGTTAGTGTCTCCAGCAGAAGATTCTCTGAGTGAGTTTATAGCTTCTAAGAGTCAAGTGAGAACCTCTCCTTCGCCACCAAAAAGAGACTCTTCGCCACACTCAGATAGCAATATTAAGTAATGTTTATTACTGTAGAAGGTTCTGTAATTAACCTTTTTAATTAGCACTGATACGCAACATGTTTCTCTCCAACGTAAAGCCCCACCCGGATCTAATGTCAGTGTCTCCAGCAGATGATTCTCTGAGTGAGTTTATAGCTTCTAAGAGTCAAGTGAGAACCTCTCCTCCATCAACACAAGACTCTCAGAGAGCAATGTTGACTAATGTTTATTACTCTATAAGGTTCTGTAAATAACCATATTA